>JACDJE010000258.1:805621-1052242 GCA_016647715.1 Pavo muticus
GGGGGGGGGTGGGTGAGGGCAGCCCCGTCCCCACAGCGCATCGCTTCGGCACAAACTGCATTTTCATTTCTGAAGCCAGCTAAGTATTACCGGGGTGACATTTAGCACAACACACAGCCGTCTGCTTCAGCTCTGCCATGAGTTCTCTCCTCGGCAGAGAGGATGGCAGGCATGAGAGGAAAAGAAAAGGAAGATAATCCACTCGTGGCAAAAAAAAAAGATGTTTTTTAGGATGTTTTTTTTTACCTTCCCGTTCCAATGAGCGCCGTTCTATGGGAAGAGGTGAACCAAATGCTTCAGCCCCCAGGCTTGGCAATGGCATGGAGCCGCCCGGGCGCACGCTCCCAACCAACCCCTCTGGTTTTGCCCCCCCAACGATTGTGGGGGTTTTTAGTGCAACTCCGTGCACGGCTCTGGCATTTTTAATGTTTTTTTTTCATTTCCTTTCCGTTTGCTATTTAAAAAACTCGCGGACCTCGTCAGATTTCATGCTAATGAGAAGGGAATCTGGATCGGGAACTGTGCAGGAAATTTGCATCTCAAAGAGGAAAACAGGAAGTCACTAAGAAAGGAAAATCCACCGCCGAGGTGTCGTTTATGGCCATAATTAGGCTAATGCTGCTCCGTTCTGTCAGCTCATTCTCATCAGCCTCGGGGTGACAACGGGCTCCCTCCCAACATGACCCCAATAAGGACTGAGGGCTCCTGGAGCCTTCTGCACCAACAATGCCAAAGGGACCCCCCAGCTGCACCATGGTGCTGCTTCCCTCTCATGCACCGAAGCTCTTCACTTAAAGAAAGGATAAAAATAAGGCAACAGCCTGATGTCAGCACCGACCTCCTCAATGGGTTGGCCATGGATCTGCCCCGTGCCCCCTCTGGCCCATTTGGTACGGACCCACGTGCAGTTTTCCCATCAATTTCCCCCTGATTTCTTGAATTGGGTTTTGCTGCCGTTGCAGACATTCCTGTGCAAACAATGTGGAATAGCTCTAACCAAGGTGTTTGCTCATAAAAACCATCGTGAGCACGGAGAGTGACAGAAATGGGAAAGGTTTGATGAAAACAGTGGGGAAAACAACGGGTCCTCGGCCCGTTCCAATCCGTCAGCAATTCGGGTTATTAAAAATACAGGAGGGAACAAATCCTAACATTTGCAATCAAACCTGGAGAAACCTTGAAAGGACAAATACCTGCATAGGAGGAAATGTGTCCCCCCACTGAAGCCTGCAGGAGTTGTGTTGCAATTATGACAGGAGTGAGGCTGCTGGGTAACGCGAGTTATTTTCCCCACTTACGTTGTCAAATGATCATTTTGCCCTGCAGTGAAATCTCAATAATTATAACGCCGAACCACGAAAGAACAAAGAAATAAAAAAGCAGTGAGGGTTTTTCTGTGCGTGTGTGTGGTTTTTTTCCCAAGGATTGGGTGGGGGAGAGCTGCAATCAGAAGGCTGAGAGTGCAATTTTTCCCTAATTATCTCCTTTAGGGCTGTGCATCAGCGGTGAGATCCCCATCGGCTGCAGGGAGCACCGTGCACCAATGGGGTTTTGCATGGGCTCTGGTGGGACGTCCTGCAGTCTGGCTGCACCCCTTAGCACAACAGTCACTCTTGCAAGGGGAAAAAGCAACGGGAAATAGAAGAGAATGGGAACAGAGAAGGGGAAGTGGGGCGAGGAGGGGGGATAAAGAACGGGAGGAAGAAAAACAAGACGACAGAACGCTTGCTCCACAGCCCTCGGCTAAATTACAAACCGGTTTACTGAGGTGGAAAGCTGCAGTGAGCTGAGGAGGAATATGTGGAAACCATCTGCAGATTTAAAAATAATCTATTTTACGATCACCCTCGAACATATTCTTTTGCGGAAACCAAATAGGATTTGTTGTTGTTGTTTTGTATAAACTGTTAGGGGAAAATTACTAGAAACATGCAGGGGGTTTTGCCTTCTTGAGTACTGAGAGTCTAAATATGCCCTTCCTTATGTTTAGAATAGTAACAGTCATCTTAAAATTAACTTGGTCTGCATCAGAGCCTCCAACAGTAGCAATTCTGAGCCTGCAGAAAGCAGGACAGACCTGCGCTGGGTATCTCCGCTTCGTGCTGACAGATGTCTTCCTACATACAGTAAATATAGGTCGTCTTTTCCTACCCGGAGAACTGTGTATCTTAATTAACCAGGCCACTAGCAGCATATGTAATGATTTTTTTGCAGCTTGCTCAGTAAACCTTGCTTTGCTGAAATGCAGGAGCACGAAACATGCGTGCGAGCCACCCCCTGCCCTCACCCCCAGCCCATGCACACAATGCAGTGTGGCTCCAGCTTTCGTTTCTCGCTAGGAAATCCACCACCAACACAGAGCAGGTGCCCCAGTGCTCAGCTTCACCCCGAGAGCCTTATGTCCCATGGGATGAGCAGTGCTACCAGCCCTAAAGGAGATAATCATCCCAGGAGCAGAGGGGGCTTACAGCATCCATACCAGGAGGAGAGGGATGTGGGATGCAGCAAGAGGGGGGACATGGAACCCAAAAGCCCCGCACTTGGGATGCTCTGGCTGCATGGAAAGCAGAGCAAGAAGTTTCCTGGGACTTGCATGGGGAAGCACAGAGGCCAGGAGGCTCCTGTTGCAAAATGGAACGGCACAGGAGTGCTGCACACTGTGCCAGGCTGCACTGATTCTTGCTGATCCAAGAGTATGCTTTGATTTGATGAGGAAAGCCGACAGCCCCGCACACGGAGATCCCACTGCCAAAACGCAGGATTGGAGCAGGGCGGTCCCATGCTGCCCTGTGCTGCTGCTGTCCCACACCAGGCACAGGCACAGCCCCTCCATCCCTCCCCGCTGCTCACCGGGGGGAAAAGCCAAGTGAAGTCAGCTCGAACAAAGGGCAGAACTTCTTCCCCGCTCATTAGCACTGGAAAAGCGGCAGCAAAAAAAAATCCCCAGGACATAACCTTCTCTTTGACTGTGAAGTCTGAATGGCTCAGAGAGAGCGGCTACGTTTATTCTTTGCATTTCCCCTTGCACAAAGAGTTGGAGTGCATGTTTTTCAGTAAGAAGGCACCTGCACCAAAGAGGTGCCCCAAAGCCGGGAGCATCGCTTCCCCACGCAGGGACCCAGCGATGGCAGCAGGAGGAGAGGAGCTGCTGTGCCATCAGCTGCGTCTTATCAATAACTATTAAGACAAGGCAGATGTATGTCGACCTACTTAGAGGTCTGTGAGAGATAACGGCGATGGAGCCCTGTTAAATCCTTGCAGTTTGTCCACCCAACAAACAGCACTGGGGTGCAGCCAGCAGAACTGATGCACGGCTTTGGTCCCGGGGCCATCAATCACTGCAACGCCAAGCGCATCCCAGCATCCCCCGGTGTCGGGGACATGAGCAGGACATCCCTCTTCTGTCCTTTTTGTAGCT
Organism: Pavo muticus; assembly: GCA_016647715.1. Lineage (NCBI taxonomy): Eukaryota > Metazoa > Chordata > Aves > Galliformes > Phasianidae > Pavo > Pavo muticus. The sequence continues at coordinate 809,040 of JACDJE010000258.1, forward strand.
GCCTATGGACCTGGAAGCCAAAGTTAGGCAAATCTAACCATGAAACGACTTGCAATTTCCTAGCAACGAGCAGTGAAAGCTGGGGGAGCTCAGCAGCAGAGCTGGGGGCTCCACATGGAGCCTTTAAATGAGATGAGAGTGCCATGCGTTGTGCTGGCACTATGGGTGCTGAGGGCAGGAGTCAGCTCACATTTTATCTATAAAAACACCGCTATGTTCACACGCACTCACTAATTACTCAACCTGCTCCTCTGTCAGGGGAATAATGAGGGGAAAAATAATCAGAAATTTGCTCAAAACCCACCAATGCACTCCTGCAGCATTCCAGCAGCTCTGCTTGCTGCGGGTTTGGGGCACGGCTGCTCGGCTCTGGGCAAAGCACAGTGGTGTGGGCAGCACTTCCAGAACCATGGAATCATTAAGGGTGGAAAAGATCTCCAGGATCATCTAGTCCAGCTGTTCACCTACCACCAATACTGCCCACTAACCATATCCCTAAGTACCACAACTACTCATTTCTTGAGCACCTCCAGGGATGGTAACCCCACCACCTCCCTGGCAGCCTGTGCCAATTCTCAACCACTCTTTTGGAGAAGTTTTTCCTAATATCCAACTTGAATCTCCCCAGAAAGCAAGCACAATTGAAGCACCCACCCAAGCGGAGGCATCAGGAGGAAGGGGATCTGGGAAGGCCTTCTTCCCATTTCCCAACTTCTCCACTCCTCCTAGGAACCAGGCTGCCATGCTAAAGGACAGAACACTGCCAAGGGGAGCTCTGCTGTCCCCATACCCTTAGCTCCACTGGAATCAGTGTCACTGCCTGGTAGAGGGTAATGGGAGCGCAGCCCCCCCTGCACACAACGCAATCATGTGCAGGGGAGGCGAGGAGGGAAACAAAAGCCAGCAATAAATCACCACCCCGCTGCTACCCAAGGAGATATAATTAAGTTTATGCCTAGAGTGGCTCTGCTGACGGTAGTCCTGGAATGAGATAAACAGAACGCACGAGGTTAGGCTGTAATGATACAAGAGTGGATCGGCAGGTGATACGTTTGCTTAGCAGTGGTGCTCAATTAGTCAGCTGCAATTTTCACATGCAAGCTGCAGGGCAGAGAGCCACTGGGTCTCTGTTCCCCCCCTTGGCATGGGTCACCCCATGGTGCCGGCTGCTGCCCGCGACCCACTCCCGCCTGAGTCCAGGCTTAGCTTTAAGCACATGAAATGTCCACTGATCTCCAAAGGATTATTTCTGGGCTTAGCCAATGTGCAGGTCGTCCTGCAGGCCTTGGGCGGATGCTCGGCATCTCTGTGTTTTGGGAGAAAAATTCCCAACGCTTCCTAAATGTTCTCCTCCATTCTCTTACAAAAATAATCAAACCACAAATTCAAATCCAAGCCACTGGGAGCTCTGACAAATCCCCCACCAATCCCACATTCGGGGTTTCTGCACCCAAAAAGCAGCTCTGGCCATGGGAAAGGTGAGGCCGTGCTGCAGGGAAGGGGGGACCCCGCAGACCCCACAGCCTTTTGGTGCACAATGGGCACTGTGCTCAATGCCTGGCCCTGCTGCCCCGCGGCCGTGCTGTGCCGAGTGCCCAGCTGCCATCTGGGCACATCACTGCATTTGTTCCATTGGTGTATGAGAGAGGGGGTGGGGGAAGGCTGGGGGAAAGCAGGCTGCAAAATGAATTCAGCATCAATTATTCTAAAATATGCGTGTTAATACGGGAAGGGCTCTGTGGCTGCATTCATCTCCACTTCTGTTAATTTCCAGCATCAAAATGTGACCTGGGAAGATGACAGCATCTCACATCTCGGTTACACAAATATGAGCCTGGAAAAGGGGGTATATTAAACCAGGAGACAATGCTGCATATTAAAATACCACAGATGGAGCTTTCCACAGACCTCACAGTCTGCCTCGGAGATTATTGCTGGGCCATATTGTATTAAAAATGGGGGGTGGGTGTGTTATTTATTTAATTTTTAAACAAATTCCATCTCCTACTCACGCCGGATGGACGAAGTGAGCTCTTGAGCCCCAGACAGCTTTTCCAGCAAGCCCGCATGAAAAATGCATTTTCATTAATACAAACTGTTTGCAGTAGGTAAATTAATTCTGGAAATGGTTTTCATACATGGCAAATTATACGTTTGGTGGAAATGCCAGACGACGCTCTACAGTCACAACAAAAGCCCCGCATCTCCTTTAATGAATTGGGATTGCCAGGTAAGAGGAGCTCGCTCCAACCATTCCACAAACAAACAAGTAAATGGTGGAACAAAAATGGCAGGCACCGGCAGTGTCGGGTGCCTATGGGCACCATAAGTACCAACCCCACTGGGACAGGAGGGGAAACTCACTGGGAACATGGGGCTGGAGCTGAGTAGGGCTTGGCTGGAAGCGGAGATCCCTCCTCCCAAGTTCCTATTTCACCCTCCAATCTGACCATGTCTCCTCCAACAGCCCCGTGTACGAGCGCCTGCTCATGGCAAGGGAAGCGATCTATAATTGATGAAATCACGACGTGCTCCAGCCACAGCCTCATCCCCTGTTGGAAGACATCTGTTCTGCACGTAGCCCCGCTCAGGTGCTGTCACACCGCGTTTACCGCAGTGGAGCAGCGCTAATATCAGCACAGCCGCAGTGCCGCGCAGCTCGGGGTGCGGGGATATTCCTCTGTTCTTCACCCAACTATTGACTTCCATCCTTCCAACCCCTCCAGTTGCCCACCCCGCAGCGGCACAGCCCGGAGATGAGCTTGAGCAGCACCACGGACAGCGGCTGCCTTCACCCAGGCGGCGCAGTAACAAGGGTCCAACAGCTCCATGGACGGCACTGGGAGAGCGCTCATCGCATGGCACTTCGGGAGGCACGGGAGGAGGGAGCAGCACTTCCTAGCAGCCTGCCGCATCGGGAAACAAAGACTGAATGAGGATCTTTTAGTCACCTCCTTATTACATATTCCGGGTACATGACAAAAGAAGAAATGCATCTCAGGTCACCGCCTGTCACCGTGACAAAGGCTCGTGATGAGTTCTGTATTCAAAATATTTGCACTAATTATCGGCACAGCTCCCCTTTGAAGGTGCGGGGAGGGAGGTGGTGCTCGCCCTGGGGAATCAGCTCGGAGCCTGCACGGGTTTCACTGCACTACAGATAAATATACTCGTACGCCCGCATATTTTTACCAACGTGCCTGCATGTGTATCCATGGAGAAAAGCCTATAAATGCGTAACACACGTCGCGTGGGGCTGAGCAGAGCAGCGCAGAGGGGACATTTCCCATCAGGGCAGGTGTCAGCAGTGGCTGAGGATTGGTGGCATCACTGGGGTCCCCAGGGTGGAAGCAGCACCCTGAACCCTGCGGTGACAGCACTGCGGATTGGCCAAGTGAGAAACAGCACCCAGGGACAAGTGGAAAGCACTGAATGCAAATGTAGGCTGACCTTTAATTAGGCGCAAGGAAAAACAAATAAAGCAAAACAAAACAAAACAAAGCAAAACAAGTCACAGCCCTGGGTACCTTTCCTTTCACCAGGCCTGGCAGGAATCCTGCTGTCCCAGGTCAGTGACGCTGGGACAAGGATGCCACCGCTGCCCCAGCCCTGATGCCTTGTCACCAGCCCTGATGGCAGTGCAGGGGCTGCCACACTCCTCCCAGTGCTCCCTGCAGGGCAGCAATGCCATCCTCCTCCCCATCCTCTTCCTGGCCACAGGTGCAATGGGAGGAGCAGAGCAACGTGGCACCTCCGAGACGACAGTCCTGCCCAGGTGCCACAGCAGGGTGCCAGTCTCTCTGTGTTCTTCCCCTGCTCTGTCGCTGGCTGATGCCCGCACTGCCCTCCCGAGGCACTGAGCCGAAGCAGGGCACGCGCTGCCGAGCATCCCCTTCCCCTCAGCGAGCATTTAATCCAACTGGACAGGAGCAAAATCATGTAGATATAAATGGGGCAAGGAGAAAATAGCATGCTTCAGGTTCCTGGGGAAAGCATATGGGAACAGGAGACTTATTAATAAATTCTTCTTTGTTCTGGATTGTCTGTGATAAATAGCCGCACTCAGCATCAATAACGGCAAACATCCTTGGGAAAGAGAGACATGCAGAAACCTATCACGCCGCTGAAAGCAGAGAATGGATTCAATTTCAGGTTTGAAGGCAAATTTCACAGTCCTAAACAAAATTATCGGAGGGGGCTGCTGTGGCCACAGCCGCAATAAATGTAAGGTTATGGCTGCCGAGCCAGGAGAACGTCTCCCAAGAGCTGTAATACCTTAAGCTGAAGGACAGGAAAGAATAGCCCCGCTCAGGGCGATGCCTTCGGAAAAATAACGTTTACGCTTCCAAATAAAAAATGTTTTTATTAAGGGAACACAACACTTCTGGAATTTTATGGCACCAGAGATCACTCAAACTCCCACCTCCCCACTGGCATCCGAAAGTAAATTTCCATGAGATTTAAACACTGCTGAGGCCTCGATAATTTGGGGGGTAGAAGGGAAAAGAGAGCAGCGGCAAGAGACTTCCCTAATGGCGAAGACATGAGAAACGCCGCTTTATTTTTTGATGATTGCATTAGATTTGTTATCATGGAGATGAGAAATGAGCAGCTCCCAGCTCCCTGCCTGGGGACGGAGCACGGCAGCTCCTTCCCTGAGCTCTGGAAGCTCAGCACTGCTGCAATCACTCCCTGTGGGTGCCTGGGGCAGCCCGCAGACCTTTGCCACAGAGGGCAGCGTGTCTTGCTGGAGTTTAACCTGCCCAAAGGGCGCCAGCGCTCAAGGAAACAATTTGCACAGCAGCCCAGCGACTGGGCATCCCCTTTTCTTCTTCCTTGTTAATCCTCTGCTCTGTAACCACTTTTTCTCATGCTCCAACTTGAAGCACCATGAGCCTGAAAGGATAAAGTGCATTAAGAGTTTTAATGCCGAGCAAGATGCCAGCCTGACACTTTAATAACACTAATGCTGTGGAATTTGCAGAATTATCACTGTAATGCAGCGTGCTCTGCACAAGCTCTGCACCACGCTGAGCACCACAGCCTTCCTGATGCTCAGGGAAGGAGCTCAGCCCCTGCACAGCACCGCATGCAGAACCACACGCAGAGACCCAGGGATGTCCTCCTCATCCTGGTTTGCAGTTCAGCATCTTGCAGAATCATTCCCAAGGCGCTGCTCACCCACCCCACAGCTCAGCTTAATGTCGCTCAGATCGCTCGGTCCTTTGCTTGCGTTGAGCTGAAATCCATCCCAAGGGCATGTCAGACTGTCAGGACAGGGCACAAACTGCTCCTGGGGTCTTTGTTCCCAGATGGAGATCCTGCTTCCATTCCCAGCCCTGCTTTCCCAGAGCCTGTGCATCTTCTGCCCACCCCCCCTCTCTGAAAGAAACAAAGCCCTAAAGGCACTAAGAGCTTCAATCAAATCCAGTGCAAAAATGTAGATTTGCTCCAAAATTATACGCCCACAAATCTATAAAAAATACAGCCAAAATCCCGTGAAAGCCAAGGCTTGTTGGAAAGTTAAGAGAGTGACGGAAGGGAAAAAATTGCTTCCTTTCCTGCCTTTGAAACACACTGCTTTGTAAGGCTGATGGCAACGGGCACTGCTTTGGCTCCCAAACCCCAATCCTGTGCATGGAACTCATACATTGGGACCGGGGTTAACATGCATCAACCCGAAAGCAAAGTTAAGCTCATTTTTAGCCTCTGTCCAAGTTTCACATGCAAAGTCAAACGCAGAAGTAAATAAGTGGCAGGAAACCCAAGGAGTAAATGAGAGCGTTACATCTCGTGTCTAATGAGCGACACCAGGTAACGCTGGCAAATTGCTCACCTAGAGACAGCAGCATTGAATTGCTGATGGATGAACAAGCTCTTTTTTTTTCCCCCTCATCAGCACACATCACAGGCAATGATGGAGCATGTTTCTCTGATGGCGCTGGAGATTGGCACAATCATTCTCTAAATCCGGTCCCGCTAGTAATATTTGGGTGATAAAAAGAAAGCCAACAAGCAAGAACAAGCTGCACTAAGTCAAATCCTCGGATGCTGTAAGCTAGGAAAGCTCCCCAGGGTCGGCTGAAAGCATCAACCTGCCTCACCCCTGGCTTCTTGGAAACACGATCCCACTAAAGCAAGGTGGGGACAGCGCGCACTCAGTGCAATGCTAATGGGCAATAATAGACAGGGAGACACTTGGACAACGAGTCAGTGGGGGATCCTTAGCATTACGTCAGGAGTATCTCCCCACTCCTCAAAACGCGGGGCCAGGGCTGCAGTGCCCATCTCAGCACCCGCCATCACGTGGGGAAGCCTCACGGCTGGGCTGCGATGCGGAAAGGGATTTACAGATGTAAAGCCACATCTCGATAACGCTTGGAACAAATCCCTGACATTCTTCACACAGCTCTGCACTAACAGGTTCGGCTCTATCAGAGTGGAAACGCAGCTCCCCGCTATCTCCGCGCTTCCACTGCCGTTAACTATTTGGGGACCCCTCTGCTCTGCAGTGAGGTACACGGCCCTCTGGGACAGGGCTCTCCCCGTGACAATTACGCTCTGGTCAGGACTAGCCATTTGCATGCAGTTCATTTGTGATGCAGAAAAGCTTGAACCTGTCATTATCGCTTGGCATCAGTACAGCACTGTGAAAAGACACAGCTCAGAACATGCGCACAGCACTGCACCCTATTTTCTTTAATCTAGGCTGAAATGACAATGAGAGAAAGCAGGAGGGAGGGAGGGAGGAAGGGGGAGATCGGGAAAGCATCTTTTCCATAAACAAGAGTTCAATCTCTCAATGAGCCAAGCACAAGTATTCTGCTCAGTGCCCAAAGGGTTGCACATGGGCGACCAGGGGAGGGGGGAGACAATGAGGGGTTGCATAGGGCTTATGGGCAATGAGTGTGAATGAAACCAGGCTGGAGCTTTGGCACAGCTGGGGATGGCTCACCAAAATTGTGCCCTGGAAAAGGCTCTGCAGGCACCAATCTGCACCAACCGTGGCCAGGTAGGACGTGCCCCCACTTATCTCCCAGGTTTGGGAAGATGGGTGAAGCCAGAGGAGCAGAAGGAAGGCAACAGCCCATGAGAGCCGCACTGCCCACCCAGCACCCAGCATCCCTGAGTGGGCAGATGTGGGCTTACCCCAACAGTCAGAGGTCAGCTTAAGCCCGGCCTGCAGCGATAGCCCAAACAGCTCTGTCCAAACGTGTGTCATCATCTCACTCCACAGCATCTCCCAGCACGCCAGCATCCAATTCCTTCGTGCTGATAATGTGACCCCTGTGACCACGTCCGGACCGTGGGTGGAAGAGGAGTGCCCCAAGCAGCTGGAAACCCTTCAGCCATGCTGAGCAGGGTGCAGGGGCACAGCCCGGGGACAGGGCAGGTGGTCCTGCACTCAGGTGAGTTCGGAGCAGGATGTGCTGCCAGCAGGGAGCCCAACTCCCTCGTTACCTTTCAAATGAGCAGAGCTACACATGAATATTAAACACCACCTCGTTCCAATCCCAGGAAAAAAAAAAAAAAAAAAAAAAAAAAAAAAAAAAGAACAGTCTTTGAGAATCCCTCATTAAGATGCACTGGGCGAGTTGCACTGGGAGCCCGAGAGCCAATTAAGCGGGACTGTAACAATCCTAAAATGAAGCTGCATGCGCAGATCAGATCCAAAATGTTTGCAGAGCTGTAGCAGCGTTCCCTGCAGTGCTGTGCTGCTGCCCTGCCCCATCCCCACACCCCTCCATCCTAGCAGGGCTGCAGCAGGGAGCTGACCCCAGCATGGATGGGACCCCAGAACTGAACCCCGCTTTCAGCCCCTCACCTCCTGCTCCAACACCAGGGAGAGGTGGCTGCTGTGAGGAGAAGCAGCAAAGTTTATTTGCTGACTTTCAAACACCATTATTTCCAGGCCGGATCGCAGGTAATACAATCAGACAAGCCCGACATTTCTCATGACTTCGGAAGGACTCTATTTTCATTCTCTGGCCCAGCCTCATCCCACAGCGCTCTGATCCACCCCCTCCCCACCAACACACACAGCCCCACTCCCAGATCAATTCCTATATTTCAGATACAAAGGTTGTTTTGCTTGAAAAATGAAGCTGCCCTTCACCGAGGTAATGAAGAGATCAATACTAGTTACAGCGAGTTTCCTAGTCAGATCAGGGAGCCAGCTGCACTTCCTGCATCGTGGTGCACCAGCATGGCCAGCCCTGGGTACAGGTTGGCACCAACGGACCTCAGGGAGCAGCAGCACGTGCTCCTCTCCCCCTCCCAGTGATGGGAAACAGGAGAGAAAATTGTGGATATAATTTATAATGCCTCATTAATTTGACAAATGCCGCTTCATGCATGCTCTCCGTCACTGTCCCAGAAGCCACTCCATCATCAGCTCCTTCAGACGGAAAATCCACCTGCAGAGCCCTGCTGGCGCATGGCGGGTCCATCGCCACCCACTCTCCGGGTGCTGCTGCCCAGGGGTGCCCGTGCACAAAGCCCCCAGACCACCCCAGCTGCAGGGAGTGCTTCCAGAGGGATGCGAGGAGAGATGGAGCAGGCAGACATCACCAGTGGCTGTCAGGGAAAGCACCTGACCAGTTCTGATAGCTTCTCACCGGGGCTTTTGCATCGAATCAGTCCTGCAGGAAATACTCCTTCACCAAAATGAAGCTTTTGTGGAAATTCTTCATTTTGGTCACGAACCAAATTCAATTTTGTCTTCATTTGAGAGAAAGTTTCCCTTCTCCCCATCTCTCCTCCTTCCCACAAACCATTCATTTCTGTGCTGACAAAGCAGTGAGAAGGGAAGGGGAAGCGGCACGTGGTGAAGTGTTCCTGCGGTGCTTCGGCAGGAGCAGGGAACAAGAAGCAGAGCATAGAATTAAAAACGTGTGCTGCTGCCTGGTTACCGACGGAGCCATTTGGGATGAGGCTGTATCCTCCAGGACTGTGGCTCTGGATGAGCAAGTGGGGTCCCAGCAGCGCAGAGGGACAGGGGCAGAGACCCCACACCTCCCTCCAACCGGGGCAGACGTACATCCCACAGGCAGAGATGTATGGGCGTACAGCAGCGTTAGGACAGCTCTGCTTGCTGTGTGTTAAATAACTCTTGCAGGGCACGAGCAGAATGGCAGCGCAGAGCAACCGGGGGACATAAATCCCTGGCTGTAAATTCCAGCTGTAGGAGGAGCGGTCTGTTGCATTGGTTCTGCTCAGGTCCTGCCCCATCCTCAGCACTGGTGAGGCAGTGCTGTGTTCAGTGTTGGGCTCCTCACTGCAATACAGGCGTGGAGGCCTTGGAGCGTGTGCAGAGAAGGGAATGGAGCTGTGAGGGGTCTGGAGCACAATGGGGTGTGATGGGGAGAGCCTGAGGGAGCTGGGATTGTTCAGTCTGGAGAAGAGGAGGCTCAGGGGAGACCTCATTGCTCCCTGAAAGAAGGTTGTGGTGAGGTGGGGGTTGGCTTCTTCTCCCGTGTAACTGGCGATAGGACAAGAGGGAATGGCTTCAAGTGGTGCCAGGGAGGGTTCAGGTTGGACGTTAGTCAAAATCTCACGTTAGTCAGGCATTGGAATGGGCTGCCCAGGGAGGTGGTGGAATCACTGTCCCTGGAGGTGTTCAAGAAACGTTTAGATGTGGTACTGAGGGACATGGTTTAGTGGGGAAATGCTGGGGGTAGGGCGGACGGTTGGACTGGATGATCTTGGAGATCTTTTCCAACCTTGGTGAGTCTATGATTCTATGGCCACCTCCCAGCCCCAATCCTCAACCCCTGAGATTTCCATTCATCTGTGTCCCACTCTGGGAGCTCCCCAACATCACCACGTACCTGACAGTGCAATTCCAGCACAAACCAGGAGCAAGGCCTCCGCCTCAACCCATGGCAAAGCACAGGGGAGTGCTTCCCAAACCACAGCCCCAGCCAGGGCTCTGGGACCTGACCAGCATGGCTTGGGCAGACAACACATCCCCAAAGAGCGCTAAGGAGAGGAGAGAAGAGAGAACTGAATGAAGATATCCCTGAACCACCTTATTGCACTTCAGCTCTGCCTGCTTCAGCTGTTATTTCCTGCAAATATATTGCACCGTGGGATGCCTGCGATATTTTATAAAGTTAATAACTTTTTTTTAATTGGATGAGTTTATAGAATCGTGTGAGCAATTAACAATAATTACGTTTAAGACACTTAAATTCCAGGATGCACCACAAACATCGGAATATTAAGCTATAAAAACCCTCGATTGTACATTCAAATTACATTAAGGGTCTGTTGGAAGGAATACACTCACAGTTTCAAGAGCACAGCTCTGCCTGCTTGCACAATGAGCTTCCATCAGCCGTGTCAGCAGCACCCATTCCCCAGAATGGTTCGGTGCTTGGGCACTGCACAGACAGGGCTCCTCCAAACTTCTGTCACTGGGAGCATCCCTTAACCCAACGCAAACCACGGGCAGGAAGAGAACCCATCACGGGAAGAGAACTGGGCCAGAGCTTATTTCACTTTAATCACCAGGTGCCAACCTAAATTATTGATGTAGGTTCTCAGTGACAGGTACGGCATTTTATCAGCGCATGTTTAATAATGCAGGAGTCATGATACCTCGCGCTAAAATGTCAGGCAATTCTCAGGTTACCCCCGCCACGCTGCCACCTCCTCCCTGTCCTGCCCCACGCCGCGGTGCCCAGCTGCTTCTGCAGCCCCGTGAGAGCGAGACTTCACGCAGCAGCACTCGGGTTGACCACCGTTTGCTGTACCTCTGAGCACCAACCCCAGCGCAGCAAAGAGTGAGCGGAGCTGCAGCAGGCACCCCTGGAGCCACGTTCCCGCTGCAGCACGTTGGAAACACGCTGCTTACAGACCAATTTAATGCGTCCCGGTCACATAAAAGGGCAATTTCAGAGCCGTGAAGGCTGCAGGGCAGAGGAACAATAGCAGCCTAATGTCTCCATTTTGAGCCGTGCACGCGCAGCTGGCGTGCCTCCACCGGGGCCTCTGAGCAAGAAGCAGCACCGCTTTCCCGGCACGCAGCTGCTGATTTGCAAGGAGCAGCGATGTTCCCCACGCCCCGTGCCACTCACGGTGCTCCTGGCTCCCACGGCATACCCCGAGCTCAGTGCCAGCCCGTGCCTGTGCTATGGTAACCCCAGACCCCAGCCGGACACGGCGCAGGGCTGAGCTCAGCCTTTGTATTCCAGCAGCACAGCGTGACATTTATAGGGGGAAGTTTTATTCCTGCTGTAAATAACCTCTAATAGTGTAGGTCATTACACTAATTACAGAAGATAATTAATTTTCTAATTCTTGTTAGGCCGCCGCATATTCCAAGAAGAGCGCAGTTCATTATTTTCCCATGCAATTATGACCTCCCTTCTCCTTCTCCCTGTCAGCCCCGCCTTCAGGATTTTAGCACTTTGTCAAGTTGTTTATCATGCAGCCATCGAGCTGTTGCGAAGCCGAGGCGGTGCGCAGGCTCCTCTCTTCCTCCCACCCCATGCAAGCGGGCAGCGAGCAGTGCCTGGGACCCAGCCCTGCGCCCTTGGGCTGGCACACATTGCCCAGAGCCACCAATGGAACAAAGGTCTCTGCCTGACCACCCAAAAACATCCCCTACAGAAGCCCCAAGAGCAGCTTACAAGCAGGAAGGGGATTGACTTTTTACATGGTCTGATAGTGACAGGACAAGGGGGAATGCCATTAAACTACAAGAGGGGAGATGTGGGTTAGATGTGAGGCACAGGCTGCCCAGAGAGCTGTGGGTGCCCCATCCCTGCAGGCACTCAAGGCCAGGTGGGATGGGGCCCTGGGCAGCCTGAGCTGGTGGGGGGCAGCCCTGCCCATGGCCGGGGTGGCACTGGGTGGGCTTTGAGTTCCCCTCGAACCTGGGCCGTTCAACGAGTCTGTGATTCCACGCTGCAGATTGTGGCCATTGTGGCCAGACTCAGCCCATGAGCAGCAACATCTGCAGGATCACATCCCACCATGGGGCCAAGCGTACCAAAATCTACAGCCTTGCATGCAGATGGCAGAATAAAGACAACTTGGCAGCCAGCAGCTCGCACAGCTTCCCTGTCTTCGCCCTGTCCAGGATCATAAACCACCACAATAAAGCACTGTATGGTAAGAGAAGAGGCGCAGCGCTCGCTCCGCAGGACCTGAGCACCGTGGCTGCTGGGCCCCCATACAGGGCAAAACCCTCCTGATCCTACAGCCCCGCATGTGCCAGGTCCTGGCTGCTCCTGGCTCTGCAGCCCCGCTGTAAATCTGGGTATCAGACAGGTTTTAGTGGTAATCAATTGTAATAACGAACATGTATCCCTTGACCAGATAAGTGGAATATTATGTTTTAAGTCCAGCTGCAATTAGCAGAGCAGATGGATGGGGGCTGAAGCAGCAGTAAGTGCATCTCCCATCCCGCAGCCACTTCCCACCCGCCTCCGGATGGATCCCACTGCAAACCCACGCGCTGGGGTGACCCTGCTCCCTGCTGGGATGTGCATCTGAAGGAGCGCACGGCCAAGCTGGGGAACTTGCTGCAGCGTGGTCCAAGAGCCCATCCAGGCTCTGCCAGGTGATAACACGCGCACCCGCTGTTGTATCAGAGAGAATGAATTTTTAAAAGGCATATAAACCCCTGATGCTTCAAGGCATGAGCTGAGCACTAAGGAGGATTAGGAGGAAATATCTCCTGTGGAAAGCTTATTCCACATGAATTCCACTGACGGGATCCTTTCATCTCCCCCCGGAGCATCTCTTCCCCTGGTCTGATGTGCCTTGGCACTCGCCAAGCTCCTGTAATATATTTGCAGGCGGCGATCCGCCCGCAGAGGTTGACAGCTGTCTCCGTTACAATGCCTCCTCCCGACTGAAGGCAATGTGACAGGAGCCGTGTGACAGCCCCACAGGACAGCGTCCCCGCGCCACGCACAGTGGCTGAGGCTGACACGCACTATGGGGTCAGGGCTGGCAGCATCCAGTTCTGTGTTGACAAGCAGGCAGAGCTGGTGGAGGGTTGGCACACCCAACCCAACGGGGATTTTTGGGCAGGGAGTGCCCTGGGAAAGGGTTAACACGAGTCCCATCTCGCCTCTGCTTTGCATCAGAAAGGAGAGGCACTGAGTGCATTAAAAACTGGGTTAAAAATGGCTCTGCTCTACCTATCTTATCTTCTTTGTACTAAAAGCCCTCAAAGAGTGGCAGGTTTTCACACAGAATTTTCCCTTCTAATCCCCTTTTGTTAGCTCTGATACCGGCATTGCAATACAAACCCTGTCCATGCGATTTAGGAGGGATTACACGCCCTCAATCCTACGGCATGTGGGAGAAAAATGTTTCCTCAAATCAAATTTTACACAAACCGGTATTTGAAAATAATCAAAGCGCAAATCCCTGCCACGGGGATTTCTGGAGGGAGGCGGAGGGGGGTGGCAGCAGGACCTGGCGCATCCCCCGGTGCCACCACCCCCCGTTCCATGCCCACCATCCCCAGCCAGCCACGCGCCCACTGCTGCGTTCACACCAAGACCAAAGGGAACCTCTGCACCACGTCCAAACTCCTTGTCACCGTGGCCAAAATCCTTGTCACCAAAGCCCATCCATTCCCGTGTTTCATGCAGCCAGCCGTGCGCTCTGCACGCGCCGGTTTGGCTCCGCTTTCCTGCTGAAATATTGCCACTGCCGCTCCTGTAATATATATGCCACAGACGCAACCTCATCTTATGGATCTCTCCACAGCTGCTGGGATATCCACGGCGGAATTCATGCGTCCTCCGTCTCCACCGAAAATAAATAAATAAATAAAAAAGGTAAGCCCATCTGACAGTTTCAATTAGGGAAGCGTGAAAAGCGATTTGCGTAAGAGTCTCCGGCTTCGTGGGGGAGAGGAGGGCAGCCCGCAGGCAGCGCGTCTGTACGCTCGCATCTGGGTAAGTGAAGTGATTTCCTACAGGAAGTGATGGAGGCCAGAGCGAAGCCCCCGCCGTGCTGTCTGCGGCTGACGGAGCGCTCAGCCCGCCCGTTCTGTGTGCCAGAGTGGTGACATCGCCCGAGCTGACAGCGCTGGCGTGTCCCCAACCATGCCCGGGCACTGGGAGCAGCACGGGGAGCGTGGCACAAGAAGGGCGCATCAGAACCAAGACCATCCATGACCACTACTAAGGAAGCAGGGAAAGAAATACATCCACCTGCAGAGCTCTCCAAGGTCCCACCGGGCATTTGCCATGAGCAACACCAGTGTGCAGCCCCTCCACTGGGAGAATCATTGAGTCATAAAGGCCAGAAACGATCTCTAAGATCATCCAGTCCAACTGTCCACCTACCACCAATACTGCCCACTGACCTTGTCCCTCAGTGCCACATCTCCACATTTCTTGAACACCTCCAGGGACAGTGACTTCACCACCCCCATGGGCAGCCTGTGCCAGTGCCCCATCACTCTTGGAGAAGTTTCTCCTAATATCAAACCTGAACCTCCCCTGGTGCAACCTGAGGCCATTCCTTCTCATCCTATCGCTGTTACCCAGGAGAAGAGACTGACCCCTACCTCACCACAATCTCCTTTCAGGGAGCTGTAGAGAGCAATAAGGTCTTCCCTGAGCCTCCTCTTCTCCAGACTGAACAATCCCAGTTCCCTCAGGTGCTCCCCCTCAGACCTGTGCTCCAGACCCTTCACAAGAGAAGCTGCGTTCTGCAGAGCATGCACCAAAAGGGATGTGCATGAAGCAACCAAATCTACAAAAAACCTAGGGCCTTGCCAGAGCAGGAAAATAGCCAGCAGAGTGAGGCAAACTCTAAATTGCCCAAGGGGAAGGGACATGGACTAGTGGGTACCATACAGTGTGGTACAGCTCATCCCCTCCACAGCCTCAGGTGGGCACAGTGGACAGTGGAAGGCTGGGGAGCACGGCACCTGTCAAGCGCTATTAAAACCACATCCATCCAGGGCGGAGAGCTGTGAAATATTCATGTCATTGTAAATCATAGGGAAGGTCTCCCCTTGGTTCTCCCCAGCCTCCTCCAACACTCCCAGGTAGATCTGGGAAGGAGACGCAGAGCCCAGACTATAGGGACTGCATGTTCACTGGCTCCATCCAAACCCAGACCCTGTCTGTGGGTGCAGGGACACCGCACGGACTCATTTTTATCCAGATTTGGGGCAGCGCTCCGCTCCGCCATAAAATTAGAAGTCATGTGTCCAGATAAATCAATTGAGATCTTGTTTGTAACAACACCTACCCACAAATCCCACCAACCCGGGGTCTGGCCAGCTGTCCCAACATTTGGCTTCTTCCCAGCAGGATGCACAACAACACAAGTGCTTAAAGCACTCATCTGTGAGGAAGCAAAGCCCCTTCCTAATCCACTCCGCACTGAATGCGGAGCCTCTAAGAGCCCAGCCCGTGTTATCTGAGTGTTTATCACTGCTGATGGACAACGCGAGGTGAAATGCAGGTGGAGCTGGCTGGTCCTTTATGCATACCCAACAAGTTAAGTTCCCCTTGTTTTCCCTGGACGTGCCCCACATCGCCACACTCCCAGCACACGCAGCCTGCAGCTGGCTTCCCTGGCACCAAAAGCAGCGCATCACCAGCCACAATTAAGCTGTATTTTTTTCTTGGGGGTAATTACATTTAAGCACGTATATTCCCGTCGCACTCAAAGGCCCCACAAAGCACTGCAGCCAGCTGTGTTGGGCATCACCAAACCTCATGCACAGCCTCCCCACGCCCCCAGCAGCACAGCGGGCACCCTGCTCGCAGCTCAGAGCACCCGCACCTGCCCCTCTCTTTAAACACTGCAGGACACGCATGCAGCAGCCAGTCAATATTTTTGCAAAAAACAGAGCAACAAAGCATCCTCAGAACAGGACACCTGGTCTCGCTCCCTTTGCAACAGGACCCATGTCTTTGCAGGCCATCCAGCAAACCCCCCTTCACGCTTGCTTACTCCTCTCCAAAACCCTTCCAAGAGCACAGGTGTTGCCATAAGCTAGCAGCACACTCTGGTGCAAAAAGAACGGGTTCCATGCCCCCAGAGGACCCCTCTGTCCCCAAGGAGACCCTGCTGTGCAGCAGAGCACACTGCTAAGAATTGATTCACTTCATTCCAACAGCTTAATCTTCTCCTTCCCTTGCAGCAGAGCTGCTTCCCTCAGGTCCCTGGCATGAAGCTCTCTGTGTTGGACGCGTGAAAAAAACGGGGGGAAAACGGTAAAAACACAACACAAGGAAAAAAAAAAAAGCAACACAAAGCCCATAACACAGCAAACAAAAAACCCCAACAACAAACTACATACCTTCTGGCAAAACCCAGAGCACCACTTACACAACATCTTTACTCGCTCCATTATTTATAGCGCAACTGAAACATTTATTCCTACGCTGAACTAGCCGGAGCCCGGCGCTTCGGTGAGCTGCAGCGGGCGCTGTGCATCCCAGCACACCCCATGCCTGCCGCTGGGCCCTGGGGCAATTGAGATGGCTGTTCCATAGAGCTGTGTCCTGCTGCCAATCCCACTGCAGTGAGGGGTCCGAGCCCTGCTAGCGCTGTCTGGGATGCTGTGATGTGAGCATTCCCTGTGCCAAATGGACGTGTGTTTTAGCACGTGGATGTAGCCATTGAAATCTTCCTGGAAGAGCTAACTCCACGATGAATCAATGAGCAGGGCAGCAAAATTGCTATTAATGATGCTGTCAGGGTGTTATTCCCTGCCCCGGCACAGCCTCTTTCTGTCATCAAGGAGAAAAATCAGCAGTTCCATGGAGCGAGTCTATGGACACCAGGCTGACATCACAGAGTACAAGGAGCAGGGTCCAGAAGTTCACATCTAGAACTGCTCCAAGACCCATAGCTCTTTCATGCTCAGAACATGCAGGCTGCAGCCCGGCAGCATCACCTCTTGCTCACTCCCACAGATCTCAAAAGCACTCACACAAAGGCAGCTTTATGCTCAGCACGGGTCCCTCAACTCCCTCCCCTCTTCCCCTACACCTCCACGAGTGCAGGAATAGCTGCAGAGTCAGTGGGGCAGAGCTGAGATTTGGTGAATAGCTGCAGCTGGAGGTACCCCATCACACAAACACCCCCATCAGGACCAACCCCGTAGCAGAATGGAGCAATTATGATGGATTGCAGCAGGCTGGAGCCCAACTGTCTCACATCAGGCTAATCAATAGCAGTTAATCAATACACTGATCAATGGTCTCCGCTAGTAAATATGTTTCAAGGAGCACAAATCCCATTATGCATATCTTTAGCCTGAACACCGGCTCCCCAAGCAATCAGAGGATTAGGGGCAGCAAATCTCCCATTCAGAGCACACAACACGCGTGCCTCATGCCAAAGCTCGCAGCTGGGTCTGCCCTGCATGCGAGGAGAGAGAGTTAAAAATGAAATTAAATTAATACGGGCTGGGAGCCAGCTTGGAGCGGGCTCAGGAGGATGCTTTGTGCCAGGGACCGACACACCTGCGAGCCGTGGCAGCTCCCTCACTGAAGGACAGACACCTGCTTGCTCAGGGCATGGCTTTGTGGGCATGGTGGGGATGGGGTGATGGTTGGACTTGGTGATCTCAGAGGTCTTCTCAAACCCTAATGATTCTGTGATACACCAAAACAGCTTTTCCTTAGCATTGAGGGAGGTCTCTGGGTTAAACCTGAATCCCGTTACTTTGAAGAACGCCGTGCCCTGTGCTGTGATTGCCTGCATCATCAGGGCTGGTGGGTGTTAACAGGACAGTTTTTCCCGTGCTGTAACAATTCACCGCCTTTGGATCCTGTCCAAGAGGAGCAGTTGGATGCTGACCTGCAAAACCAGGGGCAGCCTCGTGGCTGCAGTACAGCCGGTTTTGTCCTTCCCTTGGTCCCCACAAACTACGACAAAGGGCTTTGTTCTCTCCTTGGCCCCCACAGATCAGAACATGAAAGGTTCACAACCGTCCCAGACAGCAGAACATGGGACCCCAGCGCCAAAGCAGATCTCATGCAGGGACAGAGCAGTTTTCAACAGCACAGCACTGCACAATGGTTTTGGGATGGAAGAGAGGATGAAAATCCCAGACAAATGCAGGCCATGAAAGCTGCATGGCTGTATGGAGCTGGAGAGTTCAGCGAGAGGGCCTCTCCCTGCTTCTCCCAGAGAATCGGGAAGAAGCTGCTCACCACAATGGGTGAACACCAGTATCAGCAGGGATTATCTCCTCCTTCCTGCAAATATTTGCTCGCTGGAGCACATACAGCAGGTGCAAGCCCAGAACAGCCTCACGCACACACAGCCACGTACAGCAGGAGAGCAGGGCAGGACACGGGGACGTTTCAGCACCACACGGGGCGGACAGCGCCAGCGCTTTGGGCTACGAGCGGACCGAGGCGCGGCCTGGAGGCGCGGGCAGCTTCCGGGGGGTTCCCATCCTCTGCCCACCCCTGAGATGGACACAGCACAGCAGGGCGGCTTAAATGACACGAAGAAACCTGCAAGCAAAAAGTGCAGCCAAAGAACTGCGAAGCTTTAGGAATTACAGCACTAAGCCACCTGGGACGTGTGCATATTGACTTAGAACCAAGCCTTTAATAAGGCAGCTAACAGCACTGCTTTTACATTCATCCCTGCTACAAGCGGAACATGCCCAGGACAAGTTAATGTTCCAGCTTCAGCATTCACTGGGCTCAACGGTGGGATTACCTGGCCTTGTAACTACAGCACACCCTTGCCTCTTTTTCTCTTTCTTTCCCTTCTTTGTTCCTTGCTTGGTGTCAGGACCCATTCTGTTTAGTTTTGCGCTTTGCTTGCAGATCAGACGCTGCCTCGGGGTCCCTCCTTCGCCGCGGGCTGGCTCGAGCAAGGCAAGATGCTGCTGCCCTCACAGTGTAGCTGCTGGGGAAGGGCAGCCCAGCTGCAGGAACGGGGTGCGGATTTGTTTCAAGTCCTTTTAAAGGCAGCAGGAAAATGTCTTTGCCACCGGCAGATGGGTCTGGAAACCCAAAGGGGAGCTCCCTCGCAGGGACAGACTGAGCTGATTTAGAGGCTCCCAAAGCATTACTGAGCCTTTCCTAGGAGCACTGGAGACACTTCAGACCCACGACATCACCATAGTAGAGGCACACGGACACCAGGCAGCACAGGCTAATCCTGCAGGATGCAGCCCCAGGGTGTCCTCTGCAAGCGCATCTGTGCAGATGGCATTTTAAATGCACGTTCCAGGCTGCTGGAAATGTCATTAGTGCCTGGAAAACGAGAGTCTTTCTGCTACAGTGGGAGGCATCTCCTGCTCCTGCAGCTGAGGGGGCAGTGGGTCAGCCCCACGTGGCCCCAGGAACATCAGCAGTGGACACATGGGGCTGTTCAATGCACAGTGAGGTGTGGGCTGGGGCACTGGGCTCAGCAATAGAAACTTGAGCAGACAGCAAAGCAAATGGGAAACCCAGGAGGCACTCATGGGGCTTATTATTTGCGACCCATAGATGGATTTCTTGCTCTGAAGCGTCTCCATGCTCAGTGGGCCACCATCTTTAAGGTGTACATATGCCACCAAGGCCACTCAGAGTTTGGCTGCCCTACAGCCTTCCCAGGAGGAATCACTGGAGCTTGGATGCAGAGCTGCCTCCACATCTGCTTTGTGTTATCACCAACAGTCACTGCCACGCACAGCACCAGGACCCTGCTGGGATCCCGAGCCACTCCAAAACCCTCTGCAGTGACGGCTGCAAGCACAGAGCAGCAGATTAATGTCACAGGCAGCCAGCACGGAAAAGTGATGGCAAGGGGCAGGAGGAGACTTACCACAAACATTAACAGAGCCCGGAGTACATTAATACTATCGACGTGCTGTCCATCAAGCTAAGGAGGCTCCAGCATTCTCCGGGCTGGATGCACAGGCGGCAGCGATGCTCGGCGCCGCTCCGTGCAGCTCCGCTTGCCCTTTGCGGGCACGCGGCTGTGCCAGGCAGCGGCAGCGGGCGCTCCCTGACCCGTGAAGGAGGGGCCCGGGGCTGCCCCCCGGCCGCACACATGCTGGCTGTCAGCTCCGCGCAGCCCCAGCTCCTGACGCTCGCTTCTGCCCCGTCCTGCGGCTGCGCTGAGCCCCGGCGCTGGGAAGTCCCCTCCTGCTCCCCGCGCAGCATTTTATCTTCACAACGTTTTATCTTGGATGACAAGCCTGTGTAATGCGGTTTAAAAGCCACAGCTATGCTGACACCGTAACGGGGGAAAGGAAAAAAAGCTCTTTTCTCCCGTCTGATACATTTGCTAAGGTCACAACTTTAAAACCCCTCACCATATCGTGTTCTCCAGGCTGGGAAGCTGCTTTGTGCAGCAGCTTGGAGGGACCGGCTGGAGCTCGTGCCCTGCTCCTCCCTCCCGTTCAGGGTTTGTGCAGTAAAGGCTCCATCTCTCTCTTCGTGTCGGGGGAGGGACAATTTTTCTCACCTTGCTCCATGCAGTGAGTGCTGGAGGCTTCGAGTTGAGATGTTCTCCTGCTTCCCAAGGCTCTCTGCACCCCTCCTGCAACCTGAGGTTCTCCACATCCCAGGACACTCTCATCGTGGTGGGCACACTCTGGGTCCAACCCCACAGCATCCAGACCCCACTGCAGCCCAAACCTCCTGCAGCACCCAAACCTCCCAGGGATCATGGATCACGCACTGGGCTGTAAGCACCGCAGCGACAGTGCACAATACGTTATCGTTAGGGAGACGGCTATTCTGGTCTAATTGCCGGCGGTTCAGAGAAAACACAGCAGCCTGTGCCTGCTCAGAGCAGAACTGCTCCTGTGCTATCAGCTTAAAGACAAAGAGCGCACAATAGGGGGAATAAAAATAGAAATTAAAAAAGGAGAAACCTAAGCAGAGAGGCGTGGAGATTTGAGCTAAGCTCAAGTTGTGAGAGCTAATTTAAGACCAGGCAAATCCTGCTGCAGATTATTGGCCCCCCCCACCAGCAGGTAGGACCTGACCAGTGGTGGGAGCAGCGCCCAGAGAGCTGGGCAGGAGCCCACCGTGCCCCAGGAGGGAGCGCAGCCCCCCCGCCCCATCCTGTCACTGTCACCTTGGTTTGCTGTGACAGACAGGCCCCAGCTCACAGCACCATCTATTATTTACACGCGCTATTTCTGAATATTGATGTTAAAAGCAAATTCCCTGCCCCTCACTTGCATTTCAAATGAGGTTTTCACGCCACCAGGACCTCAGTTCCGGCAGTGCCATTAGGTGCTGCCGGTCAGAGAGCCCCATGTGGGCTGTGCAAAAAGCACAGCGCTATTTCTGGGTGATGGTACAGCACATCAGCCCTCCCTGCTCCGAGCAGCAATGCAGGCTCCCCCCAGCCCAGCCCAACGCCCACTGCCTGCCAGTGGTGCCCTCTTGCAGGCACCAAGGGCTGAAGGCCGAAGGCAGGGATACACGCATCAAACCCAGACAAAACAGCATCTTCTCCCCCTCTCCTTCTCATACGAAAATATTTGTAAATAAATGTTTCCTGCTTCTGTTTATCCCGTTTTAAAAGACCTTAAATGGAAGCCTGCTCCCCACACTGTATCATTACCCTTCATTATCGCAATTTTCCAGAGTTTAGGTGGCTGGAGAAAGAAAACAGAGGATTATGTGCCACTCCGAGAGCAAAAACAAACAGAGGGAGAACAATCGCGAGCCTAACTTGGAGCCTTCTGACCGAAGCATTTCAGTGATGCTGGGCACGCGGCGAGTGCTCGCTGCGCAGCCTCCAGCGCGGCATCGGCGCGGTAATTAGGCTCTGCACTCATACGCAAACAAGGTAGATGTCAGCACATTTCTAATATGCTCGCCACCGCCGCGGGGCAAATTAAGCCATTTGCAGCTCGGTCAAGCTTTGCAGGGAGCCCCGTGAGCAGGCGCACAACCTGCTGCGGGTTGGGGCTCGGCTGCGCATCCACCCCACGCAGCATCCCCATGGTGGGCATCATCCCACCGAGCACCACCTGAGCTCCCTCGGGGTGATGCAGGAATGTGCTCTGGAGCGCAGCTCTTGCTGTAATATCACAGCCCGCCCTTTCTTAGGGAACAAGGCCGATGCCAAAACCCCACATGGCCGCTGAGAGGTGGGAGCCCCAGCACAGCGTGTGTAGCCAAGTTGAAAGGCGCTGGTTTGTTTCTTGGGGATGGAAGCACAGGTCAGCAGGAAGGGTGAAGCAGGCAGTAAAGAGTTTGGCACAGAAGCCAAAATGAGAGTTTTATCTAGCAACCACAAATAACCCTCCAGAGGGACTAAATTTAGCCCTTGGTGAACACAAATCATTGTGTTGGGATTTACAGTAAGAACCATTTGGATCCCAGTG
Organism: Pavo muticus; assembly: GCA_016647715.1. Taxonomy (NCBI): domain Eukaryota; kingdom Metazoa; phylum Chordata; class Aves; order Galliformes; family Phasianidae; genus Pavo; species Pavo muticus. The sequence continues at coordinate 831,343 of JACDJE010000258.1, forward strand.
AGAAAGAAAAGCCAAGTGCCAGGGCCACACGCACCAGGACAGCCAAGGTGCTGCTGACTTGGTTTCCACCATTATCATAAAACCATTTGAGTTGGGAGGGACCCTCAGAGGCCGCCTGGTGCCACTCCCTGCAGCACACAGGGACACCCACAGCTCCAGCAGTGCTCACAGCCCCGTCCAGCCCAACTAGGCTGTCTCCAAGCCTGACGAACCTGACAAACTGTTGCAAAGGTAACTGCAGTGCTACTGAATCCAGAGCACCGAGCAGCTGACAAATGCCCCCAAGTAGGGACAGCCCTTGTTGCAGCAGGGAAGGGCTCCAGAAAGAAATCCCATTTATAGATTACTGCTTTGATATCTTTTTGCTTTGCATTTCTGTTCTATACACCCTTGTTTATTGCACTGATATTTCATCCTGCAGATTCATCTTGGATCATCATTAAGGTTCCTTCCTCGCTTGCAGACATGCCTCTGCTCATCATAAAAATCCACGCTGAAATTCCAGATTAATTAAAAGCTGTAAATTGCGAAGCCAGATGCTACAACTCACACCTTCACCCATCCAAAAAACAGTAAAATGAAAAGGAAGATGGGATGAGATCACGATGCCCTCCCATGGTCGCCGGGCGGCCGTCCCCTGAGGACACCACGCTGGGACGGGGCCGCCCCGCGCTACCATCGCTCCCTCCGACGCGGCACCTGGTGCTGCTGTGCCTCCTCTGCCCTCTTCCATCACTTCAGGGTGGATTAGCAGGAGGGAGGCAGGCTCCGGCGCTGCTCAGTTCTTGAGCTCCTACTTGCCGCAGATCTCTTAATGCATTTCTTGGCCAAGGGTTAGCAGATTAAACACTCCATAGAAGGCGAGCTGACACAAGCTGACAGACCTGAATCTTCTGCACATGCATAAGTGCCAGTCCTCATCACAAGGATGCTTATTTGCCAGCCTCATACCTATCACTTTGGCTGGGAGTCAATCTAAATAAAGCAAATTCACTTGTTCTGATGGGGAGAGGGAGTCACCGGGCTGTCATAAGGCTGAACTCAGCCTGCATCACTTCAAAGTGGAGGTGCTGCAGAAACGCAAAGCACTTCAGCTCCGGGAGCAGGAGGGGGGAAGTTTTGCTTCCATCCAGCAGAGGTGCGGGAGGAAGAGCTCTGCACACCCCTCCCCTGGCCCTGCCCTGCTCACCATCAGCCTCCCGTCCTTCCCCAGCTCTCGGCTGGCTGAGAGGATTAAGACTCATTTCAAATGAAGTTTTCATTATTTTCCGCTCTCCTTCTTTATTCCCAAACTCATTTGCATTACAAAAAAATTAAACAAAAGCTGCTTTTTGAATCTCCACTCATTACTCCCATTACATTTGTTAACATCATTATCTTCAGCTGAAGATGGCAACTATTATCAAATGTTGCAGAGCTTTTGTAGACCTCTTGCTATATTACTCCAGAAAATTGCTTTAATGCTTATGCTTTTAGTGGTTTTAAAGAACCAGCTATAGCATTAGAAGCCATAAAGAAGATAAAAAAGCACATCGTTTGATAGTATGTGCATTTTTCCCCTTTACACTGAGATATAAATACGCGGTGGTAATGCAGGATGCACTACAGCAATCCACCGTGCATCCTCCTGTCTGACCCTTGCTACACAGCTCCGTTTCTCTGCAGCTCCTCCCTTTCCTCAAACACTTTTTCAGGGGAAAGCATTGCAACAAAAGCTTCTACCCAAAGGAACACCTCCCGAACACGGCACAGTTTGCTTCTTCCAAAATTCAGCAGCACAGGTCTTGTTTGCACAAGGGAGAGGAATGGCGAACGGCTCCAGCTGTGGCTGCAGGATCTGCGTCTTTATCATAGAGTCATAGAATGGCTTGGGATGAAAAGGACCACAACGATCATCGAGTTCCAACCCCCTGCTATGTGCAGGGTCGCCAGCCACCAGACCAGGCTGCCCAGAGCCACATCCAGCCTGGCCTTGGATGCCTGCAGGGATGGGGCATCCACAACCTCCTTGGGCAACCTGTTCCAGTGCGTCACCACCCTCTGCGTGAAAAACTTCCTCCTAATATCCAACCTAAACCTCCCCTGTCTCAGTTTAAAACCATTCCCCCTTGTCCTATCACCATCCACCCTCGTAAACAGCTGTTCCCCCTCCTGTTTATACACTCCCTTCAAACACTGGAAAAAAATATCCCTCCCCTTAGGAGGGAAAAGAAGCCCAGACCACATCAGTGCTTGGGGGGCAGCCCAGGAGTCTCCAAACACAGTCTGCAAGGATGGCACGTGGATGTGACAACAAATCACCCTGCTCTAGCCATGCGTGAGCACAACTTATATAAGTTCATGCCTGGTCACACAGCCCAGGAGACCCCCACACACAGATGTAAATTATCACTTTGTTTTCCACTGGGCTTTTGGTGTTGATTCATGCTGCCCAAACAAATAATTACAGCCTTATCTCCATCACGCAGCAGCATTAGCTGCAATTCATCATTTCTACCTGCTTTGTTTCACACGTACATATACAAATAAAGAAGAAATTCAGCTGTTCATGTTTCACGGGGCACAGCAAAGCGGGGTTGGGTTAAACATGGGCCCCTCTACAACAGAAGTGTAGACACAGGCAGCACAAAACCTTGCTTGCAATTGATCCCATCCATCACAGCAGGGCTATAGGGGAACTATAACCCACGTGTAGTCACCCAACACAACGCAAAGGTTCAGCCCCTGCCCATGCTTTAAGTGCTCTGCAGGCTGCAAAATAACATCAGAACACAAATGGGAGCATCACATGGGGGTGGAAAACGCCAGGAAAATGCAAACAGAGCTCCTTGTGAGCACTCAGCTCTTACACCAGGATACGTACAAACATGGGAGACAAAGCAGAACCATTAAACTCGGGATCACAGCTCCCTTGTGATGGGGAAGCAGAGCTCTGCATTTCCCTCCACTGAAGGATGAAAGCTCTCAGCGCTGCCATTCTGGCACTGGTTTTTGTCACCTCCTTCAGGACCCAATAGTTTGTCTGCTGCACGGACATCAAGGCTGGACCTCAGCACGAGGATTTGCTTTTGGAAGCCCACAGGGACATGGGCATCCCATACAGGAGGAGGGAAACGTGGGGCCTTGAGGACACTGAGCTGAGTGGTGCAGTGGACATTACAGAGGGAAGGGACACCATCCAGAGGGACCTGGACAGGCTCCAAAAGTGGGCACACGAGAACCTGAAGAGGCCAGGTGCTGCACTTGGGTCCCAGACGTGAGCACAGACTGGAGAAGAACTCGTTGAGAGCAGCCCTGCAGAGAAGGACTAGGGGGTCCTGATGGGCAGAAGCGGGACATGAGGCAGCAGTGTGCGCTTGCAGCCCGGAAGGCCGACAGTCCCCTGGGCTGCAGCAACAGAGGGGTGGCAGCAGGGAGAGGAGAGGGAGGGGGTTGTGCCCCTCTGCTCTGCCCCTGGAAGGCCCCACCTGCAGTTGTTGTTGATTGTTGCTGCCTCATCAGCTGTTCTATGATTCTACAACATGCAGGTGCAGCTTGACCACAACAACTTGTATCTTCAGAGCTGCTACCAGTGGGAAGACACATAACAGGCAATGGAAGTACTGGAAACGAACATTCAGCGCCACAGAAATTAGAAGTATTGCTCAAGAGAAAACATAAGGCCAAAACCCAACGTGGTGCAGCCTTCAGATGGAACGGAGATGAGCCACAGATGAACTGCCCACTGCTAAGGATCAGGGGGTGCACAAGCGGTGCACAGTGAGCCCCTCACCCCCACCCCAGCCCCTCTGCTGGGTACCACGTGGTTAGGCAGAAATCTCAGTTCTTGGTTAAAAATAACAGCGGTTTCCAGCCCTCAAAGGTGCAGAAAAATGTGACCTCTAAAAATTCAGGAACTGAAAGGCAAATCAAATGAGTCCCAAATTTGTCTACGCTATAAACGTCAATTTCTTTTTGAAAGAAATGAATGTTTTTGATGAATGTTTTCTTGAATGCCTGCTCTTGGCAGTGCTGCCATCTGTGAAAAATCTCTGCCACGCTCGCTATTAAGATTCCATTTCCAAGAAGAGCTCATCGCCGTCTTAATAAATGGTTAAAAAACTGTCACCAATCCAAAGGGGCAGCAGCTTGTTTACTGCGAGCAGCTCTGTCACCACGTACAGCACCTCTGAGCGATCGGCTCCGAGCTGCCAGACCACATACGGTCCCCCTGCAGCCCTCCAACGAGCGGCATTTTAGCTGTGTCGGGCACGTAGGAACCCAATGTCTATCAACACTGAATGAGATTTATATTCCAGCTCGCTTGTGAGAGGGTCACTTAGAGCCTCGCAGAGGTTTCACCCAACACCCACGAGCCATTTATTGGCCTTTCCGTACCATTCCTCGCCAAAAAGCACAAGCTCTCCCCAGCGGCGGAGGTGCAGTAGCAGCACCTGGCAGCAGGGGCTACCAAAAGCCTTTGGAAGAGCACCAGTGCTGGGCTGGGATGGAAGCAGCATGAGCATGCCCTGCTCACACCATGAGCAACACGCCACGAGCTGCAAACTGCTCTGTGGCTTCGTGCATCCATCCCAGCATCCATGGGTGGGCTGAGGAGCCCACTTTGGGAGCACAGCTGCTGCAATGGAGGCCCAAGGCGCCTGGTGCACACACAGCTCTTGTGCATGACTACATCAGGAGGAACAATGAGATCTTTTTCCAGATTCGGCAAACATCAGTATAATAAAAAAAAATATTAATTATATGCTTGAACATATGCACCAGAGCAATGCCCTGTATTTTCTCCTAATTGTTCTCCGAGCCTTACAGAGCCGCATTTAAATAAAAATGAAGCAGTTATTTAAACCGCAATTAAAGATGGAGCAATTTATTTTTAAACTGGAAGGAGCGTCACCGGAGCAGGCGCGAGGGCTGCGGGCAGCACCAGCATCCAGCAGCACTGCGATCCTGCCACGTTTTGAAGGGGAGATGGAGGCTGCAGTGCCACGGAAAGGCTTGGCCCTTGCTGAGGTCAGCTCCTCGCTAGCAGATTTGCAGCCTGGGTCTCTCGGAGGGTACCAGGGCACTGCAATGCGCTTCAGGGAGAGGCAGGTCGCTGCCCAAAAACATGGAGATGTGGCACTGAAGGACGTGGTTCACTGGGCATGGTGGGGGTGGGTTGAAGGTTGGACTTGATGGTCTTGGAGGTCTTTGCCATCACATAGCCCTGTCCACCAAATCTCTGCATCCCACACCAGCAGGAGGGAGCATCCTCTGCAGCAAAACCCTGCTGGGAGGGGGCTGGGGTGGGAGGGAGAGGAGCACCCACAACACAAACCCACCCTCTCTTTTCATAAGACAGCAGAATTTATCAGCCCGCAGCCCTTCACATCTGTCTCCTCATACAAAATGAAAGAGGCTTTGAAAAACAGAGGAGATGAAATAAAGCCGTCTGTGTGAGGAAGCTGGCATCTCTGCCACTGTCACTGTCACCATGGTAGGAATAATGACCGCGATTGTTTCTGCATCTGTGGATGTGTGGGGAGGAGGAGGAGGAGGAAGCAGCACGCCCCCAGCAGCAGCCCTGCAGCTCCCAGGGGCAGCAAGCGGCTCCCACACCCCAACGTGGCCGCATCCTCATCCCCACATGTGTCAGCCACCCCAGTGGCTGCATCAGCAGTGATGGCACAGGGCAGGGATGAGCTCGGCAGCACGCAGCCGTGGGTCCTCTTCTCCCCAGCCCAACACAGCCCCGGGGGCTGAAGCTTAAGAGTGGTTTGAGAAGAGCTCTGACCTGCATGGTTTGCACACCATGATTGCAGCGCTGCAGCAATTGTAGGCGTGTTGCCCTGGGAGGTGCAGCTCCTCTGGAGACCTCAAGGTCACAGGGCACAACCAGCACCATCCTCACTCCATTAGATGGCAATTAAAAGGAAAAATATTGAGGCAGAGCAGGGCTCTGACCATGCCAGCTAACAGCTGGTGCAGCTTCCCTCCAAACATTCCCCAAAGCTGGCCTGAGCACGTTCAGGGATACGGCAGCAGATTCCAACCCAAAAGGGTTCCACAGTCTTGTCCTAAGGTGACCCAGTGCATTGTAGAGCTCCAGACCCCAAAGGATTGCAGCTCTCCTTCAGCAGCAATGCCTCCAAAATGCACAGAAGCATTACAATTTGGCAAACGCCTTTTGAGTGGCAGACAGCACACTCCTCTCTCCCAGGGCACTGCAGAGGGCTTTGCTTCTCCCATCGGCTTCTTGGAAATCTTCTGCAAAACCACAATCTGCAATTCGGGGCACAACTGGAACTAAACCTGTGCGGAGCCACCTTGGGACTCGAGTCCACGCAGCATGTCCTGCTGCCACCAGCAGAAAGCATTCATTTCCTGCTCCTCTCCCCACTCCACGTCACTCATCCCATCCCCATGCCAAGAGCAGCACCAGCACTCAGTGCTCAGGCACTCCCGGTAAGGTGGAGCTCACACGTGCTCACCCTCCATTCCCAGCTGCTTCCCAGGCTCTGTGTCTGACCCTCCTGGGCTTCAAGGGGTCCTTGGGCATCTTTGTACCATCAGAGCCTTCCACACCTGGAAGCTCAGCTCGAACCCTGAGACGTCAGTGCTGGAGGCAGATGTGGGGCCAGAGAACAGCAGTGAGGGGTCAGGCAGAGATGTACAGCCATCCACCCCAGCCTCTGTGCACCATTCATCCATTCCCTGAGCACCACAGCTCCTCGAGCAGCAGCAGATTTACACACACAGGTGTGCAGAGATGGCAGCTCCAACACGGAGTCCTCTATTTCAACACTGTTGAGCTCACTGTGCTGCACTTGGCTCGTGCTCCACCACCCCACAGGGCTCGGAGAGGGCAAGGACATCGCACGGGGCTGGTGCATAGGGTTGGGATGCCACATGCTGAACCAACAGCACCTTCCCTCCACAGCCAGCCCTCTGCCCTGCACCCACAGCAGCCAAGGACCTCCTCGCTCTGACCTCAGATGGAGCTTCTGCAGGAGAGAAGTGCTCCAACAGCGCAGCCAAAGCGGCACAGAGCTTTCCTGCAGAACGGGCTGAGCTCACGCAGTTCCAGGCAATTCTCACTGCAACATCAGCAGCTGAGAGCTGCTGCACAGGAGGTGAGGTTGGCAGCCAAACCCGCTCTGCAAAACTGGGGCTCATGGCAGAGGAGGGACACAGCTGCAGGGATGGGCACACTGCAACCACACCACTGCCACCAGCGCCCAACGCAGCACGGGCACAGCTGGAAGCAATAGGTGCTCACCCCTCACCATTCACACGCATCTTATCGACTTGTTTTAGCCTTCTTGTGTGTGTGTGTGCGTGCATGTGTGTGAGATCGTCTCCAACGTGACTCTGCATTATCAGGGCTATAATGAATCCTTGTTAAAGTGGATTTGATGGAATAATTATATTCCAGAAAAAAAAAAAAAAAAAGAAAAAAATCCTGCAGGAAAGCGCTCTCCCCTCTTAAAGGGCAGGAGCATCAAACGTTCTCGCCACATTATTTGCAGTCACACCTTCTGCTGCATCTGCTCCTTTTAAAATCTCTAACTCCAATCTGATCTGAATATATAAATCTGAATTATCACAGCAAAAGGAGATGTGCTCACACCTTTTTTTATCTGTTGCCATGGCGATTAGATAAAATTCACGCCAAGTCTCTGGGGAAGGATGAAATGATTTCAGACAGAATCTCACCCCACTTGGTGAGAATAACGCCTGGAGCTCCTTCCCTCTGTAACAGGTCTGGGCACATGTCGCAGCCAGAGAGGGTGCGAGGGGCGGGGGGACACCGGGACACTTTGGGAGATCTTGGGACCGACAGAGGAAAAGGTTCCGCAGCACCCCCAGCCAGGGGAGGGCAGGACCACGCTCAGCTGAATCACATCAGGCTGCTCCACAGTGCTATGAAATTTAAGTGAAAAGGGCACCTCGTGCCCACCGGTCACAGCCTGGCTTCCTGCTGTCCAGGAGATGGGTGCCAGCCCCACTCACTGCAGGGGCAGGTGGGGCAGCAGCCCCCACCCCTTCCCATCCAGTGTGGGCATCCCATGAAGTTGGGGTGCCAGAGAGCCCTCAGGTCCCAGCACGCCCACACATTGCCACTGCAGGCTCTGAAACAGCCTGAGCTACTGTGTGTTCAAACAGAAGTAGCACATCACATGAAACCACTCTGCCAAGGGTCTATCCCACACCAGGGAGTGGTTTGGGGGGGGCTCAGAGGCACTAATTTAATTGCTCATCTGTGTTTTACCCTAAAAAGCCGTAGGCATTCAAACAGATGCCAGCAGAGCTTTCCTGTGGCTTTGCTACTGGAGCTGACACATCCTGCAGTGATGGCATGAAGAAGCCAAACTTCCAGCAACATGGGGAGGGAGGAGGTCACATTTCCCCATGATTTCTGATGCAAAACTTCAGGAATCTTTGGAACCGGCCCTCAGCATTCATTGGGAGATGGATATTTGACAAACTCTCTGTCCCTGGAGGTGCTCAAGAACTGTGGAGATGTGGCACTTGGGGACATGGTGGGGATGGGTTGATGGTTGGGCGTGGTGACCTTAGAGGTCCTTTCCAAGATGTGGTGACCGTCCTCAGCAGTGTATCTCCAGCCCCCAAACCATCCCACTGAGGATAAGCACACGGACAAGGACTGCCTTTCACCTCACCACGTCGATTCTGTCCCAGCTTTTCTCCAGGAGCTTGATGCCCCCAGAACAAGTCCACTGACTAAAGGACAACGCTTTGTTCCCCTGGCCCGCTACCCATGCCTCTGGGATCAGCTGCCCCATCCCACAGCACACGGAGCATCGCACCCATGCACACCATTGGGTTTAACTGCCGGCAGCCCCACGCTGTGCCTCTGGGCTCACTGTGCTTGGAGACAGAGCAAAGTGGGATTTGTGCATAGCTGCACTCCAATATTTTAGAGAGAAATGCAGTGCGTGGCAGATGCTGCCAGGTACAGCAGAGCAGAGCATACATCTTTGGGGCAGACGGATGTATTTAATCACTAGAAAGCTGTTACAATTTTATTCTCTACATCACTGAAGGGTCTCTGAGATGAGCTTGAGAATCCATCCGTAGACTCGGGCGCAGCATGGCAAAGGACACTTAATTTGAGCTCATATCTGAGCCAGCACCACCAGATCAGCTTATGTGCTCCACAGAATCACAGAACGGCCTGGATTGAAAGGACCTTAAAGATGTTGCCTACATTCCAAACAAAAACGTTCACAGAAACCATTCAAACTTTGCAGCACAGATCATTTCTATCCATGGTTCTGGCACGGAACTCCTTGTGTTGGCTTCCAGCAGAAGGACTTCATGGCCACCCAACATACACAAGTGCCTCGTTTGGAAGTGAGGTTTTGGAAAAGTCACCAAGCACAGCAGGGAGCTCTCTGCTGCAGAATCATAGAATCATAGAGTTGCTCAGGTTGGAAAAGACCTTAAAGATCACCAAGTCCAACCACAACCTAACCATACTACCCAAACTCTAACAGCCCTCGGCTAAATCATATCCCTGAGCACCACATCCAGACAGGTTTTAAACGCATCCAGGGATGGTGACTCAACCACCTCCCTGGGGAGCCCATTCCCATGTTAAGCCCATGTGCTTAACAACCCCTTCTGTAAAGAAGTGTTTCCTGATATCCAACCTAAACCTCCAACTTGAGGCCACTTCCCCTCGTTCTGCCATCTGTCACCAGTGAGAAGAGACCAGCCCTGCTCTCACTGCAGTCACCTTTCAGGTATTGGAAGAGAGCAACGAGGCCTTCTCTTCCCCAGGCTAAACAGCCCCAGTTCCTTCAGTCTCTCCTCGTAGAGCATATTCTCAAGAAGGGCTGACCGCTCCTCACCAACCCACTCCAACATCTTCAGCTCACTGCCTGCGTCACCGCACAGCCCCCCAAGGATGGGTGCACGCCCAGCCCTGCTGAAATCCCTTCCCATCAGGCAACACCTGCAGAGAGGACGCGCCAGCGCCGCGCATTTCCATTTCTGTGTCACAACAACTGGAGCACGGTGACGCCGAGGCAGCTCCGGTCGCGGATGCAACAGTTCCTCTGACAAATCCAGCCCGTGTGCTGCCAGACCTCACGTTACCCGGCGCTTTAATAGAGCCATTCGCTCAGCTCGGGGCAGCAGCTTCTCCCCGTTTCCCTCCAGGGAAGGGAGAGGCACGCGGAAGCACGCTGCTCAGCTGCATCCTCCCCGGTCCTCCTCCCACCCCACCCCCAAGGATACATCAAGATTCATCAATAGCAACAGAGTTTGAAATCACAGCCTCGGTGTGAAGCGCAAATCTCGCACGCAGCCCCCAGATCCGCGAGCGCTGCTGCTTTATTCTGAATAAGCACGAGCCCACGTTCCACGCCAGAACACCGAGAGTGCTGCTGCACGTGTGCTACCAGGCTGAGAACGAACAGCAAGATTGATTTGGACGCGAGCACCAGCAAAGCAAATGGCTTTTTGAAAACCCTATAATTTCTCTGCAACCCTTGACTTCACTAAACACACATTTTTAGACTACGGCACCGTTAGGTAGGCATTAAACAAAAATGAGCCGCACTAATGATGATTTATGTGCAGGATAACCTTCCATAAAGAATTTATCTTTGATTTCAGGGTAAGTTACAGCATTGCCAAGTTAACCAAACCACGCGAGTCAGCACCAAAGCCCCTCCTGCAGCAGCGCGACGCGGACACGAGGCACTGCTCCACCATTGTTTCAAGATCTCACCCAAAATAAACCCAGCAGGAGCTCCTGAGAAGGCACACATGGAGGAACTGGAGGAGAGAAGTGAGGCAGAGCGCTCAGAAAGCAGCACTGCACCGCTGGGAGCAGCGCTAAAGGAGCACGGAGAGCACAGGGCACAGCAGCAGGAGAGCACGGGGATGAGCAGGAATTACTCCCCCCATTTCAAGGGGAGACCACAGTTTGGTAACAGCAAAGCCAGCACCAGCTCTAGCAAGAGCAATAAGAAATCAGCTCCAGGCAGATACTATATTTGTAATCCAACAGCAAAACACGCTTGCTTGTGTTGACTCCGCACTGTAACACAATTTGTATGTTCTGTCTTTAGGGTAATTATTGCTTTAGAACGTTAAAATTGTTCCACTCTAATTAAATCATCATATTAAAAAAAAAAATCCACCACAGCAGTGAGCTCAGGAGCAGGCCTGGCTGAGATCATGCGTGTGCATGGGTGCTTGGGTGGGCAATGCACTGCTGCTGCTCACACAGAGCACGGACACCGCTCTGCTCCTGCAACTCCACTGCACAGCACAAGTCCATCAGAGCACCCTGACGTCCCCAGGGTCTCCAGCACCACTGGGAGCACCCAAAGCAGAAGAGCAGCACCAGAAGCCACTATGCACTGAGCCAGCCCATCAGGGAACAGTGCTCCTCCTGAGTTGCAACTGCTGCTGAAGGCATTTCCATGATGCTGCAAAGCCTCCTGAAACACCAGAAAGATGCTTACACAGGTTTGTATTTGAGAAGACTGTTTGCTAAACAAAAATAACCCTTTCCAGGCACAAGGCTGCTGCAGACACAGAGCAGCTGCCCATCAACGAGCAGCATCCTTCCCAGCTCCTGCCCAGGGAAGACCACGGAGCGAGGAGTCTCATGCAATATTTCATCCTGAGACTGTCAGAAGTGGGTCAGTGCCGGGGAGGAGGGGCACTGGGCTGGAGCCCTGACCACGGCGGGGAGCTGGCTCCTCGCCCCAGCTCCGCAGCCCGGCGTGGGCTTGGTGCCAGCACCAGGATTGGCACGGGGGTCGGAGGAGATGTGTGCCCTTGCTGCTCCAGCACAGCTCCCAGGTGTCACCTCACAGACCCTACAAAACCCCAACAGCGAGAGGAGCGCTGCCTCCCAGTGTCCATCCCCATGCGAAACACAGGGGAGCACTGAGCCAGCAGCTGGACTGCACCCAGAGATGCCACCACAGCCCTCCGGAAGGCTGCTCGTCCCCCTCCAGGTGAAGCACTCTGCTCCTTAAGCTCCTTAGGAAACAGCCCCGCAAGGCGGATTAGAGCAAATCCCCTCCCATGCACGGTCAGCAGCTGGCACTGGGATGTCCCCCCGGCTGTCCCCCCGCTGGTGGCAGCCCCTGGGCACAGCGTAGCCAATGTGGCCCTGGGGGAGCAGCGGGACTTGCTGACCTGTGAGCAAATATCAAGCACCGAGTGCTCACTTTGGGCAAAAATCCTTTAATTCTTTCTGGATCCCCTGGGGAAAGCAGCATCGATCGCTTTACTACCAGCTCACCCACGCTGTGCCGGGCAGCCAGCAAGGCCATCAATACAGCCAGGGAGGGAGCCACGAGGTCACCCCAGAACAAGGGGACACTGGTGGCCCCACACAGCACCTGCCACAGCCCTGCACTGCTCCTGAGCCTGTGACAGCCTGGCAGGACCCAGCACAACACAGCCAGCAGCATCCCCTGCTTGACCACACCAAGCCTGGAAGGCTGTAACCCACCCAGGAGACCTGCTGGGGCAGGACCCTGCTTTCAGAGCCTCCTTGCTCTCGTAGGATATCAAAAGCCATGGGGAACTGCCCACGGGTCCCTGCAAAGGGTTGGGTGCTGCTGTCCCCCTGTGTCACACAGGTGGGGGCACATCCTGCCAGGGTGGCCATGCGGCAGCCAGGTGCCAGCAGAGGGAAGAGATGCACAACGCCATTTTCAAGTCAAGAAGCTGGAAAACTGACTCTGTGCCATTCAAAAACCAGGGAAACCAACCAGCTGCAGGACAGGATGGGGACAACACGGGACACCTCCTGCTGTCCCAGCGTGAGTTGCCACGCAGCCATGGGGGTGAGATGGCTCAGGCAGGCAGCAGACACCGGGACAGGAGCCACAAGCTCAGCAACGTGCAGAGCATCACCATCCACAGCACCAGAGACACCGACACAGCACATATGCTCACACCACCGGGCCTCTCCGGTGTGAAGCCACAGGATGGTCCCCAATAAAAGACTTAGCTTTGGCAGCACAAAACGCCATCCTCCACAACAGCCAGCCCAACACGGCCAAGCAGGTCAGGTATTCCAAGGAACGCGGCGCTTCCCCAGCAGCTGCTCTCTTACCTGGGATGATAGAAACGGTGTCTTTCTCCCAGGACACAACACTAACATATTCCTGCACTGAGGAGGGGATGAGGCACTTGAAGACAGCCACGTTTCCACGCATCGACCTTTGGTCCTCCACCCGGACGGTGTACGGCTCCCTGAAAACTGCAGAGGGGAGCAGATGGTTGGTGGCGTGACAGCACTGGGTGGAAACCCACTTAGTTTTGCTTTAATCCTCCATCTCCCCCCCCACCCAAAAAAAAACCAGCCCCCCACCTGGCTGGCTGTCAGGGCACCTTGCACTGCTGCTAGAGATCAGGAGCAGAATGGGTACATTGCTGGGTGCTACTGGGTGACACCTCACCTGGTCAGTAGCAGAGGAGGTAGCAGCCACAGGTAAGCAGCCAGCTGTAGGATAGACCCCACCTGCACTACTGCCCCCCCAACTCCCTGCTATACATGGGGTGAAGGGGAAAAACCTGCACAGAAAGGGACACCAGCACTGCAGCAGCTTAGTCAGCCAAAGCCTACTTAATCACATGGAGCAGGGGCTTATTCACGGGCTTTGAAGGCCAGCAGGGAGCAAAGGGGCACCCAGCTGGGCTCTGCCCCCAGCACCCCAACCCCAGCCCCACAGCCCCTGCTGCTGCCAAGCTGCTTGTTCCCACAAAGGTAGTTTAAAATCAAGACCAGCACACTTAGAGATTTCCATTGGCCAGAGAGATTTGCCCCCTGCGCTCACTGCTAGGTTTGCTGAACCTTTTGAGGGTTTTCCCAATTCCTCATATTTTTAATTGGGTCTTACTTGCTTTCTTTATACAGCTGTCATTGGCTTTTCGTGCTGCATGGCCATCACAAAGCAGAGGACACAAAAAAGCCAAGCAGACACAAAGGTTTCAACCAATTTCAAGTGTTCCAGAGCCAAAGTGCTTGGAGCCACCACTGCTGAGGTCATCCCGGTGGCCCTGCTCATTGCCCCTCTGCACTCTGCCCACTAATTGCACCTGCTAATAGGACAGATGTGGGCCCTGGGCAGCAAGGGAGCTCAAAGAGCCCTGGCACGAGGAGGGGGGCAGCTGCATGCTGCACAGCCACATTTACTGCACCCCTACCTGCCACCATCCCCCCTCCACTAAGCTGTGGTTTATAGGTAACCTGCTAATGTTGGTAAATAATTCACTCCAGGAGGGGGGTTAATACCCATTTACTCTGCAGTACAAGGTATTAAAATAAAAAAACCCTGTAGTCACTTCTGTCATGTTCCCTCTGCTAGCCCCACTTTTAATAGGTTACATAATGAAGCCATTCCTGGGCTATTAGCCCTCCTCAGCCTGGTCAATAATTTACCATAACGGCTTTTGGAAGCAGCTCTTTGCCATATTCCTCCTTTTTTCTTTGCTTAATAAGCCTTGGCGTGCCTGGGCTGGATGCTCCAATGGGAACAGAGCAGTCTGAGAGGGGCTGCGGGACACGGTGGGGCTCTGAGCTACAGATGGGTATGTCCCAGCTCCTCCTGTACACGATGGCTTACGCTGCTTAAGGGAGGTGCAAGGATGCAGCCGCACCATTGCTGCTCCCAAGCCACACGCCATGCCCCTGCCCATCACTGCGCAGCCCTCCCCGTGCCAGCAGCAGACCTGCATTGCACAGCTTGCTCTGAGCTCAGGCAGGACACAGCTCACAGACACATATTGGCAGCTGCCTCCCGTTCATCCAACCCCTGCTCTCCGGCTGCGCAGCATCGATCGGTGCCCTCGCAGCAGGGCAGCACAGCCCGTGCTCAGCGCTCCTCCGAGCACAGCAGCATGCTGTCACCACCCCACACCAGGTGGGCAGGCCAGGAGACCTGAGAAAAGCCGTCAACGCATCCAAACCCCAAACCCCAGGGAGATCCTACCTGCTTTAACACGGATATTCGGGCTCCTGATTTTGCCAGCCGAGTTCTCCGCCGTGCAGAAGTAGTCGTTGTCGTGGATAAAGCTATTGAAGGCTGATGGCGAGAAGGGGTAGAGCTGCAAAGTCCCATTGGCATGGACATGCCGGATGTGGGGCACATCGTAGATGTCGTCGCCTGTGGCCAAATACCACCGAAGGACGGCGCTGGGTGACCCCGCGGCCGGGCAGGGGATCACCACCCCCACTGTGCTGGAGAAGGTGACCTGCTGGATGGAGTCGTTCACAAAGTAGAGGCTGGTTCCAACATCTTCAGTGTGAGCTGCAGAGGAAGCAGAGTCTGAGGGTCAGTGCGGATGGCAACGCTCCCCAGCTGTGTGACCACCCCGAACCCAGCCACAGAGCACAGAGAGAACATCAGGGCAGGGGCTGGAAGCACGGGTCAGAGACCACAAGCATCTCACCACAACCAGATGCCCCCCTGCATGGGTGCTTCTCAGCCAGATGTGCAGCGTGGGCTCTGCACGGATGCACCATTACCCAGTGACGGGGGCTGTGCATGCACTGGTGGCCCTGAGCTTGCACCAAAGCACTGCTCACACTGCCCAGGAGCTGCCCAGGACACCGTGATCACTGCAGAAAAGCAAAGGAGACCTCTCCACCCAGCACCCCCCTTGCCACTCCAGGACCACAAACTCCCCTTCACCACCACAGTGAGCAAAGCTGCCTACAGATAAGGACGAGGCAGCCCCCAGTCACTCGGTTCCGTTTTTCTTTTTTTAGCCACGCTTTTCTGCGTGGGCAGAAGGACACAGATATAGCAAGCGGCCCTCGGCGATGTATTAATAGCTCTGCCTGGGAGCACCACTCGTGGTGCTGCAGAGCCAGCACAGAGCGTGCCATGCTGCCGGCTCCAGCGAGCCGCCGGGGACCTCCCTGACCCCAATTCCTTCACCTGGGGAGGAGAGAACAGGAACAAGGGGGAGAACATCCACCAAGATCCACATCTGCACCCACATCATGCTCCACTCATTCTCAGCCAGGTCAACAGAGCAAAGCACCTCAAACCATTCCTGTGCAGAGCCCCGTCCAGGTTCCTGCGCTCCCAGTGAGAGCACCCACGTCTTGCTCTGCACTGAACCATCATCTAAAATGTATAAAATGACCAAGTTTCCCCCTTTGCCTACTCAGAGCCCTACAGTCTCACACCAAGGCCACTGCAGCCATAGAATCACAAAGGTTGGAAAAGACCTCCGACCATCAACCCGACCCCAAGTGCTGCATCTACAGAGCTGCACCACAGAGCAACCAAAGGGACTGGCAGCCAGCAGGATCCAGCGCTGTCACTGCACCCCAAACAGATTCACAGGCTGGCAGTGGCCATGCCTGCAGAGCAGCGATATGCACCAGGGCAGGATGCTATCCAACCTGCATCTTGCCCCCGCAGCAGTGGGAGTGCAGCCGCAGCCCTATGGGGAAGCATCCTCCTGCCAGGCGAGGGTTAGAGCTGGAAGGGCGAAGGGTGGGAGCAAAGAGTGGAAAAATACCTCGTAAACAGAAATTCAGATTACCCATGAAGCTTTTTCAGGTCAAAGGGGGAAACGGATTTTTAATGGAAAATGGAAGTTATGGGATTGGCAATAGTTATGTGACAGACGCATAGAGTTAAATCCAGATAATCTCCTTTACCATTTAGCATTGAGCACCATTCTAATTCCATGTTTCATAAAACCGTCTCCAAATCACTGAGGGAGATTAAAAATTTAGAAATAGCGCCGCAATATTTTTAAACCAGAAATCACTGCTCACATCTGGTCAGATGTGCTGACCCTAACCTAAATATCGAGGGCATTAATTCACGCGAGCTGCAGAGGAGGCAGCTACAGAGGAGCCCAAATGGAAGCGTTTCGCCGGGGGAAGTGCAGTGAAGCAGGCACAGCACCAGGCTGCTGATCCAGAGCTGCACACAGCCCCGCACGCAGCCGGACACTGCCTGGCTCACTCTGAGAGGCACGTATTTGAAGTCATCAAGACGCAATCTTCTTAAATTGTAGTAAATTACAACCTAGAGGTATTGAAATATTAATATCTCTCACTGAGCTGGGAGAAGAGAGTCATTTTGCTATCATCCCGTAGGAATATTTACTAGCCTCGACGGCTGGACTTTCCAAACTCGACTCCCTCTGGAAGCACAGCCACTCTCGGCACTGAGGAGCCACGCGCTGCACTAGAAGCACTCATTTACTCTAATGAGTGGCTGAGGCAGAGCAGCCATAAATCGACCCCAGGGTCCGTCAGCAGCCACGTGCTCTGGGAGGAGGCAGCTGAGGTGTAGGTGTGAGTCCTGCATGGAAGCGACACGCAGAAATGCCATCACCTCCCCGATGGCAGCCCGGTGAGGCAATGCTTCCTCACCTCCAGACCTCACAGGGAAGAGCTGCTCCTGTCACATGAAGTGGGCTTAGGGCTATTTGCCATGACCAAGCATGCTGCCGCCATGCAAAGGGTTTGCAGCACCGTGGAGCAGGCAGCTGCTGGACTGCAAACCCACTGCACCCCACCAGCAGCGTATTCCCAAGGCTTCCCCTCGGGCTCAGTGCTCCAGGTGCCTCCCAGGATCACCACCAGGCAAGCAGAGGAGCTGGACGAGCCATGGGGGCTGCCCAGCCACCAGCTGTGATGGGCTCTGCCAGGAACAGCAGGCTAATCACCGCCTCGCCACTCATTTATTATCCTCATTAAGGGCATTTGACACCTGCCCTGTTCAAGGAGAAAGTGAAGTGGGTGGGAGTAGAGGTAGGTGGCATGGCCTGACCTTGGAGCAAGAAGTGACATCTCCAAGCATCACAAAAGGGAGTGAGACACGGTGAGACATGGGGACAAATGCGCATGGCAGGGCTGCTCCAAGCACCCCAGCACCTGCAGCAGTGCACAGGAGGTGCACAGCCCCCCCAACGGCACAGCCCCCCCATGCAGGAGGTCACCCCGAAGCAGCAGTTTCCCAGGCCAGCTTAAAGCCATGACCTCAGCCGAGCAGCCATCCCCACGGAGCAGTGCCCCAGACACCAAGTGCAGCCCCAACAGCAGTCCCAGAGCACATAGCCACCTTCCTTAGGAGGGAAAGCTGGAGCAGAACCCAGCTTCCAACCCCCTGTGGGAGGGCATCCTGCTCAGAGCGCTGCTGCCTGCTCCTTAATGCATCTGCATGGAAATTAAGGCCTGAACCACCTCCAGCTATTGCAGCAGCACCCAGGCGCAGGCTGTAACCCTTGCCTGGAAGGAGCGGCGCTCCCACTGATTTGCCCAGCCCCTGCAACGTACAAATGGTCACCTCCTGCTTCATCCCACTACAGTCTCATTGTCACCGCCCCATCCCTGGGGGCTGGCACGGAGCCGGGCATCCCCCAGCTCTGCACCACCTCTCTAACAGCCTCCCAGCCTCCTCCAGGAGGTGGGAACAAGCTCGGGAAGCACAGGCAGAACCTCTCCCTGCCCTCCAACAGCCCACCCTTGCTTCTCCAAGAACACCCAAGACCCAAGGGGACATCAGTGAAACGACCAAGACAGGCTGCAGCAACATGCCCCCAGGGAGGTGGGTCAGGTCCAACAGACAGAGAGGCACTGAGGCCACGTATGCCTACTGCCGGCCTTCCTGCAGAGCCAGCAGCCCATCACTTCCAAACCACAGCTGGCACGCTTGCTTTAAGCACAGACAGATTTCTGCCCCACAGCCGACAGGTGTGAGATGGGGGAGCATGTCCATAAAGCAAGCCGGAGGAAGGCAGCTCGCTCACCTCATCCCTTCCCCTTTAAGCTGAGCTTGCTCCCTTCTCTCCCACGGAAATGAAACCCAACGGCCCCTTCCAAGAGGCAGCTGCTGTGAGCAGAGTCAGGAAATGGATCTCCAAAATATTTGGTACAGCTCTGCTAGCAGGTGATGATGGCAAGATGCAGATGGTACACGGTTGGGTTTGTTTCTTAACCATCTACAAGCAGGGAAAGAGAAACTGATGACATTATAACATACAAATACGTAGCTGGCTGTAGCTGAGATTTCAAAGACAAGAAATGCTCTGGACCCAAGGCAGCCACTGCATTGCTTCTCATTACAGCACGCTTTGTATCTGCTGCGACAAGCAAACCCCTTCCTCCTTCATGCCCTCCTAGGAAGCCACACTCGTTAGCAGCCTGCTTATCTGGGTGTGAGATGACTTCATGCGATCCAAGGCACAGCTCAGAACTCACACGCTGCCATGTCAGAAGGATTCCTGCCACAAAGAGACGCTTCCAGTTTTATCCCCGCTCCGTCAGCTGCTTCAAACGAGGACAGGGCTCCTCACCACTCCGCTCCGGCCCATATGGGCAGAAGTGCTGCAGCAGAAAGGCACCCTATGCCCGCAGCACTGCCGGGCAGCACTGCCCTGGCACCCGCAGCCTCTGCTCCTCCAGAGAACAAGCACCAAGAAATATAGGGTTACCCATACCGATTTCTCATCCAAAAGCAAGAGCAGCCCTAACCCCACGCCAGGTGCAGGTAAGGGCTCTGGGCAGGTTGCCACCGTGGCTCCCAGTGCTGGGAAACGTTGGCTATCCGCAGACTAACAAACGCCGGGCACAGCGAGGGCTCAGCGCCGCAGCCTTCTCCTCCGTGCATTTAATGAGGCTTCCATGTTTCATTTCAGAGACAAACGAGCGCCATGCCACACTGGGGGGGCCAAGATGGGGAAGAGATGAAATACAAAATAAAGATAAATAAAAATAAATGCAGGCTGCAGAGTCCACTGCGCCCAACACCGGAGCACAGCGCAAACCTAGCGCCAAAATAAAGCAGGACGGACCCAGCAAGAGATGATCTCCCAGCTCACAGCCTCTGCTCCTCATCGCACTGCTCACACCACGGAGCTCCTTCTGTCCTTCCTGGGGGCTCCCCACCTCGGTTTGTTCCACAAGCAGGGCAGAAAGAAGCCACGGCCACCAAGAGAACCCTCAACTCCAGCAGCCCCCGGATCAAATGTTTATTTGCTTTCCGCTCCTACTTGAGCTCTTGTTCTACAGCAGGAATGTATTAAAAGGTTGTGCTCCGGTGCCCAGAAATATTAAGTGCCTGAAAGGTTTATCGTGCATTAAGCAATTCATTTTTTTTTATCCCATTATTATAATGAAACTTCCCATTGTATTGCTGTCCTCTCTTTGGAACCGTTTCACTTTAACACTTTCCATCACCGAGGCTGCTCAGCAATGAAGATACATTTTATTCCCCCTCCCCTCCCCAAAAAAATAAAGAGAAAATGAGGCCACGAGGAGTTGTGCTAATGGAGGCTTTTAATTTGCGCTTCTCAGAAGAGATGCTCTGTGGGATGAGATCCTTTTTCCAAGAAGCTGGGGCTGCAAACAGGCACGGGGTTTATTGGCTTTGCAGCTCGTTATTTTGGCAGCTGGGGGCAGGGAACGGTGGGGTCCTCAATGCTTATTTGTTTCCGTTTTTTTCCCCCTTGTAGCACGGTAAGAAATGCAAATGTAAGCAAAGCAGGCGCTGGCACATTCAGCACAGCAGATCCCAAACAAAAGCAATTTTGGTTAAAGCTCCCAAACGCAGTTTTAGCCCAGCTCTAATAAAGCAGCTATTCCATAATTAATAATTGATGGAATAATTGATCACCGGGCAACTGGACAGGATGTCCTATTAAGGCTGGGTAAATATTTTTCACTGGGTTAGCACTGAGATAGATGTGCAATTTCACAGACAGCGGGAGAAGTCTCACGGAAGGAGGCAGCTCCGTTCCCCTTCATTTCTCTTCCATTTCCTAAATTCCCCCCCCCTTTCTGCTCCCAAATGTCAAAAACAATAAAAGATAATTAGGGCAAATGCCATTTCAGATCGCCCCAGCACCCCACCTGCCACAAGGTGGGCACTTCCCCCAGCCTGCAGATGTAGCAATGGACGTCCAGAGAGGTAATTGATGAGAGAAGCACAATTAAAAATTCCCACGGAGCTGGAAATGGGCAATTCCTTTATGTAACATCGATTGATTGTTGTCACAAACGCCCTGCGATTCGACTGCCCGCGCTCCATGCGGCTCCTTGGCTTTCTATTTTAATTGCATCTATAGCAGACTTGGTTTAGAGTATTACCTCCATAGATTTGGATAGCATTCACTTAATCTCCAACTTTAAATTAATCTCTAATCTTTAAATGTGCATCTCTCCTTGACATACTTCTTCCACGATCCCCCCCATCAGCCCCCCCCCTTCCCAATCTGATTCATATCAAACCACTGGGTTACACTTAATGCAACGTTCCTAGAGGGAAGGATGTGATTTTTAAAGCATCGCTGGATTTACCCAGCCTGATGGGATTAGAACATCGCTCTAAGTAGTCCCGGAACAGCGGGCACAGAGGCACAGAGCTCCCCGAAGTAGCGCTGCGGGGCCGCCGTCCGGGGCTGGGAGCGGGGATGCTGCGCCCGTCGGTCCGCGGGTCTCAGCGCCTCCGGGAGCTGCACCGACCCGCACCGTGCGCTCCGCCGGGGCAGCGCTCCGCCGCGGGGCGGCCCGAGAGTCCCGGAGCGCCGCGCAGCCGAGGAGGAATGGGTGGGGGGGGGAAAGGGGAGGGAAGGAGGAGGGGGTTCGAACACGGCCCGAAGGAGCCCACCGCCACCCCGCCGCGCTCCCCGTGCGGACGTACCTTTCCGCAAAGAGTACAGCAGGAAAAAAGTTACCAGCCACATGCCATAAAGAGCACCTATGGCCCCGGGGTGCGGCGCAATTGCGGACGGTGCGGTGCCCCCGGCGTGCCGCGCTCCCTGCCGCCGCGCTGCCAGCCAGGTTGAGATGCCCAGAGCCGAGCTCGCAGCCGCTCCTCCTCCCCTCTCCCGGCGAGTGGCGTCGGGAGGGTGGGCCGGGCTCCCGCGCACTCCCCGCCCCCGCGCCCCGCTCCCCGCCGGGCCCCTCCGCGGCCGGACACGGCCCGGGGCTGAGCCCCGCCGCTCGCCCGGAGCGCTCTGCGACGGCCCGGGTCCCCCCCCGCGTCCGAGAGGGAGCACATGGCTTCCCCGCGCTTCCTCGGGCCGGGCCGCGTTTTGGGAGGGCGGCTGGTGACACCCAGCCCTTATGCAAGCAGGGGGTGTGTGCTCACGCGCACCCTTCCTCTGCCCACCCCGGCTGGTGGCACGCACCGAGCCCGGCGCTGCGCTGAGGACGGAGACGGGCTCACACCTGGGCAAGCGCAAAACCGCACCGCCCCGCACCTCCAACCGCCCCGCAGCGCCAGGTGTGCGCGCTCGGGTTAAGTGACAGCTGGGCTGTGCCCGTCACGCTCCGTAAAGCCGAGCCGTGCGCCGCAGAGCACAGCTCCATCCTCGGCAAACCTCAACTTCACCTTTGCACGGAAGGGTTTCCCCTGGGGTGAGCCGTGTCCCGGCCGCAGAGCTGCTCCTCAAGGCAGCGTGCCGTGCACACCTGAAGTTCACAGCTGGCAGCGCTCCTCCTCCTGGAAACCTCTTAGCAGCCCGGGGGCAGAATTGGGTTTTCAGGACAAACAGCACCAGCGCTCAGCGATCCCATAAGATAAGGCCTAGCAGACTTCACTGCACCAGCATCCCTCCAGCCAACACATACATGCTAAGCCGTGCTGTATTTCGGGGTGTATTTAATCCAAGGCTTAATTGATTGACTAACACCAAAGCTAATTTGTCTCGACCATTAGAGGAGTTCAGGATGCCTTCTCTTGGAGTGACCATAGAGGTTTCTCTTTGCTTTCCAAAGCAACCTTTTCAACCCCAATTTGTTGAGAAATAAACAGAAAGATGGAAGCAACAATGGATAGATAAAAATATGCACTGTCTTCTTTAAAGAAGAAAACCAAGAACAACTGTTTAGATTTAGAACACACACCATCTCCCAGTAAAAACAATTCAAAATGCAGCTCCTTGGCCATTTTCAACCTGCTCCAGCTCATTGCAGTCCTTCCTTCTTGGGAGGGCTTTGGGAGAGCTGGATACCACTACCCGCAAGGTGCCCCCTGCACTGTGTGCTGACACCACAGCCCTTCCTTCTCCTCCTCCCTGAGGCGGTGCTTCATCACCCCCCCCACACAGCACTCTGTCACCACGTGTGGGTGTCCCCACGTGCAGCCCTCCCCACACCCCAAAGCGCTGGCTGACACCCACACATCCCCCCAGGGAATGAGGTGTATTTCCACCCCCTGCTCCACCCATGTACAGATGTTATCTGACATCCAGCAGGGCAATTGGGATTCAGGCCCATACCCAAGGCCACGAGCAAGTCCCAGGCCCTGGGGAGCACCAGCCACATGCCAAGCATCTGCCCCTTCCCCCCCCAGCAGCTGAGCAGAGCCTGCTGATGAGAACCTTCCTCCTGCTATCAGCACACTGCTGGTCCCAGGTGCAGCTCCTGCCCCCTGCAGCGAGGGAGGGAGCACAGGGCACTCACTGAGAGCCCACCCCTGGGCTCTGCCCCCACACTCAGGGAGAGAGACCTCCCACAGCCCCCCCATGTGAGCACTCACAGAAGTATTGGTGTGTCTCCTTCACGTGAGCACTCAGCCCAGAAAGCTGTTACCTTGCTAAGAGCCGCCCCGCTGGCAGACTGTGAGCATCACACACCTCATACAGCTCCTCTCCACTTGAGCACAGAACGCATACAGGAGGGATGGCACACTTGTATCCTGGTGAAGGAATTGCTTTGCCCGAAACAGCCTTACCTGACTGTGACTTTTTTGCCCTGGGGTTGGACAACATTTATACTCAGCCCCTAGAAACCCCCAGAGCTCATACATCCCATTATCCCACTGGGTGCTTTGCCCAACCACACAGCCTACATGCAGGCCCAGAAGAGCACTGGGGAAAGCAGCCTTGCTTCAGCCTCACAGCTATAGCTGCATTTGAGGACCTCTCTCAAGGAAACAGCCAGCTCACAGCCCCCTCACCCCACATCCCCCAGACAGCCCCCAGCCGCTCTCCCAGACAAATCCCATAGAGGAAGCACTCATTAAAACAACAGGGCTACTTACAGGATTTCCGCAGGATGCTTCCGATGCAGTGAGGGGCTTAACCTGGCAGCACCCGTGACCCCAGCCTGCCACTCCTGACTGCCTGTACAGAAATCCCCCAACACTGCCCCACCACGCAGAATTCTTAGGGCTGAGAGCCCTTGGGACTAATTGCAGGATGGGCTGCATCTGCACCTGAACTAGTTCCATGCACCTGGGTGTTAAAAGGGCAGGCACAGCCCCATGCACCTTCTCAACATGGGGAAGGGGCAGCAAGCCCTGGGCCCCCCATGGAAGGCTCGGTGCTGGACTGTGTCAGGGAGCAAAGCCTCCACCCCGCTCCGTGCTTCAGTTTCCCCGATGGCAGAGGGGAGCGGGCAGCGGGAGGGCCAGTGCCAGGGGCTTGCAGCCGGGTGTAGAGGTTGGTAACACCTCGATCAGACCGAGAGCAGCGAGGCAGCGCGCTCCGACAGCTCCGCGCCTTCCGAGGGACGCTCGGAGCCGGCTGTGCCGCACGAAGCGCGGCTTCTGCCTCCCCCTAGTGCCGCTGTGCGGAGCGGCGGGCCCGGCCGGGAGGCAGCAGGGCCCGACCAGCTCCGAGCGGGGTTGTGGGGACCGCTCTTCGCTTCCCAGCTCCGTCTCGACGCCAAACCCGCCCGGAAAGCACAGCCCTCCTCTCCTGGCTGCCCGCTATGGGGCTCAGCACCTGTATCGTGCGGGCTCTGGGCCGGGCAGCCTCCCCGGTATGAGTGATACGCCCTAATAACCCCTGCTCTGGAGCGTGCCCCACAGGGAGGTGAGGGCTGAAACGTGATTTGTTTCACTTGGGAGGATAATTTCAGCCCGTGGAGCGCTGCTGCTCTGGCAGATCCACTGCTGTGATGGATGCGCTGCCTTTTCGGGAGCAGAACAAAGGCAGAGCGAGGCGTGTGGCTGGCACCCCGCCAGCCCGGCCCCGTCTCTCCACATCGTCAAGTGTTCCTCCTTGGCTCCATTAGTCACCATTTGCTGCTCTCCTGTTTTAGCTAATGAGGAGACATTTTGCATTCACGTTTCCTCCCGGGCCAAACGCATCCCTGGTACCGCGGCGATGGCAGAGCAGCACTGATGGGCTGGGCACGATGAGCACCCCGCATCCCTGGCTGCTGCCCCAGTGCCTCACCTCTCACATTTACAGTGCATTAAGCACCAAGACTGCCCGAGCTACAGCCCATCGGAGCGCCTCTCCCCGTGCCTGTCCATCCAGAGCCTGGCAAAACAAATGGTGAATGGTGCCAAGCTGCTCTGAACTAGATGCCTTCCCGGAGGAAAAGGACGCTCCAGTTGCCCACTGTATTATTTACTCAATCCCCTTTGTGTCACAGAAAAGATTTACTCTGAGCAGATTAATGGCTCAAGGCACGGTGTGAGAGAAATCCCCCAAGATTGCCTGGTTCAGGGCAGAAGGCGAATGCCTGCTCACCAGGGCCAGCAGCCCCTGGCTGTGCCACAGGGCCTTTCCTTTGGGCACCCCCAGGGGGGTGAGCAGAGCGGGGCAGGAGCCTTTTGCTGGGCAGCTATGGGAGAAGGGCAACCAAACAGAAAGTGATGGCTTTTTGGTGTCCGCAACCACGGCACAGTCCCTGAGCCCCAGCGGGGCGTGCGAAGGGCTGTGTGAGCGTACGTGCACACGTGTGTGTCTGTGAGCCGTGTGGAATAATGCTATTAATGCCATCTGGTGCCGAGATACAGATCCCCCGTGCAGGGAGCAGACAAGGCTTTTTGCTCCGTTAATCTGCTCCCACTGCTCCTCTCGGGGTGGGTGTGTGGGGGTCTCTCTCGGGGCTGATGCTGGGCGATGTGTACCCTGAAGGGCACAGCTGTCCCTCAGCCACGGCGCAGCCAACAGAGGGAAATGGGAGCCCGGAGGGCACGTGGCACAACTGAGGGTTCTTCCCTGTGCCGGCTGCTCTCCTGGCTGCTGCACCCTCAGCTCCTTCTGCAGGAGGACACAACCACACCGCACCCCCAGGCTGTGGGCTCTGGGAGCTGCAGCAGGGAGAGGGGCCAGGGCTGCAAGCAAAGCCTTCAGCTCGTCTATGCTGCTGCATGGGAGCTGCTCCCCCCTGAAGGTTCCTGCTTGAACCGTGCAAAGCTGCGCCGAGCCTTTATTAGTGGGTCAGTGTCAAAAAACAAAATTATATTTCCAAATAATCTCCTTACCGTGTTAAATAAGCACCTCAGATTATACAAATTGCACGGATTTTGTCTAATAACCTTCCCCCGGCTAATCCTATTCTACTGTCAGTGTCTGACCTCGACTTAAGCCCAAATGAAGCAGGTGAGGCAGTTTCTCCTCTGCCAACAGCATGGGGGGGGGGGGAGGGGTGTTTGAGTTTCCAGAATACAGAGCAATGAGGGCTTAAACCCACAAAGGGCTCTGAGTCCAAACCCAGTGCCCACTGCCCAAACTGTTCCCCACAACGCACCCCATGCACTGCTGCTGCTGGCATTGCTCCCTCTATTCCCCTTTCTGTGCAGCTTCTATTCTCTGCCTTAGCTCAAGGCTTGTTCCGTCACCCCCAGGTGCACCCCCAGCTGCAAAGCTGGGCAGAAGAACGGGGGCAGCACTGCGGGGCTGCGTGCAGCCCAGGGTCAGGGCAGCGGGGCACAGCGCAGCGGCAGCACGCTGCACGGCGGTCGCTAGGTGTCTGCCTTGGTCCAGCACAGACACTCACAGCGAGCTGCACGCCTCGCTCAAATTGCAGGAGAGGGATTTTTTGGTTTGCATCCAAAGATGTGAAACCAGTGCACAAATCGTTTCCTGTCCGTGCGCAGGAAGGATGCTCGGAGCAAGCGGTCTGAGATAAGCAAGCGCACTGCCAGCCCCTTCCCAAGAGCACTGCCCATGTGTGCAAGGCACCGGCCACAAAACCCAGGCAGTGCAATGCATCCCATGGGGAGGGCACACGCTGCAAATCTGGGCCCCGCAGCCAGCCCTCATGCTGGGCAGGAAGGCACTGGGCTGTGCGGGCTCAGGGACATCCTTCCCTCTGCAGGACTCAATGCAGATGGGGTTACTCCGTGCCACTGGGCCGTGCTGGGTCTGTGTTGGAAGATGCCTGCAGGGCAGAAATTCATTGGTCAGGAGAGTGGGCAATTCAGAATGTCTCGGGCACAAAGTTTAACCTCTTTCAGCTGGAACTTTATTAGCTAAGAAACACTTGCTGGATCTACCAGAGAGGAAAGCACGAGGGCAATTAGCATCCCAGCCTTGCCCAGGGTGAGCAGGGTAATGAATGGATGCATTGGAGCGGGGCAAGGGGTGGCCCTTGGCAAGGACTTCACAGCTGTGGATGAAGCTCTCCTCCCACAGCAGCTCTGGAACCAGATGGAGTGGGGGGGGTCACAGTTTGTCACCACACTGCTCCCCCCAAGGCAGGTGCCCGTGTGGCTCTCAGCATTGTCCTGAGCCATGCAGCCCCAGGTGGCTCCTCCTGCAGCCTACCTGCAGCTACAGGTCCTCCTCGTTTCCTTGTCTGTGGATGGAAAAGTGAGGGGAGACGCGTTACCCTGGGCAGCATCACAGAGAGGGGAGGGAGGACAAGCCGGTCCCTGTCTTTGCAGCCAGCAGGAGAGATGGGGCTGCCTTAAACCCAAGCCATACCTACCTTCTCTTTTTCTTCCCTCCGCAGTGGAACCGCTGGCCTGGGGGTGAGAGGAGCAGCTGAGGCTTCTTGTGCCCACAGTCCCCTACCCATCTCCCTGCCCCGATGAAGGCTGCAGGGCTGTCCCCCCTCTGAGCTCCCGTAGCTGCCCAGCAACGCCTGAGTGCTCTCCTGGGCACCCATCTGCCTCCCCAGGCTGCTCCTACGGATGCGGGAGCTTTGCTTATCTTTCTCCCTAAAGCACTCAGGAATGTCATAAGGGCAGCTTTGCAGAGCCCCGCACGCTTGGCACTGTGTCCCTGGGAGCTGCCGAGGGCTGTGGGAATGCTGCTTTCTCCCTAGGGAAATGTCAGACTTTTTCTCTGCTATTTTTAATGACTGACCTTCCCTCCGAAGCCTTTGACGCTGGCAGGGAAACGCTAAATATTTACACCGTCTCCTTCCCAACTCGCTTTGTGCTGGGAGTTGGCCTGGGTGGAAATTTCCCAGGCGGCTGCAGGCGATGCCCACCCTGGCAGCAGGGCTGACACCCCGGGAGCAGAGAGGAGCCCAGCACAGGGCAGCACTTACTGAGGATGATGAGGAGCCCAATCACAAAAGCCACGACGGCGAAGATCAGCCCCCCGTTGCGGATGGTCTCATAGTCTGGGGGGAGGAGGGGAGCTGCAGCATCAGCCTGGGTGTGGGGGATGTGGGCTGCCCGCCCCCCCGCTCACAGCCCCACACCTCACGGGTACCCACTTACCGTAGGTGAACCTGTCCAGGCCCTGCTCGGGCGCTTGCTCTGGAAAAGAGAAAACTCAGTGGGAGATGAGCCTGGGAGCTGGGCTCGTAGTGGGCGCCTGGACAGGAAGGTGAGGTGGGAAAGCTGAGAGCTGTGAGGAGGAGTGCTCTGATTTCCTTCCAGATCCAGTAAAGGATTCCCAAACTCCTGTTCTTCACCCCAACTCACCGTGCGCTCACAGGATGCGTTTGCAGGATGCACGAGACTCGAGCTTCAGGTGAAGCTGCACACAGGGACCCGGAGCACCGAGCACCCCATGGGCTGGCACTGTCATCACGGCTGTGCCACTGCGTGAACCACCTCACCTGATGGCACATCCCTCGGCAAGGAGAACTTTGGCTGCAGAAATCCCCTCCAGAAGCTGAGTGCTGTCCAGTGCCGGTGCCCCAGAGGGCTGCAGGGCTTTGAGGACCCATCCCTGCATCTCCCCCATTGAGAACTGCCCCCACCCTGATGGCAGGAGGGTCCAGCCCCACTCCCCATGCTGCAACGTGCCCCTGTGTGTTCCCCGCTGCCCGCAGCTCCCTTACCGTCCCCCATCGTGTCGGTGTGCCGTCCAACAGGCGTCTGGCAGTGGGAGTGGGCACCCAGGGGAAAGCACGGTAATTGGGAGGCAAACCTCATTAAACATTAACGGCCTCGTGTAATGTTTATCGCAGTCACGAGGGGAGGCCCAGGGCTCCTGCCTGCCTTTGGGAGGGAGGGGAGGGCCTGGGCAGAGTGCCCCTGTCTCAGCTGGGAGGAGGGCTCGGATGCTGCGTGGGAGAGAGAGAAAGGTGACAGCGATGCCAGGTCCCTGCAGCAGCCCGATCTGTGCCCCCAGCCATCACCAAACCATCCCAAGGTGCCCATTGCACCCCAGAGTAATATTGCCGGTGCCAGGATGCTGCACCCCCCCCCCAGCTGTGGCACCTTGGTGGTGAGGCTGGCTGCCAAGCAGACTGCTCCATCCAGTTAGCCCTAATCTCACCATCAGCGAGTGGGAGCCCGAGCTGCTCAGTGCTGGGGGGCTGAGGGGAGCTGGTCCCAACAGAGCAACCTCCTGGACATACCCAGGGCTCAGCTCCAACTCATCCCGGGAGGCGCACACAGGGCCATACAAGCATCCAAGGTGCCATGCAGCCCAGCATCACTTAGCACCCCTCTCTCAATGCACCAGTGGCTGCAGAAGGGACATGCCCCAAAGGCCAGGGGACAAAGGGGCCCTGTGCCCGCGCTGCTGGGCTCACAGAGTCATGCAGCTATTGACTCTGGCTATTGTTGAAACTGATGCTGGCTGCAGAAAAGAGCGCGGCACGGAGCAAGCTCAGAGCGCCTGCCCGCTGCCAACACAAAGCCCTGTCTGTGCTGCCAGGGGGGCCGCTGCCACCTCCCCCAGGGAGCCAGGCTGGATGCCTCACTGCCCAGCACAGGGCTCAGTGTGGGAAGGGCTCAGCCCTCACTTTGCTCCACGCTTGCCCCCAACCCCTGCACACTACGCAGCCAGACACTGGTAGAAACGCTGTTTTATTCCTTTCCCTCTTAGATCACAGCACAGAACACACCAGTCCTTCACCACAGCAGCACGCTCGCCTATTTAAAAGGAAACACAATAGCTCGGTTTATTTTACAACAGTCAAGGTCTGGCCGTTTCTACACAACCACGGGGTTTTCTTTGTTTACTGTTAACACCAACGGAACGCCACAGACACCACGGGCACTCCAACACCGACACCGGGACACGCACACAGCGACGCATGGGGCTGAAGGGCACGGGGGGCTGCGCCCGGGGACGGATGGAGCAGTGACAGCCAGGAGGGAGGGACACAGTACACAGGACCCCTCTCGCAGCCTCCAGGATGCAGAGAGCTTTGCTCCCACGCCAGCACAGCCGCAGGTTCCCAATGAGGCTCTACATGGACTTGGAGAAGCCACCAGGAGCAGCGGGCTCCTGTGCACGGGGGGGTGACCTCAGCCCACGGTGCCAGTGGGTGTGCAGAGCTCTGAGCATCGCTCCCTGCTGCTACTGAGCCCTGGGGCTGCAAGCATGAGGGGTGACAACACACAGCTACTGGGGGACACGGACACAGGGTGGGCACCGGGAGGAAATATCCCTGCCTCTTCCCACTGGAGGTGACAGGGGCAGGGGCTGAGCTCAGCGCATGTTGCGTTCAGCCTGCCCAGCTCCACCCCAGCAGCACGCGGAGCGTCGGTGAGGAGCGGTTGGCGCTGGCTGGTGGGGTCACCACTGCACAGCCGCCCTCGTTCACAGTGACACGGGATTTCACAGCCCTCTCTGCAATTTGTCCCATTTAATGCAGCACGGCGCGCTGGGATGGAACTGGGGAGTGCTGAGCAGAGGAGATGAGGGCTGTGCCAAGGGGGTCCCCGCAGCCCTGAGCCCAGCACTGTGGGGCACCCGGCACAGCCCAGCCCTGGGTTTGAGGCCAGGGAGGTTATTGCTGAATGGGCAATGAGTGCTGTGCTCCCTTTCCCTCCTGGCCACGCTACAGCCAGCTGCAGTCCCAGATGGAAAAGCCCCCAAAATGCTGCTGGCCTGTGCCAGCAAGCCAGATGGGGGGAGCCACACGTGCTTGGTCCCAGCCCCACCATGTACATGCATGCGTTGGCACTCAGCAATTTCCCAAGGGCCACGGTGCCCAGGCTGCAGTGAGCTGCATGCACCACAGCCAAGGCCTTCTGTGCCCTGCAGCTTCCATTGCCAGGGCCATGAGGGAGCAGGGGAATTGATGCAGCACCATGGAGGCACACGGTGCTTCACAAACACCCACGATGCTGCTCACCCACTCCCTGGTCCCTGCAGGATCCAGGGCAAGCCAGGAGTCCGCCATGCCCAGCCCACATCACACTCACAGCACAAGGAAGGTGAGGTGAGAGTCACTATTACAACATCAGCAACAACTAGCCCTAGAGGTAATGGTCACCTTACATTAACATACACAGCACTGGAGGCAGAGAGGACGGTGAGTGGAGTTAAGTCGGGTTAGTGGATAGAGAACCGGTGTTGAAGTACAGAGGGTAACACAGACACAGCAGCTTTGCATCTCCTCCGAGGGACCTGTTGCTGCGGGTTCAGTTTCCTGGCAGGCCGCGGGCGCCTGCGGTCCGAGCATCTGTCCTCAGGTCTCTGGGTCTGCATGGAGAGGACAGCGGGGGTCAGCTGGGCAGAATGCTGCAGCCCTGCCCTGAGTGGGGACAGAACACAGTCCTACCACCGCAGTGACTCTCTCTGAAAGCAGACCACAGCCCTGGAACTCAGAGGAGCTCTGACTGCAGGGTCTGTGGGCAGGCAGGAGGTGACATGCCCCAGGGGATTCACAGCTCTCTAGAAACCCTAAAAATAAAACCACTTTGCGGTGAAGAAGCAGAAGGAAAGGAAATGTACCCCAGGGGAAAGTCCGGACAGATGCTTCCTTTCCCTGCTGCGCTGTCCAGGGCTTGCAGAGCTCAGGGCCTGCCAGTACTGAACAGTGCCATGCCCCAGCCCCAGCACCGTGCTGGGGACACAGAGCTGCTCCAAGTAGGGGTCCCATAGCTGCCCCTGTGCGCAGCCCCAGATCCCCCTCCCTTCCTCCCCAGCACCCGCGCTGGGACTCACTGCATGGCTCTGGTTCAGTTCTCTGCTTTCTGCGCTCCCGTTGCTGTAAAGAGAAGAGCAGAGCGGTTTGCAGAGCCTAAGCAAGAGCATTCTCCTGCTCAGAGCACACACGGCACAGGGCGGCCTTACCATTCGAGGTGATCAGGTTCTCACCCTGAGCCTCTTCATCCCCTGGAGCTCTGCAAGGAGAGGAGCACAGTGAGAGCAACTGGCACCGGCTGCAGCGTGCATGGCACACAGAGGAAGGTGCCCCCAGTGGCATGCACAGCCACTTTGCCATCCAGGGCTGTGCAGCAGAGCACCTCACTCACCTGGGTTTCTGGTGAAAACTGCACCTGCACCTCCTGCCTGCAAGAGGAGAGAAATACCGTGAGTGTGGCCCAAGTGGGGATAAGCCATGGCTTTTCCTGATGGCTGCCCCAGCCCAGCCCCTGAGCACTGCTCCCCAACTCACTGAGTATGAGGAGGATGCCGACAGTGAACAGGACCACGGCAAACACCAGCCCACCAATCCGCAGGCTTTGGTAATCTGTGGAAAGGAGAGACACATTTCTGCCAGGCTCAGAGAAGGGGAGCACCCTCTGCTCCTCACTGCACAAGCACAGCAATGCTCACCATAGTTAAAGGGGTCTTCCTCCTTCTCTTGGGCACCCACTGGAAATAAGCAGACAAAGGGTGTAATGTGAGCATACTGCAGGGTGAAAAATTCCACCCCCTCTGCCCAGGGAGGGGACTGCCCCTGCAGGCTGCTGTGCACAGAAGCACCATACCCACCATCCGCCGCAGCCGCCGACACCAGCAGGGAGCACAGGACGATCAGCACCGCCTCCATGGCTGCAAGCGAGAGGGAGGAGCAGAGTCAGTGCCCAGCGATGGGGACACGGGGAGGGCTGCCGACAGCCAGCAGGAATGGGGAGAGTGACAAAGCCCCGGCAATACCCCAGGTGTGATGCCTAGTGCCATCACCGTACCCCAGATCCAATGCTTGGTGCCATCACCATACCCAGCCCCAACAGCTGGCACCATAACCATGCCCAGCCCCAATGCCTGATGCCATCACCATACCCAGCCCCGATGTCTGATGCCATCACCATACCCAGCCCTGATGCCTGGTGCCCATGCCCCTCCAGCACTTCTCACCTAGCAGGCGCAAAGGATGTGCCAGTAGGGCAGGAGTGGTGAGCTGAGCATCGCTTTCTGCAGAGCTGTGAGCTGCCTCTGTGCTGCCGGGGCCAGAACAGAACCCCAGGGGTGCCGGCCCCACTCCTGGCCCAGAAGTCAGCGCAGGCTCAGGGTGGGGCCACATGGAATGGGGTGAATGTGAGGGCTGCGATCCCTCCATCAAGGTCAACGCTGTGTCCTTCACCCAGAGCATGCTTTAATTTGTCCCAATTAGCATAGCAATTACATTCTCACAACGAGGCCTGTGACCCTGGCACTCGTAGCTGCACTTGGCCCCCACTCCCCCCGCTCACCTGCGGCACCAAGGAGGGACCGTGAATAACCCCGGGTCCTGGTGACAGCTGAGCCTGTCCCCGTCCCTTACAAGGCTGGGAGGTGCTGAGCACAGCGAGGAGCTGCCCTGCACAGGGCTCCTGCTCCCACACCTCCACGGGGACACTGGGGATCCTGCACCCTGTGCACTGCTGCAGCCTCAGCTCCGTGGACGCGACTCCTCCGAGGGACTGGGAGGGCTGAGGTAGGTCTGACGCTGCCCCTCAACCCCACAGCACGCTGCTTGCTTGTGTCCTGTTGCTGCCAGGCGGTCACCAAGCAGCCAGCAGCGCAGCCTCACCACTCTTTGTTTCTCTCGGGGAGCAGTAGGGACACTCCGGGGGGTGAAGCAAAGAGGTGACACCACGCTATGCACTGGGGGCATGCAGCAGGGGACACCCCCAGTGCCGGGTGGGCCAGGTGCCAGCTCCGGGCACACAGCGAGAGCTCGGTGGCCATACATGGTGCAGAGAGAGGCTCCCTGCACGAAGGGGTTATCGGCCCTGCACAGCTCTGACAGCACCGTGCCGCAGAGCCACCGCAGCTGCTGTGCTGGATGAGTGCCGACAAGAAAGGGGCCCACGGCAGAGCAGGAATTAGAGGGATGAGGATCCCTGGCATCGGGCTACGCAGCCCCTCTGGAGCCTGACCTGCTTTAGGGACAACCTCTGTCCCAGAGAAGGGCAGGAATGGGCAGAGGGTCCTCAGATCCCCAGCTGGAGCAGTTGGGTGCCCAGGAACAGTGCACAGAGCCAATCCCAAGAAGTCGGGGCGGGGACACACGTTTCCACAGCCTCGTTTATTCACGATACCCAGTCACATCCCATGACAACTCGCGTCCTTCCCTCCCTTCTCACGTCCTGTCATTTGGAAGCAAATGAGCTTCATCTGAACGCCGGAGGGTTTAATTTCCCCCTCCTGCAGCTGCCGCCGCCTTTGTGCAACGCGGGCTGTGCTGCCACGCTGCTGCCCAGGCAGCTCCCTCGTTTGCTCAGGCACGTAACTCTGGATAATTACCAGGTTTTAGAAGCGTGTACAAAGAGCCCAGCAGCTGGTGATACAGTAACTTCTAGTTGCACATTTCCCTATGTCCTTTCTCTCACGGCCTCTATCTATTTTCAGCGTGGGTGGACGGTGCCAAATCGGTGCCATTACCCGACAGGAGGCTGCTGGGGGCACGTGGACGTGGTGCAGACCCCCACACAGGCACAGGCGCTGCTCTCAGCCCTCTGCTCACTTTTTGTCTTCTGGAGTTGAGCGCAGCAGAGTTCAGCTCTTTGCCAAGCCAGGCACACAGCACACATATGTTCTTTGTTTTTCTAACTCCCTTCTGGAAATTCACACACTTCTGCACAGCACAGCGTTGCTCCGCACACGTTAACCACCAGGATTGGCAGTGGCCTAGCTGGGAAAACAAACACCACATTCTGGAGTGCAGATGAGCCCGTTTCTCCTCCAAGGAAGCATATGCTTTGCAAATCATCCCAGGTTTTTGGGTCTTTTTCAAGCTGGCCCACCCACCTCTTGGTGAAGCTGAAGTAAAGTGAGAAGAGCAAACATTGCACGGGGTTTGCCTTCCTCCCCGCCTGCACCATCAGTTTGGAGCGCTCAGGGCTGGAAGCTGCTGCCCATTGCCCTTCATCCACACCAGACCCAGCAGAGTCCTGCACACAGCACAGCCGCTGAGCAACGGGGACCGCTCCGTCCCCCCCCAGTACTGCTGTTAAGCTGGTGATCACCGAGCCGTGCAGCCAGGCACCGTGTAAACCTCCATGTAGGGGAGCGCAGAGCGCTGGGCACGTGACTTGAATCAAAACGTGTTGTTTTTTTTCCCTGTTAAAACAGATGGATCTGCCATAACACAGGGAGAGCAGCGCAGGGAGCGGGCAGCGGCACCCAGGGCTCTCCTGCACCATTGCCTTGGGTCAGCCGTTTTAACAGGGAATACCAATTCTTGCCCCCCCCATCACCACCCCATCCCCACCCCAGGGGTTAGGGTGGCAGAGCAAGAGGGGTGCCAGGCAGGCAGGGGGCTCAGCACCCGTACCCCGCAGGGCTCCAGCAGCAAGGAGCCAGGCTCTGCCTGCTCCTGGGAGAGAGCCGAGGTGCTCCCACAGCACCCAGTGGGGTACAAAGGCAGGGTGTAAGTGGGGAGAGAGGAGAGTGGGGAAATCCCAGGCAGGAAGACCCAGCTAGCTGAGGAGCTCTCTGAAGCCCTGCCAGGGCAAGGCGGGTACATTTGTAACCGTCTCCAGTCTTGAAGCACCCTTTCTCTTTTCATTGTTTTGCACAGATCAGCCCTGTCAAGTCTCAGCCATCACCGCCCAACGCTGGGCAGCCTCCCTCCGTCAGGAGCCCTGAGGGCATCTCCTGGAGATCAGACCTAGTTAAAATCTCCAGTTTCTGTGCAAAGCCCCCAAGACCGTGACAGCAGTGCTTGGTTGCCCGGAGCATTTAAGAGTGTGCATGTGTGAATGGACATTTCCAGCTACGCATAGATGTGCTCTTCTGCCATCTCACGTCAGCATCAATCTGGCTATTAATGTGCCTGTCATGCCTCTTCTTCCTAAATGAGAGGAAGGAGATTTCCAGCCCCACTGCTCCAACATGGACAGCACTTCCCAAATTTGGTGATGATTCAGAGGTTGGCCGGGTGGAAGACACAACCAACCTGCCTAACATCAAGCTGTCTCCTGTGCATACCTCCCCAAAGCAGGGAATATTCAAAGGAAACCCTCTCCAGGAGCTTTAGGAACAGACTCATGCAGACCCCATGGACCAGCTCTGACCCTCTGGATGCTCACAGGAGCACACGGTCACAGGGGATCACCGCAGACAGCCCACACCCTGTGCTCCAGCCCTCGCCCCAGGACTGCCACCTGCAGGGTTTCATCCAGCCCTGGAGCACCCAGAAACCCACAGCCACCTCCTCCTGCTTGTTCTCTGCTCATTTGCTTAACAGATAACCCAGGTGCTGTGAAGCTGAAATTTGCAAACACACCAGCCTGAAGCACACCCAGCGCTCTGCAGCCCTTGCTGCACCTCGGCCAAAACCTGGGCTCTGCTCACTATGTGGGGACAGCCAGGTACCGAGCACAGGTCCCTGTGCCTTGTGCCAGCGCTGCCAGGCTGTGAGGAGGGACACCAGGCACGGGATGTCTCCACAGTGGTGTACACAACAGCTGCAGAGCTCGAAGGCTCTTTTACAGCCCAGAATCACTCCAACCTCCCGAAAGGCAAACAGAGCACACAGCTCCATGCACAGCTCCCAGCTCACTGCAGCAGGGAACGCACGCAGACTTCCTCCACGCTGAAGTCTGAACTCCTGACAAAAGCGTGACTCTCCGCAAACGGGAAGGGAGCTAAAATTAAAACACAAACGTGGAACACGAGAGGCAGCAGCAGGCAGCCCTGCGCCTGGCAGGGACGGGGTGTTTCCTGGCGAGCCGACTGCAACAGGTGGCCCCGCTCTGCAGCGACTGCACTTTCTGCTGGCAGCACTCCCCATCACTCCGCCTCACGCTGCCGCCCAACGCCCAACGCATGGGCAGTACCTTGGAGTTATCTTCATTGCAAACCAGAGCGCAATCACTCCGTGGGGCTGAAAATCCCGATGGGTGCAGGGGATGGCTGCGTGCTGCCATCCACGTGTAGCTGTTCCCATGAGGCTGCTCCTTCACGCTGCAGAGCTTATTCACATCCACACAAACCACCTGTCACTTTCCCTCCCACGGAAATATTCCTGCAAGATCCGAGTTCCGCCACATGGACTCTGATATCTGTCTCTTCGGGAAGCACTAATTACACACCCGGCGACACGCTCTTTCTTTCCTCTCGTCCGCCTTCCCAGGATATAAAGCACTCGACTGTTTATGTACTGCCACGGCGTTACTAAAATATTTAACAACATGAGCCTGAACGTTGCCAAATATTTGGCGAGGAGCAGCCGCCTCCCTTTTCCTCGACGGCTGCACGGAGCGCAGCGAGCAGGACGAGCCCGAGTCCCCCCACGGTGGTCTCCGGCAGGGACAGGAGATCCGCCCGAGCATCTTCCCGGCACGGGGGGCTGGTAACCAGGCAACGGTGGGATGAGGGAAACCATGGTACCCGGCGTTGCCATGGCAGCCGCCAGGCCGGGGATGCGGGCGGCCTCGAGGCGAGGGGCGATGCCCCGGGCACCCACCGGGCCGCGCCCCGACGGCACGCCGGATTCCGGGGTACGGCTCGGGAGGAGCGCCCCGCGGCCCCGCAGGACGGCCCCCTCCCCGCCAGCGGGGCCGCGCCCGCCGCACCCACCTGAGCTCTCCGGGCCGGAGCGGGGCAGCGCAAGGCAGAGCCGGGTGGAGCGAGGCTGGAGCCGGCGCTCCCCGCTGCTCCGGGCGTGCTGAGCCGAGCCGGGCCGGGCGGTGCCGAGCAGGAGCCGGGCTGGCAGCGGGAGCGGCGAGCAGGGAGCTGCACAAAGCGAGCGGGGCGGGCCGGGCGGGCGGTGCCTGCCGTCGGGAGGGGCGGCGGCGGGGGGAGCCCGGGGCGGGGGCTGCGAGCACTCGGCCCCCACCGCTCCGGGAGCTCCGCCAAGGGCCGGGCTGCGAGCGGGGACGGAGTGGGGAGCGCTTTGGGGTGGGGGTGGGTGTCCGCGGGGCTGCGTGCGGGGGGTGGGCGTGAAGGAGCGCGGAGGCTTTGCTTTCTCTCCCCGCTGCAGGAATGGGATGGGACGGTGCGTGCAGGATTCTGGCACGCCCGTGTCTGCTCCGCTCCTGCTGCTGCTGCCCTGGAGAGCCATTTCCCTGTGGCAAAACACCTCGGCAGCGCTATCAGCGCTGGCGTGGTTCATTCTCTAATAACTCAAATGCATCTTGGGCAGATATCGGCCTCACGGACAGTAATGGCACATATTCCACTTTGCATTCATTTCCCAGTTTCCAGTAAAATATAAAAGCAGCCCCGGCATTTCAAGGCAATTACACAGAAGGGTCAAGAGATAGTGGCTGACACAGAGAGCTGGACAACGTCACGTCTCCTAATGCACTGGGATAACGTGATAAGGCTCTCCATCACCCCGCGGTTAGCGAGGCAGGGACCAAGCGGCCATAATCAAGTTTGGGGCTCCTCTGACCTTCTGCAGCCCTCAGCTGTTATCCTTTGCACACAGTGAAATATCCTGACACCATGACTGCACCTGGGGGCTGCACTGGGGCTGGTGGGTATCTGCAGAGGTGTTTGCATCGGCTGAGAGATGCAGGCAGGCTGCAGCTCCCGCAGCATTGGACTTCTGTGCTTTCTCCTTCTTTGGATTCCTTTATTCTAGAAACACTCCAAGCACTGTCCAAGGTGAGCACAATTAAAAATTGGCACCATGGGCTTTTTGCTGCCTAAACTCAGGTAAGATGAGAGCACACTGTGCACATGAGCAGCTCCTCTGGCTGCAGCAAGCAAGAGTGCTCACAGAGCAGGAGAGAGCCTGGGGGAGCAAGGACTTCTTTGGGGCCGACCCTTTTGTCAGTGCAGGGCAGGCTATGCTGATTTGTGGTAACGAAGGGGCAGGGCTGAGCTCCTCACGCTGTCGGAGTCAGCAGAGCAGTGCCAGCAGCTGCACAAGGACATGACTTCATCTCGGCAGACGACGTTTGAAGGGAGCAGCGAGCAGGAAGGAGCCACTCGGTCTCCTGAACTTTCCCCTCTGACTGAAGATCCTTCTTGGGCTTTTGGCCATTTCTCCATCTCACACAAACAAAGCTCCGAGTGACGGCGCTGATGCTTCATCTGAGATGCAACACGGGTCAGGAGCCCAGGACAGACGTGGGAGCTGTGGGAAGGGGCAGCAGAGCAGCCGGGAGCCCTGCATGCAGCTGGCCCTCGATTTAACAGCGTACAGTGAGGCCTCAGTGCCACACATTCCCCATGAGCTCAGACTTCCCTTGCCTGCAAAGCGCTCACTGAGCGGCACAGCCCCAAAATGCAGCTCCCCCAGCGGCGCTCCCCCCTTTGCCGCCCGCAGCCCTGCGTGCCGTGTGTGTTTTCCCAGCAGCCCTGTGCTAATTTTAGCTGTGCTGAGACTCTGGGCAGGGAGCAGGCGAGCCCGTCCCGGGAGCCCCAGAGCAAAGCAGTTTGCTGTGGTCCGAAAACTTAACCCCGGTTTGCTGGGGGTTGGGGCACCGCTGGAGCTGCCTGGCAGTGCTGGGGGGAGGGGAGGGTTCTGTCCACACCCCAAGCTCAGAGCAGAGCCGTCAGACCTCCCTGCTTGCTAACACCAAGCCTGAAAACATTTGCAAACTCTTCCCGATCCTGCTGAGGGCCACCGGAGAGCTGAGCAGCGACAAAGGGGAAGGTTGTGCAGAGCCACACGGCTGCTTTTAACCCAGTAACGTCCCCTTTTGTCGGGCCTACACCACTCCTTGTGCTTGCCAGGAACCCAGGCGGCAGCAGGCCGTGTTAAAGCTGACAAAGCCTGTGTTCACCAGCAGCTCTGTATTGGCCAAGCTGAAGTTCAGCGACACTGTGCCAAGAGATGATGTTGCCAACTGTGGGAGGGAACCAATCCGAAGCTACGGGAAAAACATTTTTGAGGAGAAACATCACCTCCAAAACCATACAGACAAATCCGTTTTGACACAACGAAACAGAGAGCTATAAAAGGAGAGTTTGGGAAAAGCACCACTAATTGGGGGGTGATTCATATGGTGCCGGTCAGACTGCGTTTTTGTAATCTCCATTCCTGGGGGATGATTTTCAAAGCGCAGAGGAATGTGGAAGCAGCCTGGCCAGATGTGGGCTGGAAGACAGAGAGGAGCAAACAGTGCTGAGAGCACAGGGGCAGCAGCAGCAGAGCTGGCGGCTCCCATAAGAACAGCAAAACGAATGGGATCATCCCAAAGCAGGGCACGAGGTGCTTCACCCGCTGCCCTGTGCCAGCTGGGGGCAATGGGAGCAGGACTGCTTTGCTCAGGTGCCCCGGTGCTGGAGGTGAGGCTGTGCCCGCGGCATCTGCTGCATCTGCGCTGTGTTTTTGCTGGGAGGAGCAGAGCAGAAAAGCCACGGCCAGGCAGCTGCACGAGAAACTGATCGCTTTTAATCTGGTTAGAAAACTTCAGCCCCTGGGGAGAAACAGCACAGCTTTCTGGAGCTTGGCGGGGAGACCACTGGATGTCAGGTTCAGAAGAAATACATTAAATTCATATTAGGGTCTGCAATCACTTCTCTGCTTTGAGAGGCTATTTCAGAGAGCAGGAGAGCAATAACCCGCGAGGAGGTGAAATCCATAGCAGAGGTGCAGGTCCTCTGTGCACCGAAACGGCCCCATTACCAGGATTGCAGTTCCAACAAGATCAGCTCTTATTGGCCTCCAATTCTTGTTTTTTTCTTTTTCCACAGATCTGGTTCTCCAGGACGCCTCAGGTGGCAGCAAAACATTGCGGGCTGCTGCTCTGTGCTGCACACTGCGAGGAACACGGAGATCCCAAAGAGCCTTTGTATAAGTGTGTGCTGGGTCTGTAACTCAAAACCCATTGAGTTCACTGCATAAAACAGGGGAGTCATGCGGGGGCCCTACTCCTATCCCATCTCATCTGTCATGAAAAACCATTGCTTTCCATAACCCACAGCCAGCAAAGACCAAAAAAGGTGCATTTTTTCTGTTTTTAGCTGTGGCTTTAACTGTGGTTTTCCATGCTGTCCAAACAGCAGCAGCTGTTGGATGCAGTGCAGCACTCCAGCTCCATGCAGGCCGTGCACACCCTGCCCAGCCCAGGGAACCCGAATCACCAGGTTCTGCGGGTCCCTCCCCTTCCTGAGCCTCAGAGACGTTGCAAAGAGAAACCAAGCCGCCCCTTGGCCCCCACACGCTCCCTTTGAAGGAGGCTCACGGCCGTGGGAGGTTTCTGTGCAGCTTCTTAGAAAAGCTCCTTGAGGTCGGGCTGACTCAGTGTTTCCCAAAAGGCAGCTGATCACATTGAGGAGAGCAGCCGCCGAGCACCGCCTGGCCCACAGCTCTGGTCTGAGTGTGCTTTCTGCACACACACAGCCAGACTGGAGCTACTATCCCAAAGTTCAATGGCAAACCATGGCCTTTTTCATACAGCGGGTTCTGGGAAGTGAGGAGGGGCAGCAACGTGCCTGCAGCAGCCTGTGCACCACAGCAGCATCTCAGCTCAGCCTTGCAGGTGCTGCCTGCACACAGCTGGGGAGAGCAACGTCCAGAAATGTCCAGAGCCTTCCCCCTGCACAAAGGGCCACGGGTCGCCCCGGTCCCACCAGCAGTGCTGTGGGTTGGGAAGCAGGCAGCCCAGCCCAGAGGGAGCCCTGTTTGCACACCTGCGTGCGCAGCAGTCAGGGAGCTCTGTGGGATGTGCTGCAGCACTGAGCCCTCTGCTTGGGGTCAGCCCAGGAAGGAGAGGCTCTGGGAGGGATGCAGGGCAGCCTCAGGCTACTTCAGAGAGTGCTGCTAAGCCCTGGCTAAGAGCTTCAGCCCCCACAGCTGCGGATGCTGCAGAGGCATCTGCTCATCCCAGGGCTCCCAGCTCCTGAGGCTCAGCAGCTCCCAAAGAACCATCTCCACAGAGCACTACTGCAACATTTATTGAGAACAGTGTGGGGCAGCCAGCAGCACCAGGACCTCCTGCAGCTGGGGGTACAACCTCAGCAGAGCAGCAGCCTGCCTCCATCCAGCATGCACGCACCTCGACACATCTGCTCTGAGACATGGGAGTTTGTGTGTCCTCTATGGACTGCGTGCAGCCCTGAGACAAAGAAATCTGGCACCTGGCACTGGCCACGGAGCTGGGAGATGCATGGGGCTCGCACGGGGCTGGGTGCTACTCTATATCTTGCTCTGTCCTGAGCTTCAGCTGCTGCTGGCTTCTGTCACATGTGTCACAGCATGGCCCTGCTGCCCCCAGGAGCAGAACAGCCCTGCACTGCTGCCCAACCCCTGCCCAGGACAGGCAGGGAGCTGAGAGCGGCTGCACATAGTCCCAGCAGTGAGTGCTTCCAGGGCATAGAAAAATAAATAAATGGGTGTTGCTCTGCTGGGGAAGCACTTCATTTAAAAGACACTTCCTAAATCCATATGCAAATGTGAGAGCAACCACTGTTCATCCTCCCAGCAGGTGCTTCAGCTGCCCCACGGGGCTCCCCTTTGCTCAGCTGTCCCCGCAGCGAGCAGAGGATGGGGCTCACTCACTGCAGGCACCTGCAGCTTTCTGCTCCTGGCTTCCAGCTGCAGGGATGGGCAGCAGCCCCACACCTTCCGGCTGCGCCCCCATTCAAGGACATACGGTCCTCGTGCCTCTGTTTGCAGGCCAAGGGCCACAGCTGAGATGGCAGCTCCAAGTGGGCACGTCCAGCACAGACTGAGCCCCAGGCAGAGACGTCTCCATGCCCTCAGCAGGACAGAGGTGCTCTGCAGGTGCTGCGTTGTCACAGTCCAGGCAGCTGCAGGTCCGCAATTGCATGGGCAGCCTGGAGGAGAGGGGACAGCAGCTGGGACACCGTGCCCTGGTGGCAGGGGGAGCGAGGGGCCGGTGCCAGCCGGTGCTGCTGCACAGGTTCCAGCCTGGCTTCAGTTGTTCTCGCTCTGCAAGGGGTAGATAGCAGGGGTAGGGGTGAGGCATGGGGCCAGGTTGGACCCACTTCTCTCCCTCCCTGCCCCAGCCTCACCTCCATTTTGCTGTAGATCCAGCTGAGGAGTTTCGTCACACGTGTGTAAACCCCAGGCTTGTTCTTCTGCCCACATCCCGTCCCCCAGCTCGTCACACCAGCCACGTACCAGCGGCCGTTGTCCTCGCACACCAGGGGCCCCCCGCTGTCCCCCTGGCACGGAGGGGGCAGAGCGGTGATGAGAGCAAGCAGAGGGCATCCCTGCGTGTCCCCAGGCACAGCCCTGCCCCGCTCACCTGGCACGCATCCTTCCCCCCCTGCAGGTACCCAGCGCACATCATGCGCGGGGTCAGGTAGCCCTCGTACACCTTGTCGCTGTTGCAGATCTTGTAGTCGATGAGTTTGACCTCGGCCTCCCGCAGCTTTGGGGAGGTGTTATCTGCAAGGCAGGAGGAGCCGTCGGGCAGGGCCAGCCTCGGCCCCCCGCTGTAGGAGGGAGCAAGCTGCTGCTTCTCGCACACCTTCTGCAGAGCTGCACGGGCAGGAGAGCGCCTGCTGTGTGTCAGCTCTGCACGGCACGGCCCTCACACACCCCGCAGGAACGTGCACGTGAGGTGTGCATGAGCTCTGGAGCAGCCGGCATCCTCCCTCCCTCCCTCCCTCACCTTCGTTCTCCCTGGTCTTCCCAAAGCCGGTGATGAAGCAGGACCTGCCGGTCTGGAACCGCTGGCCGTGCATGGGGAGGCAGGCTGGGCGAACCTGAGCTGGATGAAAACCAGAGAGAGGGATGAGTCACCGCCAGCAGAACAACAGCACAGTCACCCGCCCTGCAGCCAGGGCGGAGCGTGGGCTGCAAGGAAGCGCTCCCCTCCGAGCTGACCCCGTGGGGTCCCACAGCCCCCAGGACCACCCCCACCCACCCAGTCCTGCCACCTGAGAGCGTCAGCGGCCGGGAGAGCTTCATGAGAGCAATGTCATAGTCATCGTGGTCATCACTGTAGTTGGAGTTGATGATGACCTGGGAGACGGGGATGCCCTCCATGGGCTGCTTGAGGTCCGACACCCCGCCGTACACCTTCCAGTCATCGAGGATCTTCATGCTGTTCCTGGGCACGGGGGGAGGCAGTGGGGTGAGACACACAGCCATGCCCAGCGCCACGGCTGCGGGCTGCAGGGCAGCACTCACATGAAGAAGCAGTGCGCGGCGGTGAGCACCCACTGCGCATCGATGATGGTACCGCCGCAGATGTGGACGGGCCCGTACTGCACGCTGACCTGCCAGGGCCATTTGCTCACCGAGGTTTCCTTCCCTCCGATGATTCGGCCTGAAATCCTCTGCCCACAGGCTGCAGGAGAGAGCAGAGGGCTGAGAGAGGGGGCAAGCCAAGAGGGTGTGCACAGCGTGTCCCCACCACTGCAGTCACCTGCAGTGCTTGGCGCAGCCTGCATGGGGCTGCAACCTTCATTGCTTTGTATTTGTATTTTCTTTACTATGAGAGTGGTGAGGTGCTGGAACAGCTGCCCAGAGAGGTTGTGGATGCCCCATCCCTGGAGGTGTTCAAGGCCAGGTTGGATGGGGCCCTGGGCAACCTGGTGTAGTATGAAATGGGGAGGTTGGTGGCCCTGCCTGGCAGGGGGGTTGGAGTTTCATGATCCTCAAGGTCCCTTCCAACCCGGGCCATTCTGTGATTCTGTGTATTACCCAGAATGTTCTGCTGGAGAACGCCCTCTTTGCCCGACCCATTGCGAAGACAGGAAGGAAACCCTTCCAAGCGTTTGCTTGGCCTTGCCTGCCCTTGTCCGCAT
This sequence comes from Pavo muticus, assembly GCA_016647715.1. Classification (NCBI taxonomy): domain Eukaryota; kingdom Metazoa; phylum Chordata; class Aves; order Galliformes; family Phasianidae; genus Pavo; species Pavo muticus. Next base: position 876,244 of record JACDJE010000258.1, read on the forward strand.
GCCTTGCCGGACAGCCCGCTTACTTGTACACCGCAGGGAGACGAATTTCCCCGTCAGACACTGGGAGCTGTGGGAGAGAAGAGGGGGACACACGTCAGCCCCAGCCTGACCCCCAGCTCCGGGCTGGCAGGGGGCTGCCCACTACCTGTTGAGGCTCTGCTGGATGGTGTCCCGCTCATCTGTCACTGTGAGGCTCTTGCCAGAGACGTGCAGGGGGATGTATTCTGTCTGCGACGCGCTGGGAGAGAGGAGGTGAGACAAAAGTGTTGGGCAAAGCCTCCCCAGGGTAAACCTGGGGCAAAGATCAGGGCAGGAAGGATTACTTCTGGAAGCCCAGCTGCCGGCAGGTCTTTCTAGAGAAGGACTCGTCCCAGGCGCTGCTGCACACCGGCAGCCACTGGCTCTCAGTGCTGGAGTAGACGTGGAGCAAGGACTGGTCGGAGCTGAACCGCACTGCGGGGATGGAAGGGGGGTCAGCAGCACCCGGCGCTGCGGGGCTCCCCCCGCCCGGACACGGCGCTCCCGGTGCTGCTGCCTTACCGCAGCCCAGCTCGTCGCTCCTCTGGGAGCAGTCCACCACGCCGTCACAGCGCACGGGGTTGTCCTTGCAGGTCTCGGCGGGCTCTTTGTACACGATGCCGGTCTGCGACCGCCAGAACATAACTGGGGACGAGCGCGTGCTGCGGTGAGGCTCGGTCCAGAGGTCTGCCACGGACGCCCCCCACCCCCCGCCCCCCAGCAGCTTGGTTGAGGGCTAGGATCCCGAAGGGCCGCAGAGCCAGGGCAGGGCTGGGGGCACCAAGCATCTCCCTGCGCCCTCCCGTCCACCAGATGTCAGGAAAACTCAGAAAATGGGAAGCGCGCATCTCTGCTCCGCCTCCCGGCCCTCCCCTGCAGGGTGCCAGGCGGACAGCCGTCCTCCCAGCCCGCTGCCCCCCACCCGGCGCTCGCGCAGCGGGATGAACCCGGCACTCACACAGCAGGATGAGGGCGACGATCAGCACGATGAGGACGGAGACGCAGAAGATGAGCGCGAGCCGCCGCTGGCTCATGCAGGGAGCTCTGAACATGGAGGATCCTGGCAGCCGGACAGGGGCTGAGTCAGGGGGAGCGCAGCCTCCTCGAGGCACCCAGACCCTGACCTGGATGGACTTCAGCATGCGCCGCTCTCCCCTCACACCCCCAGGGAACACCACCCCTCTGCCAGCAGCGAGCACACGGATGCATTTTCTCCTTCCGTCCCCTCTCCTGGAGAGACCAGGAATAGGCTGAACCCAGGGCACAGACCAACATCATCTTACGTGTGCTCTCACAGGCCGTGCACGGGACCGGGGCCGGGATGGAATCGGGGCTGTAGGGCTTGAAGCTGATGCCAAGGACGTTCTCCCGAGGCTGCGGGGGCCGGACGCTGAAGATGCTGCTGGCTGCGGAGGCATGGAGGGAGCTGGGCGATGCCGTGGTCTGTGAGCAGAGGGCTGTGTTACGGCAGTGGCCATCACCCACTGCCCAATGCAGAGCTCTCAGCGCTCCGCTGGTGTGGCTGAAAGCCTCTTTGCCACAAAGTTTTTCCCCTTTTGGAGGCTGCTGGCCAAATTTTCCAAACGGCTTCCATCAGAGCCATCGGCCGGGTGTTTGGCATCGGGTCAGCCCAGTTCCATGGGGCTAGTGCCCCAATTTATGCATCTATCTTTAATTAGCCATTTGAAAAATACAGCGCAATTTCCAACTGTTATTTAGTAATACTTAATAATCAGTGTTTTCCAAGCCCTGAAACATCCTGCAGCCTGGAATGCTGTTCTGCAGTTATGTCACTCCTGACCTGTGAATTTGCAGAAGAATATGTACTTGTTTCCTCTCCTCCAGATACTCTCCCCCAGTGCTTCCCCAGCTTCGACAGCTCCACAAGCAAAACCTCTCCTTTTCCTTTGAAGCAGAGGTCTCATATGCGCACAGCCCACAAGGAGAGTCATTTCCTCTGCCATTGTCATTTCATCTGCAAAATCTCAAACCTCTTTGGCAATGAGAGGTGACCGTGTGCCTTCTGGAGGCTGCACACTGCTCCCAGCACCTTCCCCCCCCCTTCCTGGTGCCAGCTCCCTCACTTGCACTGTGCTGCTCAGTGAAGCCATCCACAAACTACTGCCAGGCAGGATTTTGACTGCATCCCTACGCACAGCATCACCACTGTCCCATCGAGGGGGTGTACAGAGGAGCCTGCATCCATTGGCAGCACAGCGCTCACCTCCAGGGGACCGCTGTGCCCATCAGGAGCTGGGATTTAGCGCATCCCTTCACAGCCTGCAGCTGCTGGGATCACATTTCTCCATCACTGGGAGCACCCGGGTACAGGGCACAGCTCGGGGACAGCACGGTGCTGGCAGAGCTCTGGGTACTGCCACCGCACTGCCCCTTCCACCTGGATTCTGCCTGCCCTTGTGCTTCCTGCCGGGAGCCCAGGGCCCTAATGAGCACATCAGGATCCTGCTCAGGCTCATGCTTTGTAAATATGGCTGTGCCCTTTCGTGCAATGCAGCAGCGTCACTTCCTGGGCATTATCCCCTGAGTCACACACCTGGTGTGGCCACGCACAGGGTCAGCCATGGATTGGGAACCCCATGCGGGGAAAAGCACCTTTGGAACAGCCCCCTGTGAGCCCAGGCACAGCACCCAGGGCAGCCCCAGCACAGGTGCTCAGCACAGCAATGCTGACGTCTCCTTCCCACCAGGAGCCACCTCCCACCCCACAGAATCGCCCACCGCTGCCCTGACCCACAGCAGAAACCTGAGACCCTTCCCAGGCGAAGTTCCTCCCGTACACAGATGAAGCTCTGCTAAATGCCAATGCCATCTGTATAATCTGGGTATCTGCAAGCTATCACCACGTCTGCTGTATCTCTTTGAACCCAACCTGAGGGGAGAGGAATGTTCCACTTATCAGATCAGCTAAGACCAAACGTCAGCGTAGCACTGCAGAACAGCCCCACTCCGGGCAAGCTAAAGCATCTCCAGCTCTGGGTTACAAACATCTCACACGAACATCTACATAACACTATAGGTTAAACTGCTCTTACTGTTGCTTTGCAGGAAGCATGTGGCCTTTCTTATATTGTTGGACTATTAGTTACCCATTTCCTCAAAAGTCTAAAGTCCAAACATTGTTTTAAGCTCTATCACAGGAGCTAACCAACCCTTTATCACGGCGCCCAGCAACCAGCACAACTAGTTACTGTTGGGTGACCACTGGAGCAGAGAGCAAACAGCAGCAGCTTTACAGGGGTGGTATTTCTGCCAGGAGCTACAAGTCGTGGCCACAAAGCCTTTACTCATCCTCTGTCAGCTTTTGAACAGAAGTCAGGCTCAGAGCAGTGACTCTCTCACACATGTGGCTGTGGTTTGAGCCATTTTTCTGACGTCCTCTCCGCAAATGTTCCACCTGCTGCGAGAGCACTTAGCACTGCTGTGGGTTTAAGCCTAGAAGTCATGTAGGCAAGCGGGGATCAGTGACTTCCTTGGCATGGTCAAAGCCTGAGCTGCAGGGAGCAGAGGACCCGCAGCACAGCCCATGGCTGCCCTGTTTGCACGGACAACACCTTCACCTTCTCAGCTTGGCTCAGCATCACATCTTTGGGCATCACATCCCCTCCGCATCAAAGCCCAGACCCCACGCACTGACCTCCAGCTCAAGGCTCTGCCTGTGATGACATCACCAAATCCACACCAGGAGGTCACAAATCCCAGGGAAAAGGAGCCATGGGGCTGGGCTGGATCCAGGCGGGATGGGGAGGGAAGCGAGAGCAATCGCTGGCAGTTTCGGAGTGGGAGGGAGAGCGGAAGCCAGGTGGCACCTGCGGTGTTGCAACAGGAGCCGAGGCCCGGCAGCATCTCAGAGGAGCAGGAGGAGCAGCAGCCAACCAGAAAATCAGAGCACTGAGAGGGGCTGGAGGCAGTCTGCCTTAACCAGGCGGCAGGAGCTGCCCAGGCAGGAGATCATCTTTCTCAGCTGAGCTCACAGCTGCTGCACAGGGAATCACCTTCCACTTGTCAGCAGAGCTGTGCCAGGCCAGCTCTGAGAGCTGACAATGAGGACATTGTCCCCATGCCCCTGGGGTGAGCCCACCTGAGCCTGCAGGTGCCTGCAGTCCCTGCGCAGCCCCACGTTCCCATGAAGTGTGCTGCAGTGCTGGCCCAGATCTGAGCCCCCAGCTCAGCCCAGCTGCAGGGAGCCGGATGCTGTACAGGGGGCATGCATAGGGAAGTGAAAATCCTAAAGCACGCAAGGGACATTTTGCAAGCGTGGGTGTCAAGCCATTGAGTCAGCCCCATCAGGCCAGGGCCAGGTTGCCATATACCAGAGTGAGGAGCCCTTCAGGCGGAGGTCAGAAATTGGTGCAGGGGGTGAGTAAGCACTGCTCAGCCCGTTCCAGAGATGGGAAAACTGAGGCACGGACAGGTGAAGTGAGGGTGGTACCTGGGATGGCCCATATAATCCAAGCAACATCCAGGTGACCCAATGGGGATATCCAGTACTGGGTAATATTCTCCATGTGCAGGCATCCAAATCCCAGCCCCGCTGTCACCATGGTGTTCCTTTGGGTGCTTTGGGTGACACAGTCAGCTGGGATCACACAGCACAGCAGCACTGAAGGCGGGCAAGCAGAGCTCGGGGCCTTGCAAAAAAGGACAGGGCTGCAGGCAGCCCTGTATGGAAACCAGCCCAGACCCAGGCTGCCTCGGGGGCACCTTCGTCTCCAGTACCACGTCCTCTCCAGCCCCATCCCTGCAGCCCTGCGGACATCACGGCGCAGCTCAACGCAGTAATTACTGCCTCTTCCGGGAGGGCTGAGCCCTGTGACAGCCAGGGATGTTTTGCTCATGACGGGATGCTCACTGCACCTTGGGGAGGCCCAACAGCCGACAGAGAGCCGGCCCTGAGCAACCCGGCCCTGAGCAACCCAGACCCTAAAGAATGGGGGGAAAATACCAGGAAAGTGGGTCAGGGAGGGCCGCCGGGGCCACCTGTGTGCTGCCGGTGCTGCCAGCGTGCTGGGGGCCAGCAGAGCATGACTCCTGCAGGTGTTCTAGCATCCTGCCCTGCTCAGCAGCCTGCCCTCAGCTGGCCTCCGTCCTTGCAAACCCACCGGAGCCACGGATCCCTCAAACATGGAAAAGCAGAGGAGCAGAAAGGCCCTGACAGCCCCTCTGACAGCGTGGGGCTGGAGATGCTGGTGGCACTCAGCCTCCCCGCTCCACGTCCCCATGGCAGAGTCTTCCGGTCCTTCCCCCACTAGCAGCCACTGCCCAGGGGAGCAGGGAGGCAGAAAGCAGCCCTAAAACACCCAAAGTGAGCGACTCACACAGGCCTCAGAGCAAACCCCCAGCACCCCAACCAGCTCCAAATCCCAATTTGCTGCCCGTGCCTTACCGGAGAGGTTTTCCCTTCCATGGGCCGCTGCGGGGCTGGGCTGGGATCACAGCTCCGGCACGGCCATTCCCTGCTGCGGAGCGAGGTCAGGTCCGCGGGGACGGGGCAGGATCTGTTTGGTGAGCGGCTTTGTACGTCAGTGCCAGCGCGGAGGAAACCAGTCGGACCTGCCGCCCAGCTCCACCGCTGCCTGTTTCCCAACTGCTGCAGGCACAGCGTGCAAAACACCTGCCTCTGCGCCCTGGGAGGAACGTGGCTATGGATAAAGGCTGGCGAAGTGAGGGCTGGCCATGGGGAGAGTGGGTGCCAGCTGGGCAGCCAGATACTGGGGCTGCCAACAGCTCCTTGCTGCAGCTTGATCCCTGCAGTTCTGTCCCGGATGGGGATGGCAGGGGATGTACACCCCAGCAACAACCCACTCATGTGCGGGGTCAGGGTGATCAAAGAGTCAGAATACCTCATTGGAAGGGATGTGAAAAGTCATCTTTGTTCTTAGAGATGGCAGGGACTAGTGGGGCCATCCCAGCTTGTGTCCGTCCCTCCACTTGCCCAGGGATGCCCACCTGACCCCCTGCTCCTGGGCACACTGTGTCCCCCATTTTCCTCCAGCAAGGCCTGGCTGGAGCAGACCTTTTCCTGCATCCTGCCTGGCAGGTCCACTTTCAACACAAACTTCCCAATGGGTGATGTTCACTTCCAGGGTTTCTGAGCCTCCCCTGGCATGCAGCACCATCCTCTCCAGTTTGCACGCACAGAACTGAGTGCATTTTGCTGCCCTGTGCCTCTGGGTGCCATGCCCTGCAGGGTGTGAAGCAGAGGGAGCAGCGCTGCCCCCAGTGCCCCGGCTGTGAACACCTCTGAGCTGCAGCTCTCAGGAGGCAGCTCTGCAGCTCCAGGTATGATGCCTTGCTGGAACTCACTCTCTGTAGGTGGCTCTGTAGAAAGAGCAGGAGCGAAGCTGGGGCACCTGCTGCTCCCAGTACTGCGGATGCCCCCTCAGGAACAGCTTCTGGAGAAAACCTGCGGTGCTGCTCTGACTCAGGTGCTTTCCAGGTTGGTAAAAATGCTATGCAGAGCTTAGTCAATTGTTTTGAAGATGAAAAGGAAACTCAGCAGTACTTTCGAGTGCCGATTTGACCCATGAACTCAAAACCTCTCCACCCAACGCTGCAAGAGTTGAAAGGCTGAAAGTCGGCTCTTTTCTCTCTGGTTTTATCGCAGCATTCTGGTGGCCAGCAGCACCTGGGGCGAGCGCAGAGCTCAGCTGTGGTTTCCCCGAGATGCTTTGAGATGAAGGTAGGGGAGCAGCCACAGCCGAGCAGTGTTTTGGAGGGGATAGAAGAGCAGTGGCAGGAGGAGCATCCTCAGCAGCACCCACATGTGTCAGGTCTGCACCCTGCGGTGCTGTCCCTAACACAGCACCTGGTAGTGCTGAGGTGGCTGCACCTCTCCTGAGGCTTTCAGAATGAACCTCCAGCAGCAGTCCTTTCTCCTCAGCCTGTTTTGTTTTCCCCTAAATCACCAGCCACATGACGGGCCGCGGTGTGTCCTTTCCAGCAGGTTCCCTCCTTCCTCGTTTCTGGCCCCGCTGCTTTTGTTTTTCATTTCTCTACATGAAACATGGGCTGTGTGTGATGGGCTGCACCTCATCTCAGCATTTCCAAATTCTGCCCCTGCCAGCTGTGACTCAGGGGCTGACAGCAGGGTGATGGGGCATCGGCTGCTACCCAGGAAAACAAAGCCTAGCTGGGCACAGCCATGGAGAAGGGCTGCTGCCGTCTCCCTGCCGAGACCTGGGTGCCTCTGGGTGCTGCAGGATGCCCAGGTCCCGTGCTCTGTGAGCCAAGGCTGCTCTGAGGCTTTGTGGTGTCCAGATGCTCTCAGTTTCTCATGTACTTTTTATGCGTGACCTTTCCACCAGCTCCCCACTGGGAAATTCCTCTTCTCGAGACAAATCACACTTCATCCCACGGCTTTGCACAGCCTCCAGGAAAGCCCTCAAGCTCTCCTGTAGTCCACCCTGCCAGAAGGGAAAGCAAAGCCAGCTCAGCCCTGGCCCTGAGGCCAGTGTCACCACCAGGCAGGGTATGGCCCTGGGGCCCTGGGCACAGCCCATGGCTCTCTCCAGAGCTGAGCCCTGCCCCTTGCAGTGCCCAGACCACCTTCATGGATCGAGATACGTAGGGTGCACAGCAGGCAGGGGGTAGTCACCCACCCCCAGAAATGGGAATGGGAGCCAGGAGGTGTGGGGAAGGGAGGGAGCAGCTGTGGGGCTGGCCATGACGTGTTTGGTGTGGGACATCAGCCCTGGGGGTACTGTGGGACTGCAGCTGCGCTCAGTGATGCCCCTGTGATGTGTTGTCAAGGTGCTGCTGCGCTGTACTTTGAAAATCTAATTGAACAGGGAGGCAGACACGTGACATGTTCCTATTTTCACTTTCTTGGCAATGTACCGTTTATTTGGAAAAGCCCCCAGCGCTCCCACCCGGGGCTGCTGGCAGGAAATGCCCAGCCCTGCACGGAGAGCTGAGTGGTGCTGAGTGGGTGGACAGCGAAAAAAAGTGGAAGTCACAGCACAGCTACTTTCCTCCCACTGCGCTAACTCCTCCGAGACGTCACTGAGCCAGCCTCCGGGGGGAAAAACAAGCGCTCGCAGCCCGCCCGGCTCAGCGCGCACCCAGCTCTCCAGCCCAGCACCTGCGGAGGATGCGCTGCCGCCATGGCCCTCTGCGCTGCCATGGCCCTGTACGTGGCTCTGCTGCTCGCTTGGCCGGCACATGGTAAGTACCCCACACCCCTGCACTGTGGGCTGCTCCTGGGGGCTTCTCCTCACCCCCACCCTGAGCCCACAGCACCGGGGACTGCGGCTGGGGAGGCACACAGGGGGGCGGCACGCGGAGAAGCTGTGCTGGGGCCCCGTGGCTTGGGAGTGCTTTTGGAACGCCAGCCCCTCACCTGCTCTCATCCCTATCTGTGAACCCGAACCCTTCTGAGCACTCAGACCCTTTTGAGCACTCAGACCTTGCTCACCACAATGCGTTCAGGCTGTGGGGCCTCATGTTATTACCGCCTGGTCGTTAGTGCACACTGCGGGCAGCTCAGCTCCGGGGCTTGGTGTTTGCTGGCTGACAGCAGCAGTGAGGGGATGAGGGGGGAGAGCACAGAGAGGGCGACAGATATTATCGAGTGGTGTTTTGCTGCCAGGTAACAATACCGAAATTCGGGCAGGAGGTGTGAAAAAGTCTATTTTTTTTCCCAGCAAGTAGATGAGCAAAACAGGAAGGCTGAATCCAAACAGAGAGCTTGCTGGCGGGCAGCAGCACTCAGGGGCGCAGACACAAGGGGGAGGAAAGAAGCGAGGTGCTGTTGGCTGGGCTCTCTCTGTGGGAGAGAGGAAGGGAAACAGAATGAGTAAATGCTGGAGCCTGGGATTGTTCTGGGGAAATCCCTGCACCAGGACTGAGCCTGTGATTCTTCGGGGCCAGCAGAGTGCCCGTGGCCATGGCCCAGGGGAGGTGGCCCTTTTTGGGAGCCCACAGCTGACGGCTCCGTCCTGCAGGTGAGCTGCGGTTAAAGCCCACGCACGTGCGCTTCGTGGCGGAGATGGTGTACCACCTGCTGCAGTGGGAGCCAGGCCGTGATGCTCCCAGCGATGCCCGCTACGACGTGGAGCACAAAATGTGAGTATGGTGCCCAGGGGGTGAAGCAGGGACAGCCAGGCCCCCAGCACTGCGCTCACCCCGGGTGCTTCCCTGGCAGTTACGGCACCGACAGCCCCTGGACCGCCATCCCAAACTGCATGAAGATCCGCGAGCACAGCTGTGACCTCACCTACTACACCCTGGATCCCTCCCTGCGCTACTACGCCCGGGTGCGAGCTGTGGTTGGGAACCACACATCTGACTGGAAAAGGACCAACGCCTTCTCCCCGCAGGAAGGTAGGTCAGCACCCACCCCCAACCTCGGCTGCTCCAAAGCCCTTGGAGCTGCATGAGGACCCTCCACCATGGTCCTGAACCTCCCCTCTCTGCAGCCAGCCTGCGCCTGTCTGGCCACAGCCTGGCCATGATGGACAACAGCATCCATGTGCAGCTGCAGCTGCTGCTCCAAGCAGGGAACCGCACTGTGAAGTACGACGACATCCAGAAGCACGCGAGGCGGTACCGGGTGTACATCCGGCGGGCACGGGACAACGAGACGGTGAGCATCAGTCCTCCACCCGAGCTATCGCTGAGCCAGAACGTTGCAGATGTGTCCCTGCACTGCTTACTGTAGTGGGTCCTCCAGCTCACAGAGGGATTTTGGGTCTGGCTGCTGCCAGCAGCTCTGCTAAGCACCGGGGGGCTTTCTCCACGGGATGGAGGAGGAGGAGGAAGCAGAACCTGAGGCCCAGCTCTCGGGTACCAGCTGTGCTCTCTCTTTGCAGTACGAAGTGTGGGAGACCGCCTCAGAGTTCCACATCCACAACCTCTTCTGGAACACTGAGTACTGCATCAGTGTGGAGCCAGACGTGGCCAGCCGGCGCATCCCTGCCATGCGCACAGCTGAGCAGTGCGTCACCATTGGCCACAGAGACAGTAAGGATGGAGTGGGGCTGGGGGGGCCTTGTGGGACCCGGACAGGCCCCAACCCTGGGGGGAGCTGTGCCTGTTGCGGGGTCTCCAAGCAATGCGTGCCATGGGCTCTGCACTTCCCAGCTCACCTGGGCGTGTCCTCTCTTGCAGGAAGTGCAGAACTCATCCCGATCACTGTCATCTCCTTCGTCATCGTCCTCTTCCTTCTGGGCATCCTGGGGGCTCTGCTGGTCTGCATGTACCTAAAGAAACCCATGAGACCACCATCTGTCCTGGTAAGGCAGCGGGCACACAGTGCCCTTTGTGGCTGCTGCAAGGGATGGGACAGGCAAGCCACAAGCGTGGATGAAGCAGGGCTCACTCCCCTCTTTTCTATCCCTCCCAGAAGTCCTTCATAAAGCAGAGCTCGCTATGGGTGGAACAGGAGATCTCATCCTCAGGGAGCACGGATGCAGTGCAGCAGCTGTTCCTGTGCCAGAAGGAGCCCCAGCACCACGGTGCCCCCAGCACCACAGGTACAGCCCAGCCACCAACAGAGAAGAGCGGCCTGCTGCCAGCATGGCCCAAGGAGCAGGCAGTGGGGAGCAGGGACAGCAGCTGCACCAGCACAGACAGCGGCATCTTCCTGCATTCTTCCTCCTCATCCTCATCTTCATCCTCCTCCTCCGAGCTGAGCCACTCCGAGAACCGTGGCTACAAGCAGCAGCTGCCTGTTGGTGATGACAGTGGTGTGGGCTTGGAGAGCCCTGCTAGGAGCCTCATGGAAGCTACACCTGGAGCAAAGCCTGATTTCTGCCCTGCCACCGGGCAGGACAGCCCACAGGAGGTGGAGTTCCGTGGGTACCTGCAGCAGTCCAAGGGCACGGTGGAGCTGAGGCAGGGGCAAGCTGATGGGGAGACACTCTGGGCCTGTGCAGGAGCCCCGTGGGGCCCGGCTGGCACCAACATTGTGCTGGATATGGACTGCATGGAGCTGCCAGTGGCCAAAGGCTACCTGAAGCAGTCCTCTCCTGAGTGTCCCCGCAGCCACACACCAGCTCTTGCTGCCCCGGGGTCCCCTGTGCTGACCTATGGAGCACCCCTGGCCTCCAAGGCTAGCCCTGAGCTCCTGAAGGTCCCCCTCGACCTGGACATCTTTGACACTGACCTGCTGGGGACGCTGCCCCTCATCTCCAGCCTCAGCTCCGACGAGTGGCTCACGGTGCAAACCAACTCACTGAGCATGCTCAGCAGGGACAGCAAGGACAGCCGCCTGTGAGCCCCCTGCGACGCTGACACCACTACCTCCCACCACTGCCCCTCAGGAGCAGCCACTGGATAAGCTACCACCGACCTCTGAATGTCAGCACATCGACCTGAGCACAACCTAGGCAGACTCACCCCGGAGCCACTGGCATCGCTACAGCTGGGGCAGCTTCCCACCAAGCCCAGCACAGCCAGCACCCCGGTGACACTAATGGGACATGGGGACAGGCTGTGCTGGACCACCAAGACCAAGGACGTGCACCAGCTCCACGGCACAGGGCACAGACCTGGGGTTTGGGCTCCCTTTGCCACACTTCCATTCCCCACTTCCCCCTGCTGCAGGCGAGCAGCACATGGTTGGTGCCACCCGAACCTTTCACAACACTGATACCGAAAGCGCAACGCAGCAGCACGTCAGCATTCTCCGTGCTGCTGCAGGGACCTCCCACCCTGCTGGTTGCCTTCTGAAAGAGCCGGGGACTCCCTCAGCCCTACGGAGCCTGCAGCCCCACACCAGTGAGCCCAGCAGTGCCCACCACGCGCTCAGCACGACGGTCGATGTTCTGCCACTTTACATACAGATACTATTTATTCTATTTAATTTGTAAATACAGAAGAGGATGAAGCGTTATTTCTTTGCTCCACTCATCATTTCTCCTCTTCTAAGGCCGAGTTGTGCTTTCTGTTCTCAAATATGGGCATTCCCCCCCAGCAGGCAACAACAGTGTGCCTTCGCTGGGGTTCAGATGTGCTCTCTGTGCTGCAGGGGAACCACAGCAGCCCCCGCGGGTGCCTCCATCCCTCCTCCTTCCACTTCCACGTTCTTTTTCCTTGAGGTTGGGGATTTTTGCTTTCTTTTCTTCTTTTTTTTTTTTTCCTCTCACTCTTTTATTTTTTTTTCTTTGGTTTGACTTCCTCTGAAAAACGGAGTCGTCAGAAAGCAGTGTGAGGTTTCTGCGCTCCTGACGTCAAGCTCTCTGGCCATCCCCGGGGCTGTGCCGGGTGCTGCCGGTTCCCACTCACTGTGGGAGGCTCCAGCAGGCTGCAGCTGTGGCTGAGGGACACGACGTTCCTCCCCCTCCCCACCCCCCCACAGCGAGCTCTCCTTTCAGTGAAACAGATGGCTTTGCCAGAAAACCACACGCTTTGGCTTAGAAAGCAGAGAGCACGGACAGCCCCTTTGGCTCTGGGGAACTACACTCACATTTTCCTCGGTGAAGTCACAGCTCAACACACTGAGATGTTCCTCTTCCATTCCTTCTGCAAAAGGCTCTTTCCTCCCCCTCCCTCTCCATGCAGTGCGTAGCATCACATCTCGGCCCCTTGCCCTGGGGGGGCTGCTTCTGTAAAGACCCTTTTACTCCCCAGCACCGACGCCTGAATGTATTTCCAATGATGCTCCAACATTTCCAGAGCGTTTCCAACAAATCCCCCACCCACAGAGCCCTGTGCCAGGGGGTGTGAGGCACCGAGGGGTTGGGGGCAGCAGAGGGCAGCCCAGGGAGGGGCAGAGCCATGCTGGGCACAGAGCTGTCCCATACAGCTCAGCCCTATGGGGACCTATCCTGCTGTGCCCAATAGCCCAGCGCTGGGCTGCTGAGACCCACACCAGAAAGCCTCAAGGAAACCCACTGGGGATTTCTGGAGTGTTCTCTTGCACAGTCAGCACAGACTGGAGAAATTTCCATGTTGGTGCAGCTCATTGGCTAAGGGAGGTCTGAGGTGCCCTCATTTGCTTACAGCATTTTCCCCTCTTGCACAGTCAGCCATCCACTTCTGCTGCTCCTTGCCACACTTTTGGCTGGTTCCTCACGCTCCTTCCCAAGGCCTGCTGGGCAAACTGGGGTCCCAAGCGCAGGAATGTCAGATCAATGGGGAACATAGCGTTGCTTTGCTCTGCAGGGTGGGTGCTTGGGGTGAGGCAGTGCCCTTTTTCCTCACTTCCAGAGAAGGAGGCTGAGCCCATGCCCAGCAGCGGCCCTCATCCAGCCCTGCCCAAGGCCAAGGGGGGCAGAGAAGGAAACACGGCAGAGAATGGAGAAGCTTGATAAAAAAACAGAAAAAGCACTGCTCCAAATTTGGTAGAAATCCTGTGTAGCTGGGAGTTGTTCTCTAAAGAACCTAGAACAGAGGAATTTCCCCATGGCCAGTTTTGTTGTTCTGTCTGTGGTTGCTGGTGGGGGGAAGAGGCAGCAGGGAGAAGCTGCTAGTTCCACGTGGGCACAGGGAGCATGTATATTCCAGCCCCTCCTCCCTCAAGGCTTTGGAGAGGACTTTCAGAGGAAAATCCTTGGGACTATCCCAGGGAAAGTCACAGCTACAAGAGGGGAAGGAGGCTCCGGGGTGCAGAAAGCTTTGGGTTGCGGCACACTCACCACCACGGGAAGGCCCCGTGCACGCTGCTCCAGGCTCTGCAGGACCCCCACGAGGCTGGGACCCCACGCACAAGGAACAGGACCGTGCCCTGCTGCTCACAGCCCCTGCTCGTGGAAGCACACGTAGCCGTTCCCTGCCTGGCTCACAGAGGCACTGATGCTGAACGGAGGTGCCAGCTCCACTGCTACCGACCTCAGCCTGCTGGAGGGAAGGCAGGGGTGTCAAGGGGCTGTTGGACCCCTGGGCATCTGGGATGGACTCTCACCCTGCCCACGGGTTAGGGGCTGGTGAGGGTCTGCAGCACAGTGCAGAGGGCACCCGTGTGACTCACTCACCGGCCATGGTAGAGGTTGAAGATGAAGTCAGGCCCTGGGAGGAGGAGGAGGGAAGGAGAGGCCGTCAGAGGGCGCTGCAGTGCCTGTAGAGGTCTGTGAGGTGGCACAGGGAAGGGACAGGACAACCACCTGACTGACCAGCAGCACCGGGACAGCTCTGTGCATTCCCCCTGTGCACCCACCAGCCACTCTGCATGAAGATTTTGGGGACCAGCAAATGCCATTCATGCTCCCCACACCCTTCCTTTGTCCCCTCCCTGCCTTGCAGCTGCTCGTCCCCTGCTCTGCCCATACTCACGGCACCAGCACCAGCCCTGCTGGTAGCAAAGGAAAACGGTGTAGCCAGAAATGATCAGGATCAGGAAGGCCAGCCCAACGCCCAAGATGAGCCCGAACACACTGATGAGCCCTTGCCCTACAAAGCAGAGGGAGAAGGGGCTCTGCAGACAAGCGCCTTTGGGAGGCTTGGGATTATGAGCATCACCTGGAGGAAACCTGGGGCTGACTGCGAGCCCCCATGCTGTGCCATCCATCTGCTCCACCACGCCCAGCCTTGGGAGTGCAGGCGGCTTGCAGCAGCCCATGCACGGGCACACAGTTCCCTCTAGAGGATGCAGGCGTCAGGGCAAGAGCCGTGCAGACCCATGCAGAGCCATGTAGAGACATGCAGAGGCATGTAAAGACACGCAGAGCAGTGTAGAGCTGTGCAGAGCCGTGCAGAGCTGTGCAGAGTGGACCCTTTTTTAGTTTAATACCGTTATCCCTTGTCCTCTCACTACACCCCCTGATAGAGCCTCTCCCTATCTTTCCTGCTTTCCTGAAAAGCCCCAATAGGGAAGGTGCTCCCTGACCTGTATGCTTCCAGCCAGCCCCATCAGGCCATCGGAGCAGGCAGGCACAGTGCAGGGGCTCAGGGCAGGTACTGGCACACAGACAGGCACTGCACCTTGCAGCATCAAGAATGAGCCAGCGGAAAGGGATGACCTAACAGCAGCTAAATTTAGACAGATGCCGGTGGGGTGAGAACATTTCCCCTGTGGTCACTGTGTTTACATAGTGTGCAACGTCCCAGATCATCCCACAACCCGCAGCACTCGCCGTGCCTGGTGGCACACGACAAACAGCCAGGCAGCAGCAGAGCATCACACCGTCAGCTCTGGGGTGGTAGCGTGGACGGACAGGACCAGCCTGGGCTCCCAGCAGTGCGAGGGCACGTGGGTACGGTGCTCCTTCTGCTGGGCCGGGGGTGAGCTGGGAGCCGCAGGACCCCGCAGGGTGAGGGCAGGCAGCGTGCTGCTCAGTGACTCACTGGGAGCTGAGCGTGGTGCAATCGCTTCCCTGAACCAGCTGGCTGCCGAAACTGCCCTGTCCCCACGCCTGCTGCTGGAGGGCGTGCTCGCTGCCCCGCTGCATTCCCAGCCTCTGCCCTCTGCGTATGGAAGGTGCTCCCTGCACAGCAGCAAATCAGAAACCAGACCCAAGCCCCATCCCCAAAGAGAGCGGAGAGGAAGGTCACCACCGCCGGTTTGTGCCGTAAAACTTCTCCACCTCCGCTCGATATGGGGAAAAAGCGCCAACTGCTTACCTGTCCCAGGGTCCATCTCCCCGTGCCTGCTGCCTTCCCACAGGAGCTGCTCATGGCTGGCTGGGCTGGAAGCCACTCCCAGAGCCCGGTGTGTCCTGCATGTCCCCTGCTTGCCCAGTGACGCCGCTCCTCACCCGCTGGCTCGACTGGTTCCCAGTGGAGAAAGCAGAGAGCCCTGGCAGACATCACCCTCCTGTCCCAGCCTGACCTCCCCTCCCTGCAGGGCTGGGCAATGCAGGCGGCTCTGCCTTCCCACTGCGGGTAGGAGCCTGCCCCAGCAGAGGTCAATCTCTTGGCACTGGGAGCCCAAGGAGATAGGGATGCCCCAGGGACATGGGCGCCCCAGACACACAGGTGCTCAGCCCCAAGCACTATGTCTGAGCTGCTCTGCCCTCCCAGCTGCCTCCTTCTGGCAGGGTCCCACTCAGTCAAGGCTTGGGGATGCCTGCAAGGGTAGGAGGACAGGGCAGCTCCATTACAGCACGCTTAACATCTGTGTTTGGCCACCTTCTCAAAGCCTGAGCTGCAGAGCCATGTGGGAAATGCTGCCCACTCACAGGAAAGACCAGGAAAGCAGCTGCAGGTGGGAGGCAGCAAGCTGGGACATCAGCAGGCAGCTCAGAAAGTGAGCAGCCAGGGGGAAACCCTGCACTGGGAGATGCACAGGGCAGGAGCTGAGCCCTGAGCACCCCTTCCTGGAGTGAGGTCCCCAGCACCAGGACCACGAGCTGATGGGCAGGGCAGAGGGTCAGGGGAAGGGCTGGACGGAGAGGCAGCAGGGACTGAGTGCTGCAGCCCTGAATGCTAGCAGCCACTCAGAACTTCATGCTGCCCTGCTTGGCCCCCACCTGACCCCAGACAGAGCCACGTCATACCAGGGCCACGCATGGAAGAGGTCAGGGAAGGACGGCTGGGGTAGCAGAGCAGCCACACTCCAGGAAGCAAAGCCCTGCAGGCGTGTGGGGCTGTGACATAACATCTCCAAACCTCTGCTGCTTCCTCAAAGCCTCTGCTTAACCTCAAAAGAGGAAGAGCTGCTCCCTGCAGTGCCACCTCCTGCCCTGCCCCACCAACACTCGTGGGGCCGGCGCTGGGCACTGGAGCTCTGGGAGGCAGTGCTGTAAGGGCTCTCCCTGTTGGGTCGCAGGGATGCGGTTGTACACGTGGGGCTGAGTTTGGTCCAGAGCCTCTGCCCCATCCCTCACCCACTTCCTGAGCTGCTTTTGCTTTTAAGCCACAGTTTGGTTCCTGCCAGTGGACAGGGGGCCCAGGATGTGCTGGAGAGCTCACTCCATCATGCTGTGTCTTATAATCAGTGAACACCAGGGAGCGTGGAAGCAGCACCCCTTACCTGCATGTGGATGCCAGGATTCCTGGTCAGGCTACAGGGCTGTGTCGCTGCCCGTCCCAGAGCAGTGTCCTTGTCTCAGGGCTCTGGACACGTCCCTGGCTGTGAGCTGCAGGGATGTGATGCTCTGCAGGCTCCTGCTGGCACTGTGCTCACAGCTGGCAGCAGCTCTCTCCCCAGCTGTTGGGAAAGCTCAATTACAAAAAGAGGAGAGGTAATTAGCTGCTCATAAATCCTGCACACCCACCACTTCCAGCATGAGTCGGCATGACTTTCTAGCCAAGAGCTGTGCAAGCTGCACACTCCCTGACCCCAGCCTACAGGAAGCCAGAGAAGCTCCTGCACCCCAAAGCTGAGCATCATCCTGCCCTTTACAAGCACCTGCTACTGCGGGGCTGCAGGAAGCCCTCTGCCCACACCACTGCCAGCCCTATCCTGAGCAACAGCAGCACATCCATCCAGCACAGCACAGCCTCTCCACCAAGCAACGTGGTTTGCAGGGAGGCATGCCCATCCTCCAGCATCCATTCATCGCAGGGAGTTTGTGGGCCACGTGCTGCACCCATCCTCTGCTGCATCCATCTGCTGGGGCTCAGCCAGCCCAGGACACCGAGCTGCTGCTGCCCCACATGTCACCTCCCAGCA
Source organism: Pavo muticus (assembly GCA_016647715.1). Taxonomy (NCBI): domain Eukaryota; kingdom Metazoa; phylum Chordata; class Aves; order Galliformes; family Phasianidae; genus Pavo; species Pavo muticus. The sequence goes on from JACDJE010000258.1 coordinate 893,774, forward strand.
CTGCGCCCTTCTTCCTGCGTCACACAGTGCAGTGCCGCAGGCACACTCCGAGTGACCCCAGGGACAGGGACATGCACTGACCCCGTAACCTCACGTATAGACTCTTCTCCTTTCCTCCTCCACCTACCAGAATCTCTGTTTGAAAACAGCCCAGCGCAATGCGGAAGGGATGGACGAAGAGCGGGAAGGCTGTGGTTCCTCTCATCATCTGTAGAGGAGCATGAAAAAATCCTGCTCTGTCAGTCGGCTCACTCCTGATCAGTGATTTTGTGACAGTGGCTCCGCAGGTGAGTCACCCAGCGGCAGAACCTGGGGAGATTACTGCAGGTGATGGTGCTGCTGATAGACCGGTGTTATATTACAATACAAATCATAATTCCTGTTTCACAACTCCTCTTGTGGGTTTTAGGGAGTGCTGGGGCGGTCCTGCCCCAGTGTGAGCGCGGCGCGGGCAGAGCAGCACAGCGCAGGGTGGTGGGAGCAGCGCGGGGCCGTGGGAGCGGCGTGGGGCAGAGGGTGCCCGCGGCCTCCCCGTGCCTGGGATTTTCGCTGGGTTTCTGCGGGCAGAAGACCCCCCCCGAGAGCTGGAGGAACATGGTGAGTGCTCTGCTCCCCAGCCCTCCCCTGAGCTCTCGATGTTCCCCTGGACAGCTCAGCGCTGTTTGCTGCAGGGGTTTTTAGCAAGCAAAGCCATGGCCATCTACCCCCAGGCTGGCATGCAGCCCCTATCCGGGACCAAAATCTTTCCTTAGCTGAGCAGCCATGCACGGCCCAACGAAACCCCCCAGCAGAACTGGGATGGGGAGCTCAGCCCCTGGTCGGGATCAATGGCTGCATGCACAGGGGTTGGATCCCCTGCAGCCAAGGAGGCACCAGGGCTCGGACACAGCCCGTAACGCAGGCTGAAGCTGAGTTTTGAACTGGAGCATCCCACCTGCAGGAGCTGTGGCGCAGGCTCCCAGCACAGACCGATGCACTACAGGCAGCAGCCGAGGGCAGGCCGGCCGTAGCTGCGTTCGTGTTTTTCCGGACAATAAGGCATGGCAGCACAATTAGTTACGGTAGCAATGGGTTCCCAAGGAAATCATGTGCCTACATTCCATGCAGGGGCTGGCACGGCTCTGGCTTTGAATTTAACCTGTGAAGCTCTTGCTTTTAGGCTTTGAGAGCAAGCACAGACAGCCCCTGGGGCAGCTCATTTTAGTATCCCTTACCTGGGTGCAAGAAGTCCACCCTTACCTGTCGTGGTGGGGTCCAGAAGTAGCAGCTGCGGAAATGCTCTCAGGGCTGAAGGGCATTAGGATGAAATGCAACCATGCTGCTCCCGCAACACCCAGAAGGCAGGAGCGTGGTTCCAAAGCACCAGCTCTCAGGCAGCAGCTGCGAGCAGGGCAGGAAACTTGTCTGCCTGAGCTCACCCAGTCAGTCCCTGCCAAACCTGGGGCTGCTCTGTGTGCAGCACGGTGGGACCCCTCCTCCTGCAGCCACACATCTCTCTTACAGGCGGCTCCTAGAGGAACAGAGTCCTGAAAGACTCAGGCAGATCAGTGCTGTGCTCATCGCTTGCCCCAGCACTGTTGCCGTGTCTCCTAGCAGCAGCGCAGCCCTCCCTGCCCTCCTGAGAGCACTTGTTCCCATGGGCTGGGCGGGTTTCCCCAGCCCTGCGGAGCACAGCAGCCGTGCCCGTTGGAGCGGAGTGTTTCAGGCCCTGCTCTGAGCCAGCCAGAGGCCATCACCCACTGCAACGTGCCTGAGTGGCACAGCCCAGCAGGCACACTCATTTCTTGGTGCACCAGGAAGCGTTTGTTTCATAAAACCTGAAGCTTTAAGCCTCTGTTGTGTTAGGATCAAAAATGCATGTCATGAATAGCCCATTACTGGAACCGTATTGGTGATGTTCTGGGGAACACTGCAGCTGCTTGCACCAGTGATGATGAGCTGGGATAAGGCAGGTTCTCACTCAGGGTCTCTCCAGCAGCCCTGCTACAGACTGGAGCAGTTTCCCAGCTAACCCTGCTGAACACAGGGCAGGCTCTGTGCCCGCCCAGCACAGCGGTCCCCATTTCTCTGGGCTGCCCTCCTGGGCACTGTCAGCTTGGAACTCGGTGTGGCAACCACCACGGGGCGAGCTGGCCGTGCTGCTACTGACCCCACCGTGCACCAGCAGCACTTTGCTGGCTCTTTCAGCTCACTGCCTGCTTTTCCCTTCCACTTTACAGGACCCAGCCTCCGAGCGGCTGAACGGTGAAGGTAATGCCCATGGGGCTGGGGGTGCCATGGGGGCAGCCAGATGGGGGTGGCACTGCCAGGCCCCCTGCTCTGTGTTGCAGAACCCAGCACGAGACACAAAGCCTCAGAGGCACAGCACTCCTGGAAGCGGATCGGCATCCCCGTCCTGGTGACCGTGCTCGTCCTCGCCTGCCTGGCTGCGGTTGGGCTCCTGGGTGCGGATCCTGCTCTGTTCTGTGCCTGCTCCTGCCCAGTGCTCGGCTGGGAGTGGCTGTGCCACCACCATCCTGAGCCCCCAGCCCCAAGCTGAGCTCCCCGCTTCCCCCCAGTCAAGGTTTACCTGGACCACCACTATTTCATCTGCAAGCAGCCCCTGAAGCTGGTGCCACTGACACAGGTTTGCAATGGGGAGGCGGACTGCCTGCACGGCGAGGACGAGACCAGATGTCCCCAGCAGGTCCCCGAGGGGCCGCAGGCTGCCGGTGAGTGCCGGGCACCCCATGGAACCCCACAATGCAGCCAAGCCCCCGCCCAGCAAGGTGATCCAGGGCAAAGGTGACCCTGTCCCTCCTTGCAGCTCGCCTTTCCAAGGACAGATCGATCCTGCAGGTGCTGAACAGGAACACTGGAGCCTGGTCCTGCATCTGTTCCGACCACTTCAGCCCAGCGCTGGCGAAAGCAGCCTGTGAGGAAATGGGCTACAGCAGGTACAGGGCTGCTTTCCCCATACCTCTCTCACTTCTATCTATCATTCTCCCCTAAAAGCCTCTCTGAGTGGGCTGCTGTTTACTTATGGAACGCTCAGAGTTCTTCACTAATGGGTTCAGCCCATCCCCAGCACGCAGAGCACTCGGTGTGCCCATGGAGCCTGGCAGCTCCCCAGGAAAGCCCAGCGCTGTGTCCGTGCTGTGCCCAACTCCCAAACCTCTTTCCCTGTCCCCCCACCCTTTCTCCTCTTTCTTGGGGGGTCCCATCCCCTTCCTAAGCTCTTGCTCCCTCTCCATCTCAGCTCTCTATTGGAACTATGGGTGAACATTTGGGACCTGCTCCTAAATCTTTAGAGCAGGATAACCCCTCAGTCTCAGTCCCAGCCCATATCCAACCCCTGGCCGTGCCCTGACCCGTGCCCATCTCTTCCAGCACCCCAACCTTCCACGCAGTGGATGCAGGTGCAGGACAGCCCCTGCCTCCCCGTGAGCTGGTGCTGAGCAGCGGCCGCCTGCAGCTGTCCGAGCCAGGCAGGTGAGTGCCGTCCATGGGAGCACTCCTGGTGCTGAGCTGGAGCCGCTGCTGTGCAGGACACAGCCCTTCTCCTCCCTCTTCTAGGAAGTGCCTCTCTGGATCGGTTGTTTCACTCCTTTGTTCCAGTAAGTATGGGGCCACGTCTGTGCCTTCAGGCGCCCAGGGCTTCGTGCTGCTCCCGGCACAGCCCCGTGCGCACAGCTCTGGCCCTGGGTGGGTTCACTTCTGCTGATGAATTACTCTGATTAAACAAACCCCGCGGTGGGCTGGAGAGCAAAACGTGGGGGTGAGCAGATTCGGGCAGGCCTGGGGACGATGTGCAAACAGAGAACAAAAGGGGGTGTGCCGAGAGTGCCCCCGAGGGGTGACACAGCGGCGTGGAGAGGGGTGAGGCCGTGGCAGCCTCCGTCCCAGCGGTCCCTTCCTGAGCTCTCATCCTGCTCTGCCCCGGTGAAGGCTGTGGGGAGAGCGTGCGGACGCCGCGTGTGCTGGGCGGGCGGCCGGCGGCCATCGAGGCGTGGCCATGGCAGGTCAGCCTGCGTTACCGCGGGGAGCACATCTGCGGCGGCAGCATCATCGATCCCCGCTGGATCCTCACCGCCGCGCACTGCTTCAGGTGAGCCTGAAGCGTCCCCTAACAGTGCCGGGGCAACGCTGAGCAGCACATGGGCAGCACTGTGCCTGCCATGGACGGGAGGGATGGGAGCAGTAACATGTCCGAACGCAGGAACAACCCCATCATCCCCAGCTGGCGCGTGAAGGCCGGCTCCGATGTCCTGTCTGGCCCTGCCACCCTCACTGTGGAGAAGGTCTTCGTGGCCGAGGGGACGCCCACATCTCCCAGTAACAATGACATAGCGCTGGTGAAGCTGGAGATCCCTCTGCGTATGTCAGGTGAGACGCGGTGCACCCCAGCACCTTGCACCCAGGATCGCGGGCTCCCATGCGCGGGGTGCAGAGGGATGGAAGCAGCGACTGCCTGGGCTGTGCTGGCTGCACGCGGTGCTTGGGGTGCTCAGCAGCACCTCCCGCACCTCACTGTGCCTCGCCCTGCAGACAGCACCAAGCCCATCTGCCTGCCCTACTTCGACGAGGAGCTGGAGCCAGGCACCCCGCTGTGGGTGATAGGCTGGGGCTACACGGAGCAGAACGGTGAGTGGGACATCGTGGGCTCCCTGCCCTGCGGGGGCTGCTTGGGGACACCTCCGAGCACCCGCATTTTGCTGTGTGCAGGCAAATTGTCAGAGACCCTGCAGCAGGCGGAGGTGAGGCTGATCGGCATGCAGAGCTGCAACCTGGAGGCGTACCACGGCAAGGTGACACAGAGGATGCTGTGCGCCGGGCTGCCCGAGGGCGGGGTGGACACCTGCCAGGTGAGGGGCAGCACCGGGTGTCCCACCACACTGGGGTGCCCACTCCTGAACTGGGCAGCTTGTTCTATGGAACAGCCCTATGGAGGGGATGCGTGCCCAGAGTGATGCTCACAGCCAGCGGTGGCCTTTGGCAGGGGGACAGCGGAGGGCCCCTGCTGTATGCAAACAGGCACTGGCAGGTGGTGGGCATCGTCAGCTGGGGCTTTGGCTGCGGCACCCCCAGCACGCCCGGTGTCTACACCAGCGTCCGAGCGTACCTCGACTGGATCTACGCCGTCCGCAGGGTCAGTGCCCTTTGCGCCTTACGGTCACTGCTCTGCTGTGGCTTCCCTTTGCCATTCCTCTCCTCTATCCCCTTGCAGTCGGAGCTCTGAGACCTGCCAGTGCCAGGGGCCGGACGAGGAGGCCAAAGGGCAGCTCAGGCAGCGGCCACAGCCTCAGAATGCACCCAGCTGGAGCTCCCTTCCAGAGAGAGATTAATTTATTGCCCTGTGCTGATCCTGCTGTGTCAGGGTCTACGCCGCTCTTTGCTCATTACTGTTTTACAGAGATAAACGATGTTTGTGCTTTAGTGTATCGCCTTTAAAATAAAGTATTTGTGTTTTTTTTTCCACACAGCCTCTGAAGGCTCTGTCCGTCTGTCTGTCTGTCTGTCTGTCTGTCCCTCCTGTTCGCAGGTTGTCCTGCAACCAGCCCCATGTGCTGTGCTGGGCTGCTTTCCCATCCCTGCTCTTCTTAAAGCAAGCAGGGGCCAAATGAGCACCCAGAGGAGTCCAAACCAGAGAGTTTTCCCTGGCAAACCAAAACTTTATTTCACTCAAGGCAAAGCTGGGCAAACCCTAACGGTGCAAAGAGGTGTTTGAAGTCATCACGCAGCACGTGGTGCACACCTGGTGTTTATTGCAGGTATCTCCTACAGGTGTTGATATACGCGTATACATATGTGTCCGTCACAGCTCACACCTCAGGCAGTGCCTTCATCCCACAGAGCCCATGGAAGGCCCCAGGAGAAGGGGTCCTGCAGGACTCCCCCCACCCTGCACTGCATTCCACACTGCATCTACAGGCCTATGGGTAGAACCGCATTTCAGACACGGGTTATGTTGACTTCCTCCATCAAGCCAGAGGAGTAATCCATGCATAGTACAGCATTGCATATCCTGGGGTAGGTGGAACCGTGTCCAGATACCGACTAAAAAAGGCTGACGGGTTATAGGACAGCTAAAAACAGTTCTGTAAAAAAATCCCTTCCTGCCCTGGAGGCTCTGCGAGGGGGCCGGGGGTCTCGGGGCGGCTCCAGCCCAAGCTCTCATGCACGACAGGGGTAACGCAGGGCATTCGCAGTGTGCCTCTGCCTGGGAGCTCGGAGTGCTGGGCAAAGCCCCTGGAGGGCAGATGAGGGCTGAGCCCCGTGCTACAGATGGGGAAAGTGAAGCACAGCGAAGCCTCCCCAATGCCGGAACCCTCTGCGGGGACGCTCTGGCTTCCTGCACGCCCCTCACCCAGAGATGCACTTCACAGAGTGAGCCAAAGAAGCCTCACAGCAACCCCTGTGAGGTAGAGCAGCACTGCTTTCCCCACTTTACAGATGGGGAAACTGAGGCACGGCGACGTCCCAGGGTCACCCCGCCGGCCAGGGGCAGGACAGGCAGCAGGACGGGGCAGCCCCGGCCCTGCTCCTCCCATAGGATCCAATCGTGCTCCCCCCACAGCTTTCCTCGGGGGAAAGGGAAATGCACTCAGCCGCTTTCCCACCGGAGTCTAATATAAAAATACCCACGTAAGGAGCGAAGCCTTGGAAAGCCAGCCCTGAAAGCATCACTGCCTTCAAACGAGGGGATGTAAGTACGGGCAGAACCAGCACAAACCCACGGCACGGCACGGCACCCCCCGGCCCCTCTGGCCCCAGCGCCGGGCAGGGCAGGCAGTTCGCTCCTTCCCGTCCACCTGAAGGCCCCCCGGTCCCCGCGGCAGCCAAAGTCTTTTCTGAGAAGCAGCGCAGGTTGCAGGCACGTGTGTAATAGAAACATGTCTCGAGCGTTGGCAGTTTGGAAAGGAAACAAAAGGGAGAGGCTCCCGGCCGGCCCCCACCTCGCCTCCCCGGGGCACGGGGCTGCTTCATGCCTTCGGGGGGGCTTTCTGCTCCGCCTTGGAGCCCGCCAGGCCGTTCTCTGTGTTGTCGTTGCCCGAGGAGCTGACGAGGCACTCCTTCCTGCGGGGAGCACACAGCTGACACCCGGCCCCACTGCCCCCAGCCGCCCCCGCAGGGTGCCCACACTCACTTTCCATCCTGGGTCTTCTTGATGATGAAGAGGACGACCCTCTTGACAAGCATGAAGAGGATGAGGAGGCCGATGAGTCCGCCCACAACACTCACGATGATGACCGTCACGGTGTTGTCTGTCTCCTCCACTGCCGGGCAGGAGGGGTGGAGGGGGGTTGGGTCAGGGCACCCCAGGCACCGTGAGCCCAGCGCTAGCCACCCCCCAGCAGCACTTACTCTTATGCACCACGGTGAGGAAGATGGTGGCATTGTGCTGCGCCTTCTTCTCCTTGGGGTTGAGGACATGGCAGGTGTACCTGCCGGCATCGCTGAGCTCCACGTCCTTCAGGACGATGGAGATGTTGTTGTCCTTCCCGGTGGTGGAGCCGACGAACTCGACCCGCGGGTTGCGTCCCATGAGGATGGGCTCGGAGGTTTTGCTCTTGATCTTGCCGTGGTAGATCTGCAGAGGCACGGCGGGGTAGGTGGGACGCAGCGCTCCTGCCCTGCCCGGCTCCTGCATGCGGGCACAGGACGGCAGCAGCACGGCCAAGCGCGGATGCAGTGGGTCAGTCCCACCAGCCTGCAGCACTGCAATGGGCCACACAGATCTGCATTACTCTGCCCCATACTCTGGGGCAGAGAAAGGTCCCTTTATTCTGGGACCATCCAGGCTCTGAGGACAGAGCTGCTCCAAATCCTCCTCCTTACCAGCAGGAGAGCAGTGTGCACAGCAGGAAGGAAGCACATCTATACTGGAGCTTTAGCATTTCAAAGCAAGCACAGGAGGAGAAAATTAACCATATTTTGCCTAAAGTATAGCCAATTTGTGACCAATTTATGAAAGCAATCAGCTTTAGGTGGCAGAAACTCCAGGCCAGCTTTGTTCCAAAGCACAGGCATGCACAGGTGCTCCCTCTTTGCACCATTTCATTCCCCCCCGAGCTGGACCTGCTCAGAGGGAGTGCATCCCACGGGAGGAGGAAGGCAGCCAGCGAGAAGCACATCTGAAAGGAGCTGCCAGGAAAACACAGGCAAAGCCTGGAGTGCACCCACCAGCTCCGTCGAGTTGAAGTACCAGGTGAAGATCAGGTCCTGGAAGCCAATGCAGGTGGTGAAGGTGCAGGGCAGCAGGACGTCGGAGCCGTTCAGAGCCATCACAGTGTTGGTTTTCCCCACCGACACCTCCAGGGCGAAGGCAATGGCGAGGATGTACAGACCTGGTGGGAGGAGAGCGTGAGGAGCAGTTGCTGCAGGGAGAAATACGGTGCCAGTGAGCAGCACAGGGCCCCTCCAGCTGCCCTCATCCCATGGGCACGGCCACAGCACTGGCCTCATCCACAGGACAGCATCAGGCCCTGCCTGGCTCCCCCAGAGACAGCACAGATTCAAAGGGATCCATAATATCGCCATGGATAAAGTATGCAAATGGCAGCCCTGATTTGCATGTCATCCACAGTGCCTTCAGAGCCTTCAGCTAAGCTTTAAAGGGGGGGGGCTAAAAATAAAAAAAAAAGGCAAAAGCACTCTGACAGCAAAGCAGAGCTCTCAAAGCTCTCTGTTCTCAAAGCAAGAGCTCAAACTCCAATTAGCATCGCTGCCCTGGATGGCTGCCAGCCTGCCCTGCCCTGCCCTTCACCCCAGCAGCGGAGCGGCGGGTCCTGGCAGAGCGGCACAGCATGCCCTGCCTGCAGCCGCTGTTGCCAGTGGATGACCTTCAGTGCTGCTCTCCCTTCAGCTGGCAGAGAGAAGCACTTCGGGGAGCTGGAACATCCCAGCTGCAGGAGGCGCCGGGGTCCCACGCAGGGAATGGCCCCAGCACAGGGATGCCAAGCTCCGGGGCTCCATCCATGTGCCATGGCACAACCCAGCAGAGCATCGCCCACCCCGCTCCCAGCACTCAGCAGGACGCACCCACACCTACAAAGCTCCCTCTGAGCGCTGACAGCTGTGCCACGGGGTCACTGCTGGTCCCAAAGCTGCTTCCCAGCGCTGCTGGCACCCAACTCAGAGGAGCTGCCCTCAGCCTCCACCTCCTGCAGCCGCCTCCGCGCTGATTTATTCTCCCACACATGCCATGCTAACAGCTCCCCAGGCACGTCGCAGCCCGAGCCAAGCCCAGAGCCCTGCATCCTGGGCTTCGGGCCCTGCTGCAGTGCTGCATCGAAGCACTGCAGGGGAAGTTACTTAACTTTACAAAGAAGCATTTCTCCTTCTGCTGGAGGCTCCCTAGAACACCGGGAGCTGTGCAGCCCTGGGAATGCCGGGAGTGTCCTGGGGAGCTGTTAGCTGTGCCTCCAGCCTTGGGGGTGCCTGGCTCTGCAGGATGCCTGAGAAGGCAGGTGCTGCAAGGGGACACTTACTTGCAGGAAAGACGATTCCTTGTGGCTTGTGACACTTCTAATCCTACCTGCCATGGTTATAACATCATAAACATAATCTGAAAGGCATGCATGGGGCAAACGGAGGCTGATCTTGTTCCTGTCGTGCTGTGATCTCAGGAAGGCAGAAGTGATAAGTTACCACTAAATAAAGCCCGGAGGAAATGCACTGAGAGGTCACCGATGGGAGCTGTTGCTCCACTTGACACCGTGTGCCCCATGCAGCTGCACCTGGTGCCACCAGAGCCCCACTTTGTGCCCCTCAGGGCCAACATCAGCCCCTGCCTGGGGCTGCCTTCCCGCAAACAGCAGCACCACTGCAAGAGATGGATGGGGAGCAGCACCAGTGCCCCGCCACTCGAGCAGAGAGGTGTGCACCTGGGGGGCAAGGAAGCAGCAGCAGCTCAGAGCAAGGCTTTCCCCAAAGGGGCGGTTGGCAGCTCTCCATCGGCAAGCTGGTCTGGGAACCACTGCCCTAACGGAAAGAGCTCAGGATTCACCCAGAAAGGCACTGGGCACCTCCACCCTCTGTGAAAAAGCCACTCTGTACAAACTTTCATTGCCCACAGAAATCATCGTGACCTCCTGGCACGGGTCCCCCTCCACCTGGAGGCTACAAGGGAGGAGCTCCCGAGCTCCGGGCTGCGCTCAGCAGCAGGTCAGCCAGGCGCCCACTGCCAGCCCTGGGAACACAGATCCCCGGACATCTCCCCCCAAACACGGATGCTCCCCCCAGCAGCACGGGGGACAAACTGCCACCTCCACCCCCACGTGCTCTCCAGCATCTCCACATCCCTCTGCAAGCAGCACTGAGCCGGGGCACGTTCAGTGAGGCGGCCAAACCCTTGCAGGGACGCAGTACTTAAACGCCTTTTTGTGTCTCCAGATCACTTAAAGTAACCTTAAGAACTATGCCTTCTAAAACACCTCCAGAGGGAGTTTTTCCCAGCGCAAAAGCAGCCTTTGGTTTCGGGAGCACGGGGATGAGCGACGCAGCGCAGTGCCCCGGTGGGTGCGGGCCGATGCGGGAAGCTTGGAAGCAGCCCAGGGGCTGCAGCACGGGGACGGCCGTGGGCTCCTTCCTCCCCCGAGCAGCCGAGAGGGAGCGGGAGGGCTCGGCTGCCTCCCAACCCCACGCTCCCGGCGGCAGCCCTGCAGCACGGAGGTCGCGCTGGGGAGAAGCGCATGCAAACGGCTGTTTTACAGAATGAACCGTAAAAAGAATGACCTGTCGGCGGGCGTGCTGGCGGCTGCGCCGAAGCAGTGCATTGCTTCCCTACGGCTATCCCCGTTAGCAGGCAGGTAGCAGCGCAGCGGAGCGGGGCAAAGCGGGATGCAGCGCTCGCAGGAGGAAGCTCCGTGCCGGCAGCGATTGGTGCGGGTGCGGGCTGGAGCCGGGACTTCGGAGCCCTCTCTCGGACTCGGCTGCGAAGTCACCTTGGCCAAACCACTTATCCTCAGCGCTTCGGACTCCCGTCTGCAGAGCAGAGGTAATTGTGTTAGCGCTCGCCACATTCATCCGAGCAGCGGCGTCCGGTTCCTTGCGGTGCGGATGCAAAGCGGCCGCGAGCGAAGGGCGGGCGACGAGACGGGGTCACCCAACCCGGGGTACCCCGCGGCGGGCGGGGCTCTGGGGATCCCCCCGGCTCCCTGTGGCATCGGGCACCCCTCGCCCTTACCCAGCAGCGCGGCCAGCAGGCGCGGGGCCATGGCTGCGGCGCGTCCCGACTGCCCGCAGCGCCCGGCTCCGGCCGCCCCCGCCGAGGCCGAGCCGAACCGGGCGGAGCCGCGCCGGGAGGAGGAGGAGGAGGAGGCGCCGAGCCCCGCCCGCCGTGTCCCCGCGTCCCTCGGTGTCCCCCGCACCCTGCGGGGCCCCCCGCTCCGCCCACCCGCCCGGCCTCAGAGCTCGCACGGATGCAGCCCTGCAGCGGGTGAGTTCCTTTCTGCCGAGAAAACAGCCAAGCCGGGCCGGGCTCTCACCCAGCGCCCACCCCAGCAGCGCTCTGCCAGCCCCAGGGAGGCGCTGAGCGTCCCTGCAGCCACAGATGCGGACGCAGCCGTGCATCGATGGGTTCAGGTGTGCCCAAAGTCTGCCTGGCGCCGCTCTGAAAACTTACTTTGTCTGCCCAAGTGTGTTCTGAGATAATTGGCTGCACGTAAGTTCACGTATCAGCAACCCCTTGCTCGCCCTCCATCCATTAGATGTAACCTTCGGCAGACCGCATCCAAAAATGCGCTGGTGCGGCCCCTGCTAATGGAGGCCTCCAGCAACGTGAAGTGTGAGGATGGAGCTCTGCCTTCCCACCCAGGGCCCATTAGGGGAGTGAGACCACTGTGCTGAGCAGCAATCTGCAGGCGGTGACGAATCCCGAGGCCAGGCACAGCGGGACAGGAGAGGAGGCGGCACAGCGCTCCTTCCTGGCACGAGGCACGTGTCCCAGCCACGCTCCTTCCCAGCCAGCCAGGGGCACCAGGGAGGAGGGAGGGAGAAAGCAGATGCTTTGTGAGGCGTTGGGGTATCCTGGGGGACCTTGCGAGGGTGCCAGCAGTGTCTGTGGGGTGAGAAGTGAGGGCTGCTGAGCTGGAGAAGAGACAGGAGAAGTGCAGGCAGGTTGGGCTGGGCAGCGCAGGCAGGAGCAGCATAGGGAGTATTGCTGATGCTGCAGGAGGTGTCTCAGCGGCTGTGATGGATACAGGTAGGTGACAGATACGGGTAGGTGATGGATACAGCCAGGTGATACAATCCGGTGCACTTAGGCTCAAAGCCAGCCTCCTCCAGGACAAAGTGCCCCTGCAGCCCTGAGCTCCCACTGAGCAGCCCTGCAGAGGCAGGGCAGGTGCTGCCTGCAGTGTGCTGGGGCCAGCTGTGCCCTTGTGGTCCCAGGGCTCGGAGCACGGTGCTGCCTGTCACCGGGCGTGATGGAGCTGTCACACTTGGCAGCCCTGGCCACTATCCTCAGCCGACTGCTTCATCAGACATCTGCTGCCGCCGTGGATGTGGAACATGCTCTGCTCCCTGCCAGCCATGTGTGCCACAGCCAGGAAAGGGCACTGGGGAATTTGGCACGGTGCTGAGATGTCCGGCGCGGGGATACTGCTGCTCAGAGGAAACTCTTTTTGCTGAGCCCAGCACAAGGCTGCCGTGTCTGGTTACAGGGAAGGTGAGCACCCTCTGCTCGGACACTGTCACCTCCCCAGAGGGACGGGACGCAGGGCTCAGGGGTCCTTCCTGCTGGCTGCTTGCACCTGGAGCTGCTGGGCTGCTCCAATCCTCCTACTTGCCCTGCAAAAATGGGACTGGGAGGGTTAAAACACCCGAGGAGGGCTCCTGCTTCCCTCCACGTGGGCAGGGACACAGGCTAGGGCTGAGCAGAGCAGTGTTGGGCAGCAGCCTTCGGCACAATGCAGCAGACGCTGCACAGCTTCAGCTTCAGCAGGGAGCAGCTCCAGCAGGGATGCAGGGATGTTCTGGCCCCCTCCCAAACCTCCTGGAGCAGGCAGAGCCCTCCTGCAAAAGAGGAGGTGGCGACGCCGGAGCAGGACTTCCCATCAGCACCTCATATTTACTGCAAGGTCCTCTGGCTGCGACCTTTAGAAGACGAGGCAGCCTGGCAGCCAGCTCTGCAGCAGCGTCCCGGCTGGAGCTGATGGAGGTCCGGGCACACAGACTGCGGTGAGTGCTTGGCTGCTGTGCCATCCCCAGCCCTCCCCCGCCTGCAGCTCTCCTGGGCGATGCTTTCCTCTCTACCCGCCTCCTCTCCCATGCAGAGCTGTCCTCCCGCTGCCCACCCTGCTCTCCAGCAGGTCCCTGTTTGGGGGAACCTTTAAAACAAGCAGGAAAAGGGGAGTGGTGTCCCCGGGCAGGCACTGCAGAGGCAGCTGCATGGAGGCAATGGTCCTGTGTCCCAGGGGAAAGTTTCTTCTTGACTCAATACAAGCTCTGCTGGACCCTTCCTGCTCTGTAGTGCTGTCCTTTAACCCTTGCTCCATTCCCCCTCTGCTCGCTGCCCCAGGTCCCTCCATGCAGAACATCAGGCTGCTGCCACACCGAGGGGACAAAGCTGTCCCCAGTTCATGACCTTCTTGCTGGTGACCATCCCAGCAGTGCCCCACGGTGCCGGCTATGGGTGCCTATTGCTCCAGCTCTGCTCACCCATCCAGAGGGCTGCTCCTTCCACCCAGTGCTGTGCTCCCGCAGGTACAGCACAACCTGCAGCACGGGGGGGCCAGCAGCGCAGCATCACCAACCTCCTGCCCTTCCCCATGGGGAGAGAGAGCTGTGCTGTGCTTGCCTGACCCACGCTCCCTTAGCACCCAAAGCAGAACTGCTGCCCAAGTGGGGCAGAGCAGGGTGGCTTTGGGGAGCCCAGGGCTCGGTCCCAAACCTTAGGCTCCCCAGAGCCACCGTGCTCTGCAGTCAGAGGTATGAAAGCACCCAACGCACACTTTGCTTTTTGTTGTTCCTCTGTTTGTTTAACTGTACAAAGAGCAATAAAAACATCCTCCAGTCAGGCTTTGGCAAAAACACCACCAGCAGAATGTTTGGCAAAAAGAAAAAGAAAACAAACATTGGAAGGCGCAAACCCAAAGTGCAGCTATGGCCGATAGCAGCACCTCCCATATATATATATATTTATATATATATATCTGTAGACTCTCCGATGTGTACAGCTATGTACAGACAAATGCATTGGCAAGTTGCAATCCAAGGACAGTGCGTGAGTGAGATGAAGGCAGGTGTGGGGCCGGCTGTGAGCTCACAGCTGGAGTTGGCCCCAAAAACCGCTCACAATGGAGCAGCAAAGCGATGCAGCTGTGCGTGTGGGTGCAGGCAGCGGGCTGAGCCTGGGGGGTGAATGGGGCAGAGCAGGGCACGTCCTGGCTGCAGCAGGACAAGGGACAGCAGGGCACGGTGCAGCAGGGGATGCAATGCTGGCACTGCTCTCCTGCAAGGTCCTGGATGCACAGGGCAAGGGTTTGCCCAAAGGCTCAGGGAGGGAGCTGCAAGCAGGGCAGGAGCTGGACTGTGGGTTTTGGGGGCGGCACTGCGGGGCCCCACGGGCTGGCAGTGCGTGGCCATGGCAGTACGAGTTGTGCAGGGCCCCTCAGGAGCTGGGAGGGGCAGTTCTGGGTCCTGGGCTCGGGGTGATGGCTGTGCCCGCTCCATCCCGGCACACGCTGCTCCTTCTCCCCACCGCTGCGGTTTGGCACATCAGCAGAACACTTTCCATTACAGTCATCTCCCCGGGAAGTAAACACACAATGAACAATCAGCCCAGCACCTTCGGATGAGGTGCTCAGGCCCAAATACAGCCCAATAAGGGCACATCCATGACGCACCAGGAGCCATGAGCCTCACACCATGGCACCCCAGCACAAGGACGGGCAGAATCAGGGATGGGACAGGGACATCAGTGCTCTCTCCCCCCCCCCCGGCCCCAGCACCTGTGCCACAAGGAGCAGGGATGAGCCGGTCCCAGCCCGGCTGTGGGGCAGGAGCCAGCCCCCCCCCGGCCCCCCGGCAGCTGCGGGGCCGCTCCTCCCTGCGCCCTGCTCCAGGTGGGTTGGCGGTGCGGGTGGCAGGAGGGATACTCTGGGCAGACAGCAATCCTGGCTGTGGGAAGCACACCGACGGGACGCGCTGTACAGTGAGGGGGGAAGCAGGGTGTGTTACTTGGTGCCCTCCTCCGGGTTGCCTTCGCCGTCCGTCTTTCCTTCCTCCTCCGTCTTCTGGTCATCCGTGTTCAGCCTCTGCTGCTTTTTCCGGCGCACGCACTTCACCACCATCAGCACCAGGATGACCACGGCCAGGAAGCCGCCCACGGAGGCACCCACGATGACGGCCACCGTCGAGTCACGCTTTGGGGGTTCTGGGGACACGGGGCAGGGTCAGCCCTTGGCGCCCAGCACCCAAGGGTGCCGCTGGGCACGAGAACGGGGCTGCACTGACCTTCGGTAAGCACCTTCAGGCTGATGCTGGCGTGGCCCCGCTGCCGGTCCGGGGGGTTGAGGACGTAGCAGTTGTAGGTGCCCTGGTCTTCCAGCTGCACGTTGTTGAGGGTGAAGGACACGTCGTTCTTGGTGGGGTTCCCAGTGAACTCCACCCGGTTCCCAAAGCGTTCCAGCTGCTTGTTCATGATCTTCATCCGGAACTGCAGGAACTGCGCAGTGGGGAGAGGTGTTGGGGTACCCCGAGCCCTCGTCCCCCCCAGCCAAGCCCCATCCCTCAGCATGCCATGCTCACCCCATTCAAGGAGATGGCCCAGGGCACCCCATCCAGCCCGGGGTTCCCGGCAGCCCCCAGCCCTGAGGCACTCACCAGCTCCTCAGAGCAGTTTGTGCACGCCTTGTACGTCCAGTTGAGGGAGAACTGCTTGTTCTCCACCTTGTAGCAGGAGTTGAAGGTGCAGGAGAGCTTTACAGAGGTGCCGTTCATGGCGTTGATGATGGGGGGGGCCATCACCTCCATTCCCAGCCCTGTGGGCACTGAGATGAGAGTGTGGATGTGTTAAAGGGGCACAGATTCCCATCCATACCCACCTCCCATCCTGGTGCCCTTCAGCCCTTCTGCATGCAGTGGCGTGGGGGGACACGGGGACACCCCCAGATCTGGGCAGAAAGCACTGTGGCAATGGCTAAGGTCCCCCTTTGCCATGCTGGCCTGATGGCTCCCAGCGCCAAATTCTGCTGACTCCAAGCAATCCCTGCTCCTTGCTGCTTAAACAAGGCTTTGCTGCTGCAGAATCGATCCCACTATGCAAAAGGGTGGATGCAGCATCAGCGTGCAGGGCTCAGCACCACGGCCGCAGGGAGGGAAATTTATGGCTGTGCTCATCAGATTCTGTTCCAGGCAGGACGCGTTACAGCAGCACAGGATGGGAGCTGCCAGGGACAGGCCTGGAGGGCTGCAGATGCTCCCCCACACCCTGTAGGGGTCAGGCAAAGCTCCTCCATCTGGGAGAGAGGGGGTCAAGAGCTCAGTTTCTCCCCTGGGAGGACAAAGCCACTCCCTGCACTCCTGGCACAGAAACTGGGTCAGCACCCAGTGCAGCTGGCACTGCTCACCTGGTGCATGGGTGCACACCTCCACCCCTCTCCTGCAGCTCCCCAGGTCTCCAGCTGTCCCCAACAGCACCCACAACCCAGCACCCACCCACAGTTTGCATAGGAGGGCACAGGGCAGGGATGGGCTGCAAGGGGGCACGGCACCCCATGGGGCGGCAATAATGGCACTGACATCTTATGCCTTGCAGATCCTCAAGCCCCACGTCTGGCTGCAAGATGGTGCCATTACCAAACCACCTCTCCACTGCCTTGCAGCAGTGCGTGCTTGGGGCTGTCCCAGCCTTACTGCCCCAGCCACAACATGGTCACCTCTGAGCAATCCTGGCAGAGAGGAGATCTGGGTGTCTGCTTGTCCCAGGAGCCCCACGCAGTCTGAATGCTCCCAGCCCTGTGCTGTGTCCCGGGATCTCAGCCTGCACTTGGCTCTGTGCTGCACCCCCAGTGCTCTGCAGAGGGCTGGGTACCAGTGGGAGCTCTGCACAGACACCAGGCACTGCAGGACCACGGTGCAGCCAGGGGGTCCTCATGGGAAGCTCACGCATGCCCCAGGAGTGTTGACATGCATGTGTCCCAGCAATGGCCCTACCCAGCGCACCCCAGCAGCTAGAGACAAGATCAGTGGCAAAAGAAACCCCCGGGACCAACCATCCAGGCTGTGCCCTTTGGTGCTCTGTGAGCCCAAATGCTGTCACAAAACACCCTGCTCCCCAGGGCTTGGGAGGTGAAATGACACATAGGCTCTGAAGAAGACTTCACTGAGCTTTTATCCTCCATGTGATGGTCTCTCTCCTTAAGCCAAGGCAGCCCCCCAGCAGCTCCAGGCCAGGGCGAGCAGCACCTTGGAGAGGTGATGGATGCATCCCTGCTTCCCAATCGATACAGCCCCAAACCTGCTGACACACGCTCCTGGCTGCAGGGCAGGGCAGGGACGCAGAGAGCAGAGCACAGCCCCCCCCCTTCCCCCCGCACATGCCTCGCTGCTACCCTGACCCCAAAGCACAGCACAAAGCACCCACAGCCCACCAGGCTGACCCCAGCCAAGCAAAGCAGCCAGCATCACTGTTGCAGCCCTGCAGGGCATGCAACCAGCCCTGTGCACAGCAAACCCCAGCAAGCAGGACGCACGGCTGTTGGGAGAGGCGATGCTGCAGCGTACCCCCACCCTGCCCACAAGCAGGTCACCCTGGCTGCGGATTTCGGCATCAGGGCATCTCCACCCCATCCCTGCAGCACAGCATCTCACCGCTGCTCCTCGCCCAGAGGGGCTTCCAGGGCCCAGATATGGGGAGGGGGCTTCTCCCCACCTGGGTGCTGTCCCATGCAAGGGGTAGGGGTGACACTTACCCAGCGAGAGCAGCAGGCTGAGGGCAGAGAGGCACAGGGCGGGCTGCGGGAGCCAGGCATCCAGGCTCATTGTGAAGGAGTTGGGTGTGTGGAGAGGGCTTGGTGTTGGTGTGGGTTGTGGTGGTTTGCTTTTTTCGAACGCCCGGGTTATTTGCAGGTGACATATAACATTAGAGCTGCTTTATTTCTACAGCCCAATATGGCCGGTGGAGCGGTGCTGGGCTGAAAAAATCGGTAAATGCTTTGGTTGGTGGATTCCAGCAGAGCGAGTGGGAGGGCAGAAAAAATTTCCCCTGAACAGAAGCTGAGGCTCCTGGCACATCGCTGCTCCATGCTGCGGGCTGTGGGGTGGGCTGTGTCACTGCAGCTTTGCTTCTCTCACTGGACCAAGCGTCCCCCCAAAGCACCACGTTCAGCACAGGTTTCTGCTGAGATTCCCTCTCAGCAAGCAAGCAGTGCTCAGGGCTCCCATGGAAAGTGCAGATCCATGGAAGCACCCTGCAGCACAGACCTGGCCACGGAGCTCCATCAGCCCCTGCAGCCCCCACACCACCAGGGCCACACCACGTGGCACCTGCTGGGAGCACAGAAACCCTCTCTTGGAAGCAGAGCGCAAAGGTTCTACAGGACCTGGAAGGAGCTAAAGGTGCCCCAGGTCAGCACACAGGGGCATAGGAACCCTGACCCCAGATCCACAGTGCAAGGAGAGCGCATGGAGATCGTGGAATCGGTGACAGCAGCCACACAGCCACCCCGCCCTCGCGTGGTGCAGTTTGCTGAGGCAGCATCAAAGAGGAGAAAGGTGAGGGATGCCCTGGAGGCAGAGCACAACTCAGTCCCTGCATACGGGGGCCTTTGGGAGGGATGGATAGGGCGCAGTGGGCAGGCAGAGCTGGGTCTGCTTTACTGGAATGGGTCCCACCTTGCTGCAAGGCAGCAGTGGCTGCATGCAAACCCAGCACCCCAAAAAGGGCTCCAGGTGCTGCTTCCTCCTGAAATCCCACTGCTGCTCCTCACCCAGGAAAAAGAGAGTAGGGTGGCAACGTGAAACCAAGGAGTGCAGCCTGGAGCAGCCTGTGCTGCAGTCTCCCATCCAGCAGAGCCGAGGAGGTGGTCCCCAGCTCCCAGCTCTGCACCTGGAGGTGTCAAACATCTATATTTAGAGGCAGGAGGGGAGCCAGCACATTGCAAGGCGGCAGCCATGGAGGAGGAGCGGCTGGGATTGCTGTCCCGCCCACCCAGAGCGGCGAGTCACGGGGGTGGGCTGCAGGCAGGGGTGGTCACTCACCGTGGGCAGGGCACACGTGGGAGCAGCACACGTGGGGGACCCCGCTCTGCTCCATCCCCAGGCAGGCCCCCTCCTGCTGCAAAGGAGCCCCGTTTGTGGCCCATTTCGCTGGAATCAGGCAGGTTTTAGCACACTCTGACATCACAGTTAGGCAGGAGGCAAAAGGAAGCCAGGAAAGAGGAAGGCTCCCTGGGCCTCACTGAGTTTTATTAACCGCAGAAGATACCACTGCATGGCTGCACCCCCACCCCCCTTCCCTCCCCAGCCAGGCTCTCCTCATTATTTCCAGTCCTGGAGCAGCGTGGACCTCAATCAGTGCTGGAAAGTGGGGACTGTGCCCTCTGCGTCCCTTTCTGGGGAACAGGGAGAAGGGATCCAGAGGGGACACCTCCCCAGGTCACCCTGCAGATGTCAGGCAAGCCATGTCCCAGCAGCAGTTCAGGGTGGAGATAACAGTGAAGGGCTGACAGCAGCATAACAGCGACCAGCCAAAGGAGCAAAGAAGTCTTGCATGTAGCTGCTGGTTGAGGGGTTTACAGCCCCACAAGGCTATTTCCCCCTCTCTGGGACACAAGGAAGTTCCTCCTGGGGTTGGCTGTAGGGCTGCTCGCTGTGCCCACCATCCCGTCTGCCTTCTGCCATCCACTCTGCTGGGATCACCCCCCTGGCCAGCTCCACATAGATGCCATTCTCATGGAGGACGGATGGGTGCTGCAAGGAACCAGGGACAGGGTGAGTCCCTCTGCAGGCACTGGGGCCACTGGGCATCACCAGGCTGGAGGGGGGTGGTGTAAGGGGTCCCACAGCCCTGGAGCTGCTCCCTCCTCACCATGGTGATGTAGGTCTCCTCAGCTCTCCTCTTCTTCCCTGCATCCAGATCAGCCTTAGGCACCTCAGCTTCAGGGACCGAGGAGTAAAGCCCTTCCTATGGGGGGGAGAGCAGGACACTTGGAACCAAGCAGCAAACAGGTAGGTGAGGGCCAGTGCAACAACCTTGTGCTTAGCCAGCCTGCCAGTCCCGGGAGCTCCCACCTTGGCTTTGTCCTTGCTGCCATCATTTCTGGCTCTCTCCAGGGCCGTGGTGGCTGCAGACCTTGAGGGAAAGCAACGGAGGTGTCACCTCCCGCAGGAAGCATCGCCTGCTCCTCCCACTCCCGAATGCCCCTCCTGAGACCCTTCAGATGCGGCCGCCAGGTGACGGTGCCCACCGAGGCGCTGGGGAAGCCCATCGCGCTTTGCTCCTGTCCTGCAGTGCCCACCACCTCCCTTGACCCAGAGGGGTGCAGCCGTGCAGGCAGCGGGGAGCCCAGCAGCTCTGGGAGGAGAGGGCAGAGTGACACTAGAGGGCAGCAGGAGCAGCGCTGAGCTGTCACCTCCGCTTCCCGCATCTGCATCCCGCTTGGAGCAGGTCAACGGGGGGATGCGAGGAGGTGCTTTGCTCAGCCCAGTTAACCCGAAGTAAGCGTTGGTACCTCTTCCTCAGGTTGAGTCCTGCCAGGAAAGCCAGCACCACGGCCACAGCGCTGCAGCACACGGTCACAGCCCAAACTCCAGTATGCCCCAGGCCTTGAGTACTCTCTGCTCCTCTATCTGCAGGGAGACACCGGGGGGGGGGGGGGGGGGGGGGGCTGGAACCCACAGGGACACCAGCACTGCTGCAGGAACTGTGCTGGTAGGTATGGAAACCCCTATGGGAGGGGTCGGATGGGGCAACAAGTGAGGGGAGCTGCTGGGGCACACACCTCTCTGTGTTGCAGGGCTGACATGCAGCATCGTGTAGTTCTTGAAGATGCTGCCGTGCTGGAACAGACGGATCTCACACTTGTACCTGCCACTGTCATTCACCTGCACATCCTGCAGCTGGATAGAGCCATCCCAGCACGAGACGTCTCCCTGCCACCGCACCCGGTCTTGGAAACGGCCCACGGGGACACTAGAGTTGCTGTAGTAATAAAATACCATCTCCTCCTGTCCGGGCACAGAGTGGCTGGTGAGCAGAGCCCAGCAAGCAGGGCACTGCAGCCTCTCCCCCCACACACAGTGCTCACCATGCACAGAGCTCAGCTTGCTCCCTCCTGCACTTGTACCCCTGGAAAGCCCCAGGACACAGCACTGAATGCCACAGCATGGGGCACGCAGCTGAGGAGCTCTCCTCCTGCAGTGCTCCAAGAGCAGCAGGGCTGCCTCACTCTCCCTCCCATTGCCCACCCCCGGTTCTGACCCACCTTCTGTTTGCCAGCCCCTGGCACACGCAGCCAGTCCACTTTGGTCACCGTCCAGCCCGTGGCCTCTGGGTCTTGGAAGAGGCAGCGCAGCAGGACGGAGTCCCCAGCACTAGCATGGAGCCAGGGCTCTGTGAACACCCATCCAGCCAAGCTGCTGCTCCTCCCTGCCAGGCACAAGGAGAGCAGGATGAGGATGGCCGAGCGCAGCCTGCCTGTCCCCATAGATGTCTCCTCTCTGGACGAGCCTAAAGGCACCGAGCAGTCCGGGGAGCAGCGGGGAGGCCCTGCAGACAAAGCCTCTCCCTGAGCCCTGCTTTCCGCAAGCCGGGGATGCGAGGCAGCACATCCTCCTGGGCGCCAGACACCAAGGGCTGCTGCACTCACTGAACAAGCCGCATAGAAGGGAAGTGGGGAAGACTCCTTGGGACGCAGTGCTCAGCCCTCTGTGTCTCGGGGCTGAAGGCTGCAGCTCCTGCACTTGGCCGGTGTGAGTCATGGGCTGGGAGAACCAGCGCCACTCATCTGCAGCAGGCCAGAGGCAACTCGGCCCCTGTGCCTCAGTCTGGGTTCCTCCTTTCACAACCTGCCCATCTGGCTTCCTGGCTGCTTGCTCACAGGCTCCCGACTGGGCTCGGACGTGTCCAACCGCATAACCACCTCTATGGGCTTCTGGAGAAGTGGGGCAGCGCAGAACAAAGCCAAAACAAACAGAGGGACGTGAAAGCACAGAGCTGACCAAAACCAGCACTGCTGCCATGGGGAGCACACAGCACAGAACGGGACACACGCAGGGCAGAGAACACCCCTGGGGTTTTCTCAAGAGAAAGCCTCCATCCCCCGAAATCTATGAGATCAAAATGGCAAAGAGAGGCATCTGCTTGGCTGAAAGGCAGCACAGAGCAGAGCCATGGGAAGCAGCACAGCAGGGAAGCACTGCCAACTGCAAGGAACAGAGAGAAGCATTGACAGAACCTAGCCATGAGAACAGAGTGCCCAGCACTGCGTATCAGGGCCCGGCGAGCTGATTCAGAGGGAGCTGCTTGGGCAGGGACATTTTTCCCAGCATTTGAGCTGCCCTGCTCAGCCCTTCCACAACCACAAGGGCTGGGCCCTGGCAAGGCACCAAGCACTTCTCTGATGCCCTGTAAGTAATGAATGCAAAGTGCTACAGCTTCCCAAACAGGTTTCTTTTGGGCTTGACCAGCTGTGGAGGCAAACACGAAGAGTATGTCAGCCGAGGAGACCAAGGAGGCCAGTTGCCTTAAGCAGAGCCAAAAAACAATAGCTTGGAAGCCTTACCCTGTGTTTAGATGTGGTAAAGCTTTTCTACATCTTCCAAAGCCTTGGAGCCTGGTACAGTAAGTACAGACCTCCAACAGGATGCTGTGACAATTCCAAGCCCGTGCGTGTGCAGGAAGGGAACATGCAGCTCACGGATGCCAGAGGAGTTACTGGCACGCTCAGCACTCCCAGCCCTGTGTGCCTGCAAGCCTCTGAGTGGTTCTTACGGCAGAAAAGAGGAAGCAAAGGGTCTTCTGGCAAAGGCAAGCATAAAGCCACCAGAACGATTTACAGCTTACCCAGTAATGTCAGCACCAGAGCCAGGCCCAGCAGCACCCTCATCTTCTCTCAAAGCAGAGGGGGCACGTGCAGGACACCAACTGCTTGCAGCTGCACCCCAAGGCCTGCAGAAGGCTTCCCCCAGTCCTTCAGGAGGGATGTGGTTTCTGCTGCCCTGGATGTTCGGCTTCTCAAAGTTAGCCCTATCCCAGCTGGGAACCTACAAGTCAGTGAAGCACAGCTGTCACATGTGTCTCTGGTTTGAGACTGCTCTGAGCCCTGGAAAGGAAGAGTGAAAGATGGGGGGGGAGGGCTCAGCCTGAACATCTTTGCATTTCCCCTTAACCAATGCATCTTTCCGGTGGTTTGGGGGTCGACTCCTTACCACCAGAATTGAGACATTCACAAAGATTCACTGCTTAGAAAACAATAGGATGTTTTTTCTCTTGTAGACTCGGGGAAGTTTGGATACAGATCCTAAAATCACATTATCCTAGAGATAACTCCTTGCTTCAGAACACCACGCACGTTGAAAGCTTGTGCTGGAGCCTTTTGGGTCTGCCCAGAAAGTGCCGAGTTTGGTCACTACGCTGTTTGACCTGCTGCACATCTCTCAGCACAGCTCCTTTCCCCAAAGCACAGACATGCCACAACCCAAGGAAGAGCTGGCTGCCGTGGGATGCGCTCACCAGCATTCACACGCAGATCACAGGAAGGCAAGCAGCACTGATTACCAGCGTGCGTTTTTCAATACAGGCATTTTTACTGCAGCAATAAAAGCAACAAGAAATGAATCACGTCTGAAGTCTCATTAGCTTCTCTCATTTTTCCCCCACTGTGAAAATCAGCTGCCCTCTGGATTAGTTTCAGCAAAGCCTGAGATAGATAAAGGTACCAGAGATACACCCCAAGCAGCAGCCCTAGGAGAGAGAGGTAAATATGTAAGGTGAATACCTGACACTGTGCCTATGCTGTCATCCAGTTCCATCCAGCACCACAGAGCAGAAGGGCACAGCTGTGGGGTCTATTCTAGACTGCAAAGCAGTCCCAAAGGCTTTTCAGCCAGAGCACGGCCTCACTGCCTATGGCTGGTGATGCAAAGCCACTCTGCTTTTCCCTGCCCTCCCATCCCATAGCAAAATCCTGAAAGAGGCAGCAAGCCTCCCGTGACTCTCAAATCTGCCTTTCAAAAACCAAAATCTGTCTGGGGGATGGGCTTTGTGGAGGTGGAGGGGAGAGAGCTGTGGTTTGGGTAATGCTCTCCTTTGCATGTCTGCTATGACAGCCTGCAGCACAACTCACGCTGGTGCACGCATGACCTACAAACAACAGCATTCACACTCAGCTCCAAAGATGCGCCGGTGCAGCAGATCTCAGCTCAGCAGGCCAAAGCATCCTGCTACCTCACCTCCTTTTACTTCAGCTATGCTGTCTGAAGCCCTAGAACACAGCCGGAGCTGCGCCTTCTCAGGGCCACCCTCATCCCGGAGTGAAAACAGGACCTAGCTCAGTAAAGGCCCTCGGCACACAGAAGCCTGCACAGGGGAGTATCAGCACTCAGAACTCCAAAGTTCCTCCTGCTGAGGCTCTGGTCCTTGTTTACCAACAAGCTCTTCCTGGACTTCTTACCCTACTTCTGAACACCTTTTCTGGTCCCACCTCAGGACGCATTTCTGCAGGGTCTCCTTTCACAAAGTGCTGAAGGCAGCTCCCACTCACCCGGCTGTTCTGTCTTACAATGCTGACACACCCAGCCCCTTCCAAAGCCTCAGAGTGATTTTCTTCAATCCACTTGGAAAAGACAAGAAACAAACACATGGGTACAACGCTGCCTTCATATTTCCCCACTTTTGCACATAGGAATCTTTGTTCCAAGTACTTCTGTGTTTCAGTATTTTTCTTTTCATGAAGGAAAAAAAAAACCCAAACATCAAAATAAGTGTTGATAGCAGCAATAAAAATACTCACCCAGTGTGGTTTGGGCAGCCTACTTTTTCATCTTGTGCACAGAGCCCTTCAGTGACTGATTTGGAGCCTCTGAATTAATCACACTAAATCTTGCTGAGGCGGTGCATGCGAGATGCTCAGAACTCATCAGCTCGTTGTTTCAGGTCTCTTACTCAAGGTTTGGTGGTCACTCTGTGCTTTTAAGAGGAAGTTGAGAACTTGTAAGAGGAAGACTGAGGGTACTGACAAGTCAGGAGGGACTTCAGGCAGGCAAGAAGAATTACTGATGGGAACGGAGCTTCAAAAACCACTCTAGGTAAGAGGTCTGGCCAAGCCCACTCCTTCCAGCACAGCAGGCTGCTCCACCAGCCATTAGGTGAGACTCAGCCCTGCTACACCGCTTGCAAAGCAGGCAAGGCTGAAGGTGAACACTGAGTGGAAAACAAAAGTTATTTATTTCCATACAGAAGAGTGATGCATTCTAGCTGAAAGTGGAACAACAAAGCCACTTCCTCCTGCTGCAAATCCCAACATCCTTTCTCAGGACAGTTTTTGTTGGTAGAATCATTGAGCCATCACAAAGCACCGGCTTTTTAATGTTACTTTACTGTAGATGGGAGGAAAGAAAATTATCTGGAGACACAGATCTGCAGCTGGCCTGCTTTGCAGGCAGAACTCCTACACGCCTCTGATTAGCAGCCATCAGCAGGCTGCTGGAGGGAGACTGGGTGCACCTTCCCCAGCATCACAGTTTCTTTCGGCAAGCAACAGGTCAGAATGGCAGCCTTGGGAGCTCAGTACATCTACCTACACGTGGCCAAATAAAGAGATCCACAGCCTAGAACAAAGCATTGTGATTTATTGGTACCAGTGCAAAGTAGACAGTAAACATATACCACATACATGGAAGGAGACCATCCAGTGTCATATACCAAAATAAAGCAGAAAACAGCAGCTCTTCAGCTATTAGGGAAGAATTCCACTGCTCCCTGAATCCATTACTGAACGGGGCTGGTGAGGGAAGCTGATCGCAGTCTCACAAGGCAGCAGTGACAAGTTTCACTGTTTCCCAAAGATTACCTGTATCCCTGAAAGAGAGGAGGAACGTGATTGCTCTGAGCACAGAAAGCCCACTTGGACAGGGCCCTGAGTCAGCGGCTGAGGTAGATGGGGTTGTGTTTCCCCAGACATAGAGTCCCCATTTGCATTTCTGATTTAAAAGGTAAGCTGTGTATGAATTGTGCTTCGTGTCAGTAGAAGGTGAAGCCAGTAATGCAGCTGTTGGACAAACAAAAATCAAAGTAAGGCGACACTGCTGTGCAGATGAATCAGAAAACAGTAGGAATAAAATTATGATCCTGTAATTAAGTGGCAGCTCAAGAAAGGAAACAATTAAAAAGCAGTAGGTTCTCTTTGCTGTGACACAAAGGATGCCATGTAACAACTCAGACTGCTCTAAGTCCTTAGCAAGTACGTTGCTCAGACACTGGGAGGAATATGTTGTCAGTGCCCAACGATGACTGCCTTGGAGAGCTCAGGTGTCACTCTGGAGTACTCTGCTCTTCAGGCAAGTGGAGTTCAAGGGCACGAGAAAGGAGGGATATCATCAACACAAAGGAAACATTACCATGTAAACTAAGACAGGAGCATCGTCAGGCTGCTGTAGGAAACAGCCTGTACAGCTGCAGGCACTCAGGCTCCTGTAGGCACTGAACAGTGAGGTTTGGGAGTTTCTTTTTCCCACTCCCTCAATAAATTATAGGGATTTCAAAAATCATTCTGTTGTGCTTAGAAGTGAGCGGTCCAATCAGCACTGTTGTTCCTGTATGCCAAGATGAGAGCAGCTCTTCCAATCCACGCTGTTATCCAGCAGCCTTTGTACTTATCTAGTCATGATTCTCAGCACTGTAATCGTGTTCTTTATCCATACATCTGATCCTTCATCAGTATAGGTCTTCCTCATCCGTGTCCTAAGCAGGGAGAATGGAGAGAGAAGTTAGGGCTGTGTACCACGACATTAGTTGGATCAGAATTTGAGTCTGCTGGGCTTCAGACAGGAGCTGAAACACTTCCCAAAGCGCTGGTGTGGCTGAACCAGTCTCAGAGCTTGTAGCTGTACAGACACCTGCAGCTACATCTGCTGGACTGCCACAAGCACGGGTGAATTGCCACTGCTCAATTAACACATGAATTCTAAATTAAGCAGCAGATAAAACTTCAGCAAAAGAAAAACAAAGTGCAGAAAGACATCACCTCAAAGGGCATCCCAGCCCCCTGCAGCGGGGATCCAGAGCAGCGCAAACTGCTGTGTTTGTCAGCTATGACCAACCACATACTTTCAGATCCCCATCCATTGCTCTAACCACAGTAGTCTCTCCTTGGCATCTTCACAACCCAGCCCTGCTGGCCTTGTATGTGGAAAACAGCAAGGAGTAAAAGCACAGCCAAATGAGAGTGAAGCCTCTGGAATCCAGACGAGTTGTGTTCTCACCCCTCCTCTCAGTATTGATATTGAGAAAATAAGTGGTGAGGACACCAACTTTCACTTACCACACAGTTCAAACACCAGGTTTTGAGTCTCCCCATGCAGCTGTCTGTATATTCAGACCTGGAAAGCAACAAGCACAGGACGAGGCTGGACTTTCTGCCACCAAACACAAACTCTCTCCTACTGACTATGATTTCTACTCCCATCACACTGAATTTTAAGGCTTTCCATCATCTCTTTGACTTCATAGCAAGCCCAAAAAGAATAGGGAGTGTCAGGTTTCTTATTTCAAAAGGCAGCTATTTCATTTAACAGGAGCTGCCACTTAGGAGGAAGAAATTTACAACAATAATCAGTGTTACATTAAAATACCAGCACTAAACTGAGCACAGAGTGAGTTCTCTGCAAAACAGGTGCAACTCCAGCAGCTGCTTTAGTGCCTTTACTACAATAGCACAGCAAGCACACCCAGCACAGAGCCCTCTCCAGTTCAGAGGGGAATCCAGCCTTCAGGAGCTGTTCAACACTTGGCAGCTCTGGTCAGGCCACCACTGGGGGAACCAGTTTGCATCATTCAGTTTGTTTGGTTCCATAAAAACAAAACTAAGCCCACGTCAGCAAAATATTTTGCCTACTTAAGCTGAAATAAGTTTAAGTAGGGAAGTGAAAGACTGGCTAACCCTAAACTGCTTCACTTCCATGGCCTCACACCACAGCCAGGAAAAGAGATGGAAAGCATTCATGCTTCAAAACTGAGTTTTTCCAAAGAGTTTCTGCTCACTGGCTAAATTATGCTCATACAGTGACTGAACTGCAGGTGTTGAGAGCTGTGCATGGAAGAACAGTAGAGAACCAATGGCTGGTGTGCACAAGCCAAGGAAGAACAAGCTTTAGGTTCCAGACACAACTTACTCAGATTCTTCAACAGAGGATTTCTTGCAGCCAGGTTTTTTCTTCTCCTTTATCACCCCAGCTTTCCTTCCCATCCTCACCAACATCAGCACAACCACAGCAGTGGAAGGGATAAACACCACAATGGACAGCAGCGTCACTGAAGTCAGGTGGAAAGAGAAGCCTGCAGGATAGACAAAGAACAGCCCCGTGGTAATGGGTTAAACATGGCTTTCTTAAAGCCCTGTGAAAAATACGCATCCAGAACAGACTGATATCCTTTTTACATACAGCACAGGGCTGGCAGTTTTGAAACAGCTTGTTGCTGAAACTGTCAGACTCCTAGCACACATCCAGCACAGTAGGATGCTGCATGGGCAAAAAACTGCAAGGAAAGGCAAGTCATGATGTAACTTCATCAGCCTGTCCAAGCTACACATTTGGGGCAGTTCTCACATGTAAGGCAGATGATGAAATTAAGTATGACTAAAAAAATCAGTGCTCGTGGTGTGACTATTTTTGGACCAGAATTTCCCCACAGTCTAACTTGTTCTGCTACTGCAATATTTGAATTGCTGAACAAAAGCCCATTTTTAATTTCTGTTATCAACACTGCTTCTTCCATCTCTTCCTGTCCCCAGTAAATTCAGTGGTTCTCAGTGTGTTTAGCAATGAAAGAACAGCAGCTGAGGTAGCTCTTGCTGAAAATCTTACAGGGAACTCCAGGGAACAACTTCAAGTGCAGCGCTCAGGTTGGTGAGGTTCAGACAGAGCCGCAGTGCAGCTGTATCACACAGGTGAGAATGCTGCTGAAATAAAGGCTTACCCCTCTCTGTAACAATCAGCACTGTCTGGGGAATGTTGTGGTACACATCTGGAGGGTTCTTCACACTGCAGATGAACGTCCCATTGTCACTCACAGACGGGCTTTGGATAGCAATGGAAGCATCACCCTTGGCAGCATCCCCAACCCAGGATATCCTGTCCTTGAACCTTCCCACTGATGCTGGGTATGCAACAGACTGATAGTGAAAAACCTGAAAGGAGGGAAAGGCAATAACTGCTCTAATAAAACAGTCTACTAAGAAAACAAAGTCAAGCACTTCTTGGATTGTAAATGAAGAAATATGTATTAACAAGTCAGAAGGAATAACACTTATACAGGAGGGATCTCTAAGTTCCTATTCGTTGATTTTGAATCAGCTGCATCTCACTGTCTCTCCAAAGCTTCCATCTACCAGCCTTGGCACTCATATGTGTCACCATCACCCTTCTGACCAGGCTGTTCCCTTCCACAGGTCTGCAGTAGAGCACGTTCCTTCTCCCACACAAGAGAGCATCGTAGCTCTTCAGAATACGCTTTCTGTGCTGCTGCACTTGCTATTCTATCTGCAAAGACTTGCAGACCTCGTTTCATACAGGCAGCATCCTTTTATTCCAGATATGAGAACATTATAAAGAGTTCAACCTCTTCAGGAAGCATTAATCACTGATTAACTGTAAAGATAGACATTTTCAGTTTCTGCCTTGAATGAGAGACTTCCAGCAGGTGTTCAGATTTGTATATTTATACTTAGATTTCAAAGGGCTACCACCAACATAAAGCAGCAACCCGTAAACCTCAGAGACAGACCGAAGACAGTGATGATGCCTATCTTTGCAAACATTTTTACTGCTCTAAGGTATATCAGGAGCAGATCACTTCACCAAATTACTAGGATACATTTGCCTCCAAGCAAGCTCCCAATCAAATGCTTTACAATCATTCTAAATATAGCAGTAGGGTACAATTTAGCTCGTGTCAAAATCCAAAGGATTATTTTATCATTTCTACATTATTATGCATTTACACAAACTATTTCTTGCCCAAAGGACACACAAGCAATTTCAGATGGAAAAGGAGACAAGAAGGACAATCCCAGCCTTTAAAGTGATAAAGAAGCACAGCAAGGCAAACAAAAAATACCACCAGATTTTCAATGTGCACAGGGACCTGGCCAACATCCAGTTGAAAAAGACTCCCTGCTCCACTTACTGTCTCCATATGACCACCAGTAAGGGGCCGGTATGTCCAGTCTATCGTCAGACTCTCAGTGATGGGAAAACTGGATTTGAATGAGCATTTCAGCACTACTTGTTCACCCACGTAACCTCGCACCTCAGGACTGGTTTTAATATCCAGAGACAGAGCACCACAGATACCTGATGGAAGAAGCCCAAAAGACAAGGATTACATTCTTGTTATGTGTGAGGCATGGAAGCAATGATGTCCCAGACATACTGATGCATGTGCAGTATATAAAGATGAAAGCCCAGAAGTGACTACCATCACTACAATGAAATTTGAAGAAAAACAGATGATACCTCTAACTTATATTCTCTATGGGACTGCATCTTATCCCAAAAGGCCTTTATCTGAAAAATACCACCAAAAGCCTACAGATATTTACAAGTAGAGGTAGAAGAAGTTTTAGAGCCAAGAAGCTGCAATGGCTAACTCAGAGGAATCGCAGCATGCTAGCCTTAGGCTGCTTCCAAAGTGATGGAGCTGGTGACTGGGTTCAGAGTCACACAATACAGGAAAATAATCTTCACTTATTATTTTCAGGATACCATGCAATTCCTGCTCCATTCCCTTACTGCAGTAATCCAGCCAAGGAGGAAACCTGCCTCAACAACACAAGTACTCCCTTAGTAAGAATGGACTGAGCTGGGAGGGGACTCACAGATCAGCCAGTTCTAACCCCCTGCTTTGGGCTGGGTGCCTCCCACCAGCTCAGGCTGCCCAGTGCCCCATCCCACCAGGCCCTGAGTGCCTGTAGGGATGGGGCACCCACAGCTCTCCGGGCAGCAGCACCAAGGCCTCACCACCCTCTAAGGAGTTTCCTCCTAACATCTAACCTAACCCCCGCCCCCCCCTTTCTAGCTTAAAGCCATCCCCCCTCATCCTATCACGGTCTATCCCGCGGGCAAGCAGGGTGCACAGCGCTGAGGAGCGAAGGCCCCGCAGAAGGGCCTTCTCCCACCGCCCCACCCCAGGGCCCGCAGCGTGCGGCCACCCAACCCCCGCGGCAGCCTTGCCGACCGCCGCCAGCCGGGTGAGGCCACCCCGCCCCGCCGCCGCCCGTTAGTTACCGAGCAGGAGCAGAGCCCCTCGAGGAAGGAGAAAGCCGATTTCGGCGACCCACACCACCTCGCCGCCCCGCATCCCGGCCGCGCCGGCTCCGCTCAGGAGCACAACATGGCGGCACACCTGCGGGCAGCGCAGGTGAGGGCGGGGGCGGCCCCAATATGGCCGCGCCGTGTCGCCGTGGCAACGGGGCCGCGCCTCTCACCTGAGCCGCCTTGCAGGCGCTGGCCGGTAGGCCGCGGGGCCTCCATGCCTTAAGAAGGAGCCCAGCGTGCAATGTGAATTTCTTCAGTGTCACACCACTCTCATAACGTTGTCACTTCTACCCACAAACCACGTTTATTTATGATGGACACGATAGAAAACAAAACTGTACAAACAGATAACATGGTCAGCATGTTACACACAGAGTTATAAAGCCATAAAGTTACCCTTTAAATAAACAGGCTGATATTTTGATTTAGTGTTGGTTAAACACCAGAATAGCTCAGTGGTTTTAGTGATCTGGGGTTCCGTTTGCTTGAGGTTTGATGGAAACACAGGGTATGTGTTAAACAGATGGATTTACAGGAGTAAGATGTGCTGGTGGTACGTGGGGCTTTAAGCAGCATCCAGAGAAACATTGCTATGCCAGTGGGAGGATGTTTTCTCAGCTATCCCATGGAAAAAGCTTACTGGAATGAAAAACATACCCACTGGTCCAGTTATCCCTAACAAGAAACAGCAGACCTTCCTTATCTGTAACACTTTCCACTTAAAGTAGCAAAGAGACTTAAAGTACGCTGTAGCAGCTCCTCTGATCCCGCACCTAATGGTCTTCCTTTAGGTGACACCAGACAGGGCACAATAATCTGACAGCACAAATGTACCTTTGGATTTTTAAGGTGCACAAGGGTGTGCCTGCTCAGACACAGCAAATATCTATCCAGTCACTCTTGGCGTTTTGTTCAAATTGGTTGACATTTCATCCTCACAACCAATTTGTTCACAAATGGCAGCTGTGGAGATTAAGGACAGTTCCTTGTTCATGGGGCAAGGGCCTCCTGTTGTTCTTCAGTGAAGGAAATAACACTTTACAACTTATGTTAAGGTCAGTCTCTTTACTTGCAAGAATTTCAGGTTGAGCAGGGATACCACACTTCCAGCATCAGGCGTCTGTAATTCAGCTTTGTTCTAAGATCCAAAATTACAAGCTTTCACCATCTGCTTTAGAAGTACCTGAGAAGGAGGATTAGAAGAAAAACAAAACAGATTCATTACTCATGATTATTGTTGAAAACAAACATAGGAGAAGCATCTGTTGACCTCAGAAATTGAATGGGGAAAAATTGGGCTGAAATATTTCAGCAAAGCCAACAAATCTGGAAAGAGTTTCAGTCGTCCTGCAGAGATTATAAAGAAATAAAGATTAAATGAATCAAAAAACATATTCAAAACTAGTGAAAGGGAATTCATTCCTCTCTCCACAAAGCAAGCACAACATGGAAAGCAGCAATAATGGCTTTCCTGCAATGATCCCCAGTGATAAGGTGGAGAAATCTCTCTTATGGTTAAGAGGGAGCTCTGTCACCACTGCCTATTCAGTTGTCAGTTTTTCTCTGAAGGTTCCTCAAGAGCGACATGTGTCTGTGGTCTTAGTTGTTCATATTTATGGCTACTGTGGCCTGCTGACTGCAGAATGGAAGTGAAATACGTAAATAACACCTGTCTAGAAAGTCAGCAGTAACACCAAGACATTAAATAGAGAACGTTTGATTAGATACCTGCATTGTATATATTATCAAAGACCTCTAGTCTTCTAATGGAGTGATTTCCTTCTCTTCTATATTCTTCAGCTTCTCCTTTTCTCTACTGCTATGAAAAAAAAAAGAAAAAAAAGAAAAAAAGAAAAATCGGTATCAGATATCTTGAGCAGCAGTGAGGTTCTGAGTTACATACAACATACATGATATATAACAGGAATTTGTATGGGCTTCTACTCTGAGTGAGGAGCCAACTTGAAGTACAAGAGCAAAATGAGGACTCCAAAGTTCATTCATCCCTGGGGCTCTGTTCTGACTGCAAGTAAGCAGCCAATTATTGCTAATTATGTTGGCAGTTTTGCATTGTAGATGCTTAATATAGGGCCCAAGCCAATGATTCAAAATGCCCATGAAGATATATTTGACAAGCTTTCCCAGAAACCTTTCCCTCTCTCCCCTTTTGTGCTTACAGTTCAGTGCCTGCCACCTCGATCGTCTTCTCTTGCTGTTTCTTCAGACGATGTCGACAGATAATCACAACTGTCACCACAATGATCATCAGAGCACACGCAGACCCAATGGCTATGGCAAGGAAGTGGATTTCTGAGAAATTCACTGCATGGAGAGAAATAGGTGAATGAACAAGAGGGACACGCTGAGGGGTTTCAGTATGAGGCTGGATACCTATTCCCATGGATATAACCTTTTCTTAAGCACTTTTTTCCATTATATCCATTACATTTCCTCATGCTTTCACTTTATAATCCTTCTTCTTCCATACATTTTTCCACGTGTGGAGGAAGACCAGCCACTGTTTTGCACTAAGTTCATGTGGCTTCTCATGGGGTTCTTGGCCTCTCACCTTTCTGCACAACTCTGAGTCGCACTTCTCCAATGGTGCCATCGATGTCTCGTGGGTTCTTCACTTGGCAGGTGAATGTTCCATTGTCAGTAGGCTGTAAATTCCAGATAATGATGGAAGCATCATAACGCTCAATATTCCCATCCCAAGTGACTCGCCCTTTGAACCGTCCAGCAGACGGCGTGTAGGGCTCCTTGAGATAATAAAATACCTAGAAGAAAGAGAGGAAACTGTCAGTCCTGCAGCTTATGAAGTGAAAGTGGAGCAGCACTAGCTAAGAAAGATTGCCTGAGCTGAGGAGAGCTGTTTTGGCTCAGTCTCTCTCAGACGAATCTAAAACCATTTTCAAAATGCTCCAGCAGCCATGCGACCTCGGTCCTCTCAGGCCTAAGGCTTTGTTAGGCTGTTCAACTGTCTTTCAGTTATGCTACAGTACTGGTTGAGCTGCCTGTCCTGACATGTTGGCCAAAGAAAATCATAAGTCATCACGTGCAGGATGTTAGCTAAGGTATGGGATTCAGCTGTCAGCAGGTAAAATTTCATCAGTCCTCTGCTACCCTGCTTACCCAAAACTAAGCAGAAAGCGGCTTTCTTGAACAAGGTTATCCAAACAAAACTTCTTGCTTGGAGTAATCCTCATGAACAGCAGAGAAAGGCTCGAGATGTACATACTTGTGTGTTTCATCTGTGCATGCCCAGACCCACGCCTGGCATTGTTACCCAGCCAGTGCTGGGCCCTGGGAGTGGTTTATGTGGGCAAAGTGTGCATCAATGAAACGGAGCATAAAGGTCTCACTCACTGGCTCATGAGAGCTTAGGTCCTCGGGCTGGAAGTTCCAGGTCACTGACAGCAGTGGGCTAATGGGGCTGCTGCTGGAGAAGGTGCATTTGAGCCGTAGGTTAGTTCCATTCACAGCATCCACCTCCTTAGAAGTATAAACTTCTATGGCTGCAACAGGCCACAGTGCTGCAGGGAAAACAGGAAGGGGTTAGAAGTAAACAAAACTACTGTCTTGGAGTAATCTCATCACTTATCTGTGCTTGTTCTAGGCAGGAGCCTGCCCTATCTGCCCCTATTAACGTTTAACCTAACAATTAAAAGCACACCAGTTTAATTACTGAGTGTGGTAGTACTGTGTATGCAGAATCCAAAAGATCCCATGTGCTTCATGGCTTTTGTAGGTGATATGCGAGCTGCACCCTGCTGCTTTCAAGGGAGTTTGCTTTCATCTGCATTGCTAGGACAATGCTTCCTTTGTAGTTCTGTGACTGCAGTTAGATACTGACAGATCTAATAACGAGTTGAGAAGGGACCTCTGAGAGGGACTCGCCTGCAGGAAAAGACACTGGTTTGTTCTCTTTAAGGAAACGTCTCTTTTCAGGCGTGAGCAAATGACACCTAGGAGGTGCAACGCTGCTGCAAATGCCAGCCCTCTTGCTGCATAAGCTTGTATCTGACAGGCACAAAAGATGTCATATAACTTCATGTGCTTGTCCTGGTCACATTATCACAGGTGATTACACCTTACTGTACTCAACTCACCGGGCAGATTTCTTCAGAAAAGCAGCTCTGTTCCTTAAAGTAGCACTGCTAAGCACCTATGAACAGTTCCCACATCCCACCCCTGAACTTTCTTCTCTCCACTTTGTGTTATTACTTTGAGTGTCATGCACACTGTGGTGAAAACTGCTTTTACTAATGTAAGAGCAGTCTGTTGAGTAGGTTAATAACACCACCAGACAATTACAGGCAAAGCAGGTTGAGAATCTACACAGGAAATCCTCAAGGTAAACCTGCAAACATTTGTTTGTTAAAAAAACATCCTCTGTTAAGTAAACCACAACAGCTGCTGCTTAAAAATAAGTTAACATCAAAGCAGATGACAGAGAGAAGTGCAGCAAAAGTGACCACGAAAGGCACAGAAAGAAGGTGCTCTCATTTCCCTCTTTTTCCGCCTGTGATCACGTCGTTGCTTCCCTCAGTGCTTCAGACCTCTGAACCGGCCAGCACAGACCGGGTTAATGAGTGAATTTCCACTGGTAAAAGGAAAGAAAGAAAAAATCCTTACAGAGCAGAAAAAGAAAACACGAATGATTTTCTATCACTTCAGGAAAATGATTTAACCCACTCAGTATGACTCAAGGAAAAAGAGCTTATCAGGGGTTGTCATAGTAAAGACAATTAATACTCCCCTATTTGAGTATAATTTATAGCTAAGGAATTTCTTTTCTCAGAGGTGAAAATATTTGAAATACCAAAACACTGAAGGAGGTCGTATTTCAAAACTCCACTGGCAGAGATCACAACCCTCTCCCAAAGATTCCACATTGAATTTTCCTGTTTTCACTTCAAACTACTTAAAAAGAACAACCGTGGGAACTAAGGGTAAAAAAATACATTTTTAATGAGACAGATTATTGAGAGTATCTGCGTTCCCAAACCTCTCATCAGGAGGAACGTGGTGTTCCCAGATGGAATTTTGATTCTGGTTACATTGATATCAACCACTGACAATTCTAGTGACTTTTTTGCCATAGTTATTTATGGCTGTTTTTTGTCAAAACAGAGCACTGCTAACAAACTGTGATTGTCTGGTAACAAAGACAGTGAAAAAACACCTAATCTGGATTCCTGGTACGATCAAAGAGTGAGGCCGGAGGGAAAAGACGAGTAACCAGAGCTCAGAATTAGATCAGTGTTCTTCCTCCACCCGAACACACCTGAGCCTGTCTGTGGCAGAAATTCAATCACTTCGTGTCACTCACAAGCGAACCCAGGACCAAAAGAATCACAGCAATCATCCACATCCAATATCTGAGACTCCTGTAAAGTCGCTGCCTTAATGAGGGTGATAATTAAGGGATGAGAAGAGGAAAGTCAAGATGGCAACAGAGGCCAGACAATGTCAGGTTTCCTTACCTCGGAGCTGTACCCCAAGGACGAGCACAGCCCCCAGCCAGGTGGGGCTAGGCATCGGGAAACAAGTCCGTGCTCTGCGGGCTGAGCAGCACAGGGGGAAGTTTGTTTCAGGCTCTTGATAACTGGATTAAAGATGAATTTCTCAAAGCCTTCCCGGGACAGTTGAGTAAATTTCTTTCTCTCAGCTTGGCCTGGGAAGCAATGTGAACACGTCTTCCTGCCTGAGTCACTGCCCTGCACTGAAGGAGAGGAGCGGCAGTCAGATGGCTCACTTCTGTGTGTAAAGCAGGCAGATTTTCAAGGTAAGATTAATTTCTTCTGCCTCCCATATTCCCTTGCTCTTTTGTGTTGCAATCATCCCTCCTCCCAGCTTCCACTTGAAACCACTCCCCTCTTGTGGGATGGCATTTTGCACCTAAACATCGATTTGCCTTCAGGTGTTTGGAGATAGACTTCATTCCTTCAGGCTATTCGTTTGATTAAAAAGCTGCGAACTACCAAAAAAAAAAAAAAAAGAAAAAAGAAAAGAAAAGATAACAGAACAGCCAACCTGTGGCAGCACTGTGGGCATGCACTCAGAGCATGGAAGGGTCCTGCTGAAACACAGGTACCTGTAGTGAAGAGAGGCGATCGCTCTGCTATTTGTTGCAGCAGTCCTGTGGAAGAATTGGGAAACAGCATTATCTAATGCTGGTGAAGTTCTTGGAAAAGTCAGCAGACAACAGCCTCAGACATGAGTCAAACCCAGTGCTAGTCCAGGCACTGCTGGGAAAGCCCCACCGTGCTTAACAACACGGCACGAGGAGCTGGAGAAACTCCGTGGGACACAAAATATTTTCCCAGTGGCACGTGAGAGCATGAAACTGAGCTGTGCATGTACGTTAGCAATAGAAGGATGATTGCCTTCAAAGACCATAAATCACATAAAAGCATTGAAGTTGCTACCGGCTGCGACTGGGCTTGTGTCTGATCCTTGGCCCGCTTCCAAAGCAGCCATCCCAGGTTATGAGCTTTCATTGTGACTGGTGCTAATTGCCTTCGCAGTGGTGCCAAAGCAGGAGTGAGGTGTTTTAGCACCTGTAAGACATCTCAGACACGTTGAGCTCACAGTGTGTGCACCATCTGAGCACCTTGTATTCAGTGCGCTAAAGTGGGTTACGCTGGAAGGGTGAGCTCTTGCTGTGGTTGATAGTTCCGTAGAACTGCCTGGCTTGCAGGTCTCCTACAGTCCTCGAAGAGGTAATTGCTACTCGGTTACATCGTCTCAGGTCTGAACTTGAAGAGTGTTGGCACAGGCTCTTATTTTTAACCACTGGATTCTTTTCTCAGGTGAGAGAGACAGCTCCACTCTTTCTCAATTTGGAAGAAGCTGAACTGCTGTCATTGCAGTGGTTTCAGAGTGAGTGTTTGTGTCTCACCTGGCTCTCCTCAGTGCAGGGGAACTCCAAATACACCCTGCTTCCAGGACATACAACTTGCAGCTCATGCTTACATTCAACATTCAACATTAACTAGTGTTTTCTAGACAATCAAGCAGGATTTCCTCTTTAGATTCTCAGAGCCAAGCGGATCCAGGTACACAGCTTTCCCTCACACATGTTCAGGCAGAAGCTCGATTGTGTGGTTAGAGCAGCAAGACTCCACAGCTCCCTTCTCAGCCTGTCATTTGGTTTTGGCTCACAGCGGCTTGCTGGGCTGGTTTTTGAAAGGTGTTCATGGCTTTCCCTGCAATAGGATGTCACCGATTCCATGCTGATCACTGAAAGCCTGAGGCATCCCCAACAGCACACGGATCAGTGCATCTATGTTACAGGCAATTGGCTCATCCAGAGGTCAAGCTGTAGGAATTTCCAGCTTAGGACTTCGGTGCTTTGTTGTGCTTCATTACGACAAGGCATCATCAGCTCCATGTCTTCCCACAGACCAGGCTGGCACATCTTAACTCCTTCCTGCACAGCAGCAACTTATCCTCAGGCAACCCATGCAGATTCCAGTAGGACCAGCGTATTTCCTCCTTTAACTGCCCTTTGGACACGCAGCAACAATACTGGCTTTCATGGCCACATTTGTGTAATGCACAGCACTGGGGAGGAGGGTCCTGGTCTTTATTTGCAATCTTTTACTAACCTTCAACTTCTTGTTTCAGAACATACTGACTCCAGCTGTTAAGAGAACCAAGGCACCATGATTAGTAATGCAAATTTTTCATTTTGAAAGAGAAATTAGCAAAAGAAAGGGCTGACAGCTTACGGAGCAGCTCAATAAATCGAACAAAAGCCCACAGCGTTGTGATTAGCCATGTAAATAAATAAGCTCTTGGTAAGGAGCACAAAGCCAGCTTCACCCATCCAGAAAGGAGAGCCTTGAGATCTGTATGGCAGACACAGGAACAAAGTGCACCCTTGTGGAAGGAGGAAGCCTTGGCTGGTTTTGCAATGTCTGTTTTGGACAGGTACCCTAAAAAATCCCCAGCATCTTTGTGCCTTTGTAAGAGCAGCTCTGCCATACTTCAAGCACAGGAAAACAGAAAGGTGGTGCATTCTGCGTGTCTGCATCCGTGCTGGGAGCAATGCTTGGGATGGCCCCAGCCCTATGGGAATCTTTGGGAGGTTGGGAAGGAGAAAGTTCCCTTCTGCTGTGCTCTGCAGTGAGGGCAGGAGAGAGCTGGGGCGAGAGCAGGGTGTGTCGGAGGGGTAGGAGCCCCCTCTAGTGGAATCCGGCCACTTCTACTCGGGTTCTTAATCCTCAGAGCCGTAGAAAGCCTTTCAAAAGTCAGCACGCTTTTTAAGAGTGCAGTAACAGGGCAAGGGGTAATGGCTCTAAGTAGAGGAGGGTAGATTTAGACGGGATATTAGTTAGAAATTCTCCACGATGAGGGCGGTGAGGCTCTGGCACTGCTGCCCAGAGAGGCTGTGGGTGCCCCATCCCTGGAGGTGCCCAAGGCCATGAATGGGGCTGTGGGCAGCCTGGCCTGGTGGGAGGTTTCCCTGCCCACAGCAGGGGGCTGGAATTAGGAGATCTTTAAGGTCCCTTCCAACCCAAATCATTTTATGACTTCTGGTTCCTCTGTTTATTCCCTCAGCATGACAGGCTGCTTGCAGAAGTTTGAACTTTGGTAATACAATGAAAAGTTCTTAGGAAGGTCCTGAAGGTAAATCTAACATGGGCTGGTGTGTGTCTCCTGCTGCTCAGTTACAGCAGGTCTCCGACTGGGCTGGTGCAGAGCAGCCACCCCTTGCTGTCAGTGACGTTATATGAGGACTTGTTGAGCCTCCGCACTTCCTGAGATGGGTTTTTCTTATCACATGTGCTCTGTGTCTTCCTGGGCTGCTTGCAGGTTGGAAACAGTGAGTCTCCTTGGCACTGCTCCATTCGCTGCCATACACAGTTCTGGGAAAAACTCTTGGGCCTCTTTCTCGTAAGCAAGGACTGAAGAGCCAAAGTGTTCTTTCTTCCTTTGCAGCCAGCTGCGGTGATGCCAATCTGATCGGGA
The DNA here is from genome assembly GCA_016647715.1 of Pavo muticus. NCBI lineage: Eukaryota > Metazoa > Chordata > Aves > Galliformes > Phasianidae > Pavo > Pavo muticus. The sequence goes on from JACDJE010000258.1 coordinate 934,217, forward strand.
ATGACAGAGAAGAGCGAGAGAAGGAGGAGCACGAGGATGAGGTGTGAGGTGCCCCTGCCCCTCCTGGGCCTCCTGCTGTGTGTGGGTGAGTGGAGCGGGATGGACTCCCGCAGGGATGGGGAGGGGCTCCAGGGGCTGCAGTGCACAACGCATGGCAGCACGGCTGCTTTGGTACCTGCAGCCACATCTTCTGAAACTGGCGTGTACGGCTGCTGCCCTCCAGAGTGAGCGTTCCTCTGAGAGGGCAGAGAAAGGAGGATCCAACCCTTTCAGGCTTGGCTCCCTGCTCAGTTTCTGCTTGCTAGCTGATCCGCTAAAGCACGCGGACTCCAAAATTTAGGCAGCTGAGTGGGTGAAGCTAGGAGCTGGAGGATGAGGCACTGCCTCCTGCAGAGTGTGAACTGTGAGGGTCCGAGCTTCAAATTCTTATTTCATTTCTACACTTTATCCACGCACTTTTCTTAAACCATTTTGTGATCACGGTGTATAGCTTCCACTCTGTGTACTGATCCACTGCTATCTTGGGAACAGCAGCATTTTCCATGTTACTGGTTTGAACTGAGCAGCATTTCTTTGATCCGTGGCAATAAAGCAGAATTGCTGGGTGTTTTCTAAGCAGGCTCGAAAAATCATTCCAACCTATGTTCAGCGGTAGTCTGCTTAAAATGGCTTCCAAAGAAAAAGGCTTCATTTGAAAACAACATCCTGTCTTAGCCAACAGAATGTTTCATTTAGCACAAATACGAGTGTGAAGATCTTTCCCAAGCAGCTGAATTCAGAAAGGAGATCCTTAAAGTAGGAAATATAATATCAAGAGCTAATTTGATTAACGCATGTTGTTCTTTCTTTTATAGTTGGTGCGGCGGCTCAGGAAGGTAAGTGTACTTTATTAGTATTCATGGCTAATTAAAAAAATTAAAGGAGCAATGGTGTGTGGCCACATTGTCCAACATAAAGTTGACTATTCTGATGACATCCTGTGATGGTTACTGCTTAGCATTGCAAAGTGGTCGGCGTGAAAACTAACAGAAAACGCACACGCAGAAGAGCATGCACAGGGAACTGACATTCTATAACTAGATTAAAGATGGAGCGGAGCAAGTTGGGTGGGATCATGGGGGAGGAGGGAAGCTTGCCTGAATCTCCTTGTCATTATGGTTTCTCTTCTCGTTGTCCCAAGGCGAATTCGCAGTGGAGATTTCTGGAACCACAGTGACAATCACATGTCCCTTCTCTGGAAACGACATTAAATGGGAGCCAGCTGGGAAAGAAGAAGACAACAAGTACATTATAGAGAATCATAACAGCTCTCCTCTCAATGTGACTTGTTCAGAAGGTGGAAATAAGCATGCAATGTACCTGAATGCCAAAGGTGAGTGAAAAAGCACTCAGTCTGTGAGAATCTGCATGGGCTAAAGATAAAGCGAACACCTTTGGGAGGTGGATATTGAGATGGGCTGAGTGAATGCTGTTCTGCAGAGGCACTTTGGGTAGCTGCTCTACATTCACTGTGTAGAATTCAGCATAGGTAGGGGAGAGGTTAAAGTCAGATCGGCATGAGAAGAGCGATAATGATCTAGGAGATGTTTTACATTGCAGGCAATGCAGAACAGCAGAGGATAGATGGTGTGCACATCAGCCCCCAGGACTGTTTGAAGACTGAAATGGAGTGGGGATAGAATGACCCATGCCTTCCTCCTTCCTTTCTGCTTGCTCTTTGCTCCTTCTCACCCCAAGCTGTACCTTTTTAGCTAGCATTAAATGGATGAGTAACAAACATGAACAAAATGAGCAGAAAGCATTTTACTGACGTTTTGGATACGTGGCCTTTCCCTTTGACCTCTGCTGCAAGGGCAGCGTGCCTGGCTCTGAGCACCTTTGTATTCCCTCCTGGCAGTGTGCACAAACTGTGTGGAGCTGGACACCTTGACTGTGACAGGGATCATCATTGCGGATCTTCTCATCACCTTGGGAGTACTGATTTTGGTCCATTACTTCAGCAAAAACAGGAAGGGGCAATCGAGAGCTGCTGCTGGCAGTCGGCCACGAGGTAAGAGCCATTTCAGATGTCTGCTCTCTGCGGTGTGCGCTACGTGCTGAACTAAGCACTTGGCCTTGCTGAGGAATGGAGCACCCTCTGCCTCCCACAAGCCCCCAGAGCCTTGCCAAACTCCTCTCCTGATGCAACATCTGATGCTCTGGGCTGACTTCTGTATGGGCTGCCATGTTGTGACAGAGGCTTCCTGCCCGTAGGAAACCATATCACAGGCTGCTGTGAAGCAGCATTGAGTCTGTGATGAAGCAAACACAGCATCTGTCTCAGGCATTCAAAGATCCAGAATCAGGAACACATGCAGAAGATGCATCACAACTTAGTAAAACACTACATTCAAATTTCTAGCTTCTGAGGCCTTGTTTTGATGGCCCAGTGGGTCCAGCAGCGGGGCTGATGGATAATAAATGCTGGGGTAAAGTGATGAGGGGTCGTGACCTCATGATGCCACTTTAGATTTTTTCAAGAAGTCTCAATGGTGATATTTGTATCAGGGGGCTGCCTGTGGGTCCAATGGGTGCTCACCACTCTGGCTTTGTGCGGATCAGATGTTGCCACTTTTCCAATAGTGCCCACAGAGCTGATACAAATCTTTCAGCAGATTGAAATCCCCTACCCATGCCTGCTGAGTAATGGGTTCAACACAAATGCAATGTGTTCTCATCTATTCAGCTTGCCAAGCCAGAGGGGTATAGATCTGGTATCCATCTGTGGGGCAGATGCCTGTGGTCATGGGGCCTTCGTGTTTTCTTCTTGAAAAAGAAAGCTGATTTCCTCCTAAATGATCGTAAGGCCTCCGAGCTGCAGCAGTTGGGTCTTTAAAAGCTCTGAGCTCGTAACTAAGTCACATGAGCTTACCCATGGTACGTGTTACCCTGGGATCATCTCTGTGAAAGCCCCTCACGCTGTGTTAGAAGAACCATCACCATGGATGACCCCTCTTTGCCTCTGTTGCAGCTCAGAAGATGCAGCGTCCTCCCCCTGTTCCAAACCCAGACTACGAGGTATGGACAGCCTACATTTTTTCCACCTCTCTTTGCTGGTTGGGGAGGGATAGCCAGAGCTGGGGATCTGTAGCATTTGTCCTGTTTTTCTCCTTTGATGTAACATCCAGTCCACCTCCAAGCTCTGCAGGGTGTGGAGGAAAATGGTGGGGAGGGTGGAGGCCCCTCTCTGATGACACAGGGAGTCAGGAGCAGAGCTGCAGTTTCCTGCAGACTGCTCGTTGCCAAAGCAGCACTCTGCTCCTGGTCTCTCTGTTGTGGTTTTCTCTGAGTACTGTATGGACTGAGAGCCTGGAGTCTTGCAAGGTGTATTAAGAAGGATTCCTGAACTAACATAACATCTCTTCTGTTCCCACAGCCCATCAGGAAAGGCCAGCGAGAAGTGTACGCAGGCCTGGAACACAGGGGCTTCTGAAATTCCCCCAGATACCAGGCTGGATGGAAAACAGAGGCAGAAGAGCTGAGTGCTTCTGGCTAGCTTGCTGCTGGCTCTCTGCAGACCCGCTGAGACCCAGGTGCTTTGAGGTCAGCCAAGCAGCTAAACAGGACAGGCGTCCTGCTGCCCTATGCTGTCCCACCCCACGGTGTTCCTTCAGATTGACATTAGGGCTAAGAAATCTCCGAGCCCATTGGCAGAGAAGTTTTCCTTCTCACTAACGGCCTGGAGCCTCACTCATGGTTGCTAACCTCCTTTCCCCTCACTCCTCTCTCTCTGCTTCAGTTGCATGCTCTGACTTTCCCTCCAATTCCATTTTCTGTCCCACGTGCCTGCACTTGCTACTCTTGCCTCCCTGGGTAGCTGGGAAATGAGGGTCCTTCTCAGAGGGATTGGCCTCTGATGTTGTCCTGCTCTAAAAGAGGAAACCAATTTCTACCAGTACGTGCAGATAGGGCCGTCCACCCCATAGCCCTTCTTCTGTGGGAAATGAGGAGGGCTGAGTGCCCTTTGCATCCGGGTACCTTTATGTCTCACATCTTCATTAAACCATCCTTCAAGGGTCAGATGAGAATTTGGCACTTTCCCAAGTCACCTGAAAGCCTATTAGGAAATTTAAGTAGTTGGTTGTGTGAGATTTTTGTTACTATTAAATTATGGAGTTTTTAGACATTTCAGATTCGATTTGACCCCCACTTAGCAATGAGTATCGCCTTTGCAGTCTGACTGAGACAGCACACCAGGGATTTCTGTGTTTCCCAGGCTGGAGCTGAGACCCTTTGGTTCAGCCCCAGCACCAGCACTCCGTTCTGCAACAGCTGGAATTGAAAAGAATGTGTTGGGGCCACAGAGACAGCGGCCTCAACACAAATTCAGGACAGCATCTAACTCTTTTGTGAAGCTGTCCTTCCATTTTTACTGATATTCTATGTTGTCATGTAAGATAAAAACCTCTATTTGAGTGGGCTGCACCCTAAAGGCTGCCCAAGTGCATCTGCTGGTGCTGTTTCACTTACCAGAGCTATTGCTGCGTAGAACTTCTTGTGATCTGTCCTTTATTGCTTCCCTTTCCCTCTTCATTTCAGCTCTGGCACTTGAGCTCTGCTTGGGTTCTATTAGAAAGATGTCAGGCTACTTTGCCATTGGTAAACATCTGTTTCAGCTTTATTTTAATATACATTTCAAAATTGTAATATATTAATAAAATGAGAGCCAACATGCCCACATATGCAGCGATATCTGTGGGTCTGGGGGGAGAAACCTGCGCACCCAGAGATGCACTGCCATGCCTTGGAGAGCTGAGCCTCAGGGCAGGGCAGGGATGAAGAGGAGCTGGGAGTGGGACTGGGTCTGCTCTTTGGGGGCAAGTTAAATAGCTGAGGCCCCAAACACTCAACGTAGCAATTATCAACTGCGTGATTTGAAAAGCTGCAGTTTCCAAAGCAGCACAGTGGGACTGGTAGTAATGAAAGGAGAAAGGCCCAAGAGGTGCTTTGATGTGTGGAAACATTTCTGGCCTAAGACTGGCTGAGCAAGCCACATTTCTGTTGCTCTGCAGAGCAACAGCTCTGAAGAGAGGAAACAGCAGCAGTGGTGGGGGTTGTGGGTGGTTTAGCTTGAGTTTCAGCACAAGGGGATGAACGCCTAGCGAGGATTGTGCTTCAGACTGCTGTACATACCCTGCAGGATGTGGTTTTAAAGGCAGTACAGCCTTTACCATACAAAGCCCTAAATATCTAAGAGGGAGATTGCAAGACCCAGCCAGCACTAACCTCCAGCTGCTCTGAAACCACTCTGGGTCACGTTCTCGTCCTCAACATATCAGCACTGCCCCAAGGAAGCTTAACTGGCCCAGCCGTATGGACCATGGCCACAGATGGGATATGAGAAGCACAGCTAAATTTTGCTTCAAGCTGTGCCCCGGTGCATCTACCATCTGTGGGGCTGCATGTTTGCCTCATGTTTGCCTCAGCCAGTGCCACCCCACTCTCTCCTTACCTCAGTGGAATCAGCACACATCCAGTGACAACATCTCTCCGTGCTTAGCAGTTCTACAGAAGCACAGTACAGTGCTACAGAGGTGCTAAGGAGCCTCCCACGAACAGACTAGCTGGAAAGGCTACTCTTGCTCTCTCTCTGATTTGTGCAGAGTGTGCCCACCATGCCATGGGTTTCTCCTGCTGTTTGGGCGTGGATAGAAGCCTTTGCTACGTGTTGTGATATCTGATGGTGATGAAAGCATTGTGAACCAGGCAATCTGCCAGTCACTTTTTTTGGTAAGGCTCCCCCAGATGGCTTTTAGATGGAAGGAGGACATTGGCATATTCTACCTGTGACTGCCATATCAGGCTCACCCTTCACCAGAGCAGTTTGGAGGGGAAAAGCCACTAAGATGTGAAGAGCAAAATATTGTACAAACAGCTGACATCACAGGAAAATGGGTCACTTTGTTGTTCACTGACTGTAAGGCTGCACCCACAGCTTTGCACAGCCTGTATGTTGTTATCTGTGCACACATGCCAGATTGGAGGCCAGCTCTCACTGACTCTGAAACTGTGAATTGAGCGTAAACCCTTTTGGTACTGAGTCACAAGTCAATTTGCAGCCTACTGCTCTCTAAAGCCTTAGATTCTTAGCACACAGATTCTTAGAAAAGGAGAAAAACAAAACCTACAGGTGTGTGCAACTGGCACATGGAAGATGACCTGGTTTCCGAGGTTTCAAACTGCTAGCTGGTGCCAGTTGCAATCAGCCTCCAATTCTGGCCAGTCATCCCACAAGTCAGCTCCGCTGAGTGTTGCTGTGAACCATTCTGGTGGCCCTGATCCCTGGTGCGGAGTTAAACGAGTCAGGAGCAGCAAGCTTCTCCCTTCACAAGGTCCCCAAGCTTCAGCTTCACCAGTGGATCTGGATGCCATTTGGATCCGGGCACATGGGGGTGGCACAGCCATGGGTGCCTGCCTGCACTGGCAGAACAGTGTCCTGTCAGAGCAGGTAGAAACCTCACAGCTCGGCAGGGATCCAGCAGATCACAGCCAGCGCACACCTGCTCCAGTGACTGCATGGCTCCCCAGGCCTTAACACAACTGATAGAGCAGGGAGGCCATAGAATAAGATCATCTTTAATGAGAGGAATACAGAAATGTAACGCATCATGGAGAGAGCAGAGTGCTACAAGCAGCCCGTCCTGGCAGGGAGATGGAGGGCTCTCCAGGCAAAAACCCACACTGTCTTCTGCCAGCAGCAAGTTTACGAAGCAGCGCCAGGGCAGGGTGCTGGTGCTCTTTGGCACTGGCTATGGCTTCGTCGTGTGAAGGAGTCACTGGCCCCAGTGCCTTCCCACTTCACTTGCGGGCCTTGGCAGTTCCCAGCTGGCTGTACTGTCCATCATTCCGCTCACCAAGGGGCTAGGGAGGAAAAAAGGCAGGGAAAGCTACAACTGTGTCTGTCCAGCCTTGCGGGGGGAAGCTGGCCAAGACACCCCTTTGCCAAGCTTTTGGCAAGCTCCCTCCACCCCCCTCAAGCTTAACAACCCCAGAGAGGAACAGGCAGAGGGCAGCTGAGCCTGCACCATCCTACAGGTCACTTAGGGGGAGGCAGCTGTGAACCTCCCAGCAGAGAGTGACAGCACCACACCCCACCTCCCCAGCAGCTGTGCCATCACGGCCATGTCATTCCAGCCAAGTGGAGCTGCTGACACCCATGCATGCACACAAAAAAGCATACACACATGCACATGCATGCTCACCTGGTAGAGCTGATCGTTGGCTATCAGGTTCTGCCTGTCAGAAGCTAAATAAAGAAAGACTGCGGTCAAAGATCAGGAGGAATCATGGGCAATGTGGTGAGCATTTGCAAACAAACCCAAGTGGGTGGCTGTTTTGACTTCCTCTGGGAGATATGGCAGAAAGCTGCTGTCCTGGGGATGATGTTTTAGAGAACATTGTATGTTTGATGGCTTCTCCCAGGAAGCTAAGCTAAGGGCATAAAGGGTACACGGAGTGATCCCTCCCAGGGCTGCCCTGGACAAGCTGGCTGCTGGCTGGTGCCTGTGTCACACAGTTACTGAGCTACATGGCAGTGATGGAAGTCCCCAGGTACCATGCAGCCCCAGAGATGCCCAGGCACTTCCTGTCCCCACCCGTGGGCAGCCAGTGGGCTCTCCCCTCACCTCGTGACATGCGTCCCTTATCTTGCCCAGTGATGCAATACACAGCAATTGCCAGAAAGACAGTGGCGACAACATCTGCGACCACAATCCCTGAGATGGTGGGAGCATCCACTTCAATGCAATTCTGGCACACTGGAAACACAAAGAACACAAAGACTGAGAGCAAGATCGGAACCAGGAACCTGCCCCTGGCCTCCAACCCCAGTGGCTGTCTCTGTTCTGCCACCTGGGTTGATCTGAGCCCAGATTGCTCTGCCAGCTCAGGCAGGCTCTACTCTCGGGACAGCAGAGACCAGAGGTTGAGCTTGGTTTGCATGCATGACCCAAGCCAGCAGCACAAGCTGTCATGTGTGCCCAGCACTCTGAGCTAGCCACTCCTGGAATAGCAAGCCACAGCACAGGCAGGAATGGAACCACCCTCAGGCTCTGGGAAATCAGTATCTCCCTTAAAAACTGGCTTACATGAAAACTCTAAAGCAGTCCTGGCTCTAGAAATTGAGCTTCAAACACTCACTTCGATAGTGCACCTGGAGAGTGGAGGGTTCTTGGCCACTCGACGAACATTTATAGGTGCCTCTGGGATCATCGTAAATTGAACCCAAGTCCAGCTGTGTCATGCTTCCTAAATTGTCTCCACCTTTCTCCCATGTGATTTCTTGCCCATCTTTGCTTGTTTTACATTCCAGGAACACCTTCCCACTGACTTCTTTCACAATTACGTTCACTCCTGTAAAATAAAGGAGAGCAGAGAGTTTCACGGCTGCATTCTCAGCCCTCATAGTGGTGCAGAGCTCCTGAGTGTCCTTCGTAGAGATGGCTGCTGAGAAGCATTGCATTAAGTTGTCCCCTGAGCAGTGAAAAAAATGCTGCAGACAGAAACCTCTGCAAAAAGCAGATTGCCCACTAGAAAAGCAGTCCAACATTCAATAGACAGTTAATGCAGCTCTAGTGTATAGATCCAATCCCCCTCAGAATGAAAACTAACTGGAACCAGGCATCTGCCTGAGCTCCGTTCAGTCTGCACGCATGTGAGCCTCATCCTGCACACAGAGCACATCGGTAACAGAGTGCCACTATAAGAGAGACATTCCAGCAGCAAGTGAAACGTTTCTCTTAAAAACAAAGTCAGGAGCAAAACCCAAACAGCAAGGCAAAAGAAAACGTGAAGGGTGATAGCAGAAACAAATATTCCTAGGGAAAACCATGCAAAAAAAAGCACAGAACTGCTTCTTTGGCCCCTTTGCCATCCCCACGTTCCCTGTGCCCCACTAGGCAGCGGTCAGCGGGCAGCACCCAGTGCCTTTGGGACTTACCATGGACGCCCAACTTAGCCACAGCCACGCTGGCAAGCAGCAGCCAGGTGCCCAGGGCCCGTCCCTTCCACATGGCTCAGAGAGATGGCAACTCTGTGCGCTGCTCAGGGGAGAGGAGGCGGGGAGAGCTCTGATCATGAAGAGCGGAGCTTCGTCAGGCGGCGGAAACACGGGGCTGAGGCTTCCCTCCAACGACAGCCTCCTCTGCCCCACCACAACGCCCACAGGGGGGTATGGGGGGAAGGTGTGCCCTCACAGCACAGAAAACCAATGATACCCTGGGCTGCACCAAAGCGCTGTGCTGTGACACCTCACCTGGAGCACTGCGTCCACAGGTGGAGTCCTCAGGGCAGGAGAGACGTGGAGCTGTTGGAGCACGTCCAGAGGAGGGACACAGAAATGGTGCCAGGGATGGAAGCCCTCCCTGCGAGGACAGGCTGAGAGCTGGGGCTGTGCAGCATGGAGAAGAGAAGGCCGTGGGGAGAGCTGAGAGTGGCCTGTCAGTATCTAAAGGGGCTGTGAGAAGGAAGGGAACAGACTCTGTAGTAGGGTCTGTGCGAAAGGAGAAGGGGAAACGGCTTCAGACTACAAGAGGGGAGATTGAGACTGGAGATAAGGAAGAAGGTTTGACACTGAGGGCGGTGAGGCACTGGCACAGGATGCCCAGAGAGGCGGTGATGCCCCGTCCCTGCAGACAGCCAAGGTCAGGCTGGACGGGGCTGTGAGCACTGCTGGAGCTGTGGGTGTCCCTGTGCACTGCAGGGAGTGGCACCAGGCGGCCTTTGAGGTCCCTTCCAACTCAAACTATTCCCAGGCCCCAGAGGCAGCTCCCAGCCCCCCCCAGGCAGGCATACACTCGCGGAGCCGCTCCCCGTCTTGCTGTGTCCCCTCCCGGCCGCCGTCCGGCGCTGTGGCTGCCGCTGTTCCCGTGGTGCCACGCGGCGGCGGGACGGAAGATGGCGGCGGGCGCGGGCTCGCTGGTGGCCGCGGTGTTGGCCCACTCGGGCCGCCTGGACAAGGAGGATCTGGGCACCCGCATCGGGCGGCTGTCCCGCCGTGTGGAGGAGCTGAAGGCAGGGCCGCGGGGCGCGGGGCGGGCGGCTGGGCGATGTCGGTGTCGGTGACGGTGACGGTGACGGTGACGGTGATGGTGATCTCTCCGCAGGGCGAGGTGTGCACCATGATCACCAAGAAGTACAGCGAGTTCCTGCCCGGCATGCAGAGCGCCGAGGAGTTGGTGGCCAGAGTGGACGGGCTGTCCCGCAGCATCGACCTGCTGAGGGCCGGCGTGGAGAACGAGGTCACCACTTCTGTCCGTTTCCTCCGGGTTTCACCCCAAACTGCGCCCTCTCCCCCCCCAGCCCCCGTGTTTACAGAGGGCGGAGAGGGACGGCGTCACCCGTAGGGTTCCTTTGGATGACACACATTGCAGAGGAGGAGCAGCCCGGTGATGCAGGCCGGGCGTTGGGCCAATGGCTGAGCGCTGCTCCATGAGCTGGGGCAGAACGGGAGCACTGAGCTCCTTCTGACGGCCTTTGGTTACCACATCTCCTTCCCGCGCCTTGAAAAAACCTCTAATGTACACACAAAGAAGCAGTTTGTTGGAGTTTCTAGTGCTTATAAGGGTCCTTATGGCAGAGAGCGTGATGGACGGCCATAGAAATTACAGACATGGTCATTATCACATGCCACAGCAGGTGTGGTGGTAACACCAACCTCCCATCCTCCTCCCTGAACCACTGTGGGCAGTGTGAGCCACTGGGTGGCAGCCAGGCCACAGCAGGGAATGGAACCAGATGGCCTTTAAGGTCCTAACCGAGCCATGATCCTGGTAACAAGCATTTTCTCTCTCGTGCTTTTGTCAGCATCAGGAGGAAATCTGCCTGCTAACGTTTGGCTGCTGTATGAAGTGAGAAGTTTCTTATTTTAGGTTCAGCGGGACCTAAACGTTGCTGTGGCTGAATTCACTGAACTGAAACAGCAGCTGGAGCAGGACACACTGGTTCTGAGCATCCTGAAGAAGCTGCAGGAGGTGAGGAAGGGGTGTGGGAGTGCAGCTTCAAGTCATTGAGCAGTGGTCTGCTGCTCTGCCTGTGCCACTATTCTGGGCTTCTCTTTTGACCAGCTAACTGCAGCTCCTCTGTCTCTACCCGCGTTGTTAAAAGTCATGTAGTCTGATAGCAGATGCACAGTTCTATATGATCCTCTTTGATTGTTGCAGTTTGATACAGCTCTTAAAGAGTACAACACTGCACTGCTGGAAAAGAAGTACATTGAAGCAGCTCAACAACTGGAAAAGGTGAAAACGATTTCTTAAACGTATGACAGAACTGTGGAGAAATACTTTCAGTAGGTTTCACAAGGCCTGCAGTTACCCATGGTTGGTGTTTGACCTTTCCCACCAGGCACGAAGCAGCCTGAAAATGCTGGAATCCCGCAAGGGCTTTGAGCTGAAGATCCTGAAAGCACTGGGCACAGAGCTCACGGTGCAGACACAAAACATGCTCTATCATTTAGGAGAGGAATGGCAGAAATTGGCTGTGTGGAAGCTTCCTCCTTCTAAAGGTACTCACAGTTCTAATAAGGGACTGATTCTGGTTCCGTTGTCCTGCGTGGTGACACAAGATGCTCAGTTCTCACTTCTGATGCTCTTTTACAGGAGCCAAGTTTTGTGGAAGTGGAGACAGGTAGAATACTGCCTTAGCCACCAGCTGAGAAATGCAGTAGCTCCTCAGATCTGCATCTCAGAACGTGCTTTACCAGAGAGATGTTTCTTCCTTTTCTTTAGAAACCATCGGCCCGGAGTCAGTGATGCATTCAGAACTGCACTTATGCACACTGCCATCAAAAGAGGAAGAGATTGCAGGCCCACCTGTTGCTTCTGTGCTGCAGGCATTTGCTGTCCTTGGAGAACTGCACACCAAGCTGAAAACTTTCGGTAAGGCAGACCTGGCTTTTTCTGTTGTTCTTCACTTCGCATTAAAGGTGCTGCTCTTTGCTGGGCCTCCAGGTGTTTTAATAGGTAAAATGGGCTTTAGTGAAACCAGAGCCAGTGTTTTTTGCCTCGTGAATGTTCTCTGGTACAGCTGGTCCAGGTGGTGTTTATTCCACTTCATGTGGAGAATCTCTGCATCCAAAATAGGCTGGGCCTCACTGGAAATAAACCTGTCTGCCTCCTGCTGTTCGAAACCATACATTTATTCATTTACTTCATTTCTCAGGCAAGTTGTTGCTGAAATACATCCTCAAGCCACTGATTTCATACCCGTTTCTTCAGCCGTTCATAGAAGAGCAGTCAGATGTGGTCATCCTAAAGTTCAAGTCTGAGAAGCCTGACTTGGATCATTCCTCTCCCGTGGAGGTTTTTGACAAGATAAAGTTTGTTCTTGAAGTTCTCCACAAATACCTGCTGAGTAAGTTGTCTCTCCCTTTTGGCCTTAGTCTGAGTTGCCAGTCAACACCTTGTACTTGTAATTGGAGTGGAAGCTCTCTTGAATAGCTGGTTGTTGAGCAGTTATCTGCAAGATCTAAGCAGCTTCTAATGCTAAAAATAACGTAAATTCAGATATCTATTGATAAGAACTGCACGTGGTTTGGATATGAAGAATATCTTCATTATGAAACTGTGGAACAGCTGAAGTACACTCTTTTAGAAGACAGGAGGAATTGAATGAACTGGTGAAGGGTCTGGTCCAGGAAGCAGGTGTATTAAAACCACTTCTGTTCTCCTCAATTCAGATGTGCCTGTTGAGCAGTGTGTGGAAGACAAAAAGGAGTGCAGAGTTACGCTGGCAGAACTGCTGGGTGATATGATATGGGAAGAGCTGTCAGACTGCCTCATTCAGGACTGTCTGGTGAATTCAATCCCAACCAACAGCAGCAAATTAGAGCAGTATATAGAGGTAGGTGTCAAAATCCTTCAGATTTATGTAGTGGAAATACCACATGGCCATCTCCAACAGGAAGCTGCAGCTAAAAGACTACTACAGTGTGATCGTGGCCTCCAACTGAGCCAGCATTTCCCAAAGGGTTGCTGAGAGCTGTTAGGCAGTGATCTTTACAGCCAGGTTTTATCCTTTACTTTCAGCAGAGTGGAAGAATTTCTATCCAGCTTTAATTTTGTTATTTGATTTTAGGAAACTTGCAGTCCACGGGTATCAATGGAGAATGTGTGTCTGCTCTTTTCAGGTGATTAAAGCCACTGAGGAATTTGAAAAAGGCTTGAAGAAAATGCAGTTTTTGAAAGGAGACACAACAGATTTACTGAAATACGCCCGGAAAGTCAATTCCCACTTTGCTAACAAGAAGTGCCAGGATGTGATTGTGGCAGCCAGAAACCTGATGACCTCAGAAATACACAATACTGTGAAGGTACTGCTGCTGCTCCATCCTGCTTTTCTCTGTGGGAAAAGAACGTAGCTGTTGAAGAAGGCTTGTCTGGGACAGCTGAGTCCTTTTTATAGAGGACTGCTGTTTGGTGATCCTGGCAAACGAGTTTCACAGTCTTTTTAGAATCATAGAATCATAGAATCACGCAGGTTGGAAAAGACCTTAAAGATCATTGAGTCCAACCACAACCTGACCATCCTACCCCAACTCTAGCAGCCCTCTGCTAAATCATGTCCCCGAGCACCACATCCAAAGAGTTGTTAAACACATCCAGGGATGGTGACTGAACCGCCTCCCTGGGCAGCCCATTCCAGTGCTTAACAACCCTTTCTGTAAAGAAGTTTGTCCTGATATCCAACCTAAACTTACCCTGGCGCCACTTGAGGCCATTTCCCCTCGTCCTGTCACCTGTCAGCAGTGAGAAGAGCCCAGCCTAGCTCTGCTGCCATCACCTTGCAGGTATTGGAAGAGAGCAGTAAGTCTCCCCTCAGCCTCCTCTTCCCCAGACCAAACAGCCCCAGTTCTTTCAGTCTCTCCTCATAGGCCATATTCTCCAAGTCCTTTCCCAGCCTTGCTGCCCTTCTTTGGACCTGCTCCAGCACCTCCATGTCCTTTCTGTACTGAGGTGCCCAAAACTGAACACAGAACTCGAGGTGAGGCCTCACCAGTGCCGAGCACAGGGCAGGATGACTTCCCTAGTCCTGCTCACCACACCATTCCTGATCCCAGCCAGGATGCCATCGGCCTTCTTGGCCACCTGGGCACACTGCTGGCTCACATTCAGCCCACTGCCCATCAGTACACCAAGGTCCCTTTCCATCAGGCAGCTTTCAGCACTCCTCCCCAAGCCTGTAGGGCTGCCTGGGGTTGTTGTGACCAAAATGCAGGACCTGACACTTGGCCCTATTGAAACTCATCCAGTTAACCTTGGCCCATCAATCCAGTCTATCCAGGTCCCTCTGTAGTGCCTTTCTCCCCTCAGGCAGATCAACATTCCCTCCCAACTTGGTGTCGTCTGCAAACTTACTGAGGGTGCACTCAGTCCCCTCATCGAGATCGTTAATAAAGAACAGAAGGCACTCAGGTGGGTTATCTCACCAGCTGGGTATTTCTTAAGATACCCAAAGTTACTTTTGTAGGTTTTTCTGGCTAGGGTTAGAAAAAGAAAAGAAAATGTAGAGGATCACTTGCAGAGCTTGCTTCTAGGCATGAAACTGTGTAGGTTTTCATGATCTGCTGTGTCATTCATAAGCCACGACACCCCCAGCAGTCTCAGGGGATTTCTGCAGCTTCATGCTTACCTTGGGGATCAAATCAATGTTTTCTAACCTCTCACAGTCTCCTTTCCCTGGGCTCTAAATATAGTTATACTTTCCTTTTGTTTTCCCTTAGATCACACCTGATTCCTGCGTAGCCCTACCAAAACTTCCTGATCCTGGGTCTGGAGATCATGTTAAGATGCAAAAGACTTCTAAGCTTCTTCCTAAGGCGGCGGTCAGCCTGCAGAGTGACTCCAAACTGAGCCAGTACACCTTTTCTTTGCCCACGTGCCGCATCAGTGCATCAGTGGAGAAGCTGATGGAGCTGGCTTATCAGACACTGTTGGAGACCACAGCCAGCACGGATCAGTGGTAGGAATTAAAGCTCAGCCTGTAACTTCTAGCAGCCAGATATGTATTGCCTTTGGCAACACTGAGCATCTGCTGATAGATTAGAAGAAATTCATATTCGTACTTAAAAATGAGAATTAATGATTGAAGTTATGCTGTGTTTTGGCTAAAGGCTGCATGCCTGGTTTGTGCAGTAGGTTGGTGCAGCAGGTTGGTGCAGCAGGAGCTCTGGTTAACCAGAGCAGCCCTTCAGGCTTGATGTGTCAGGGAGCATTCAGGTGGGTTTTGCCATATTTGAGCTATTGCAGCAGTGACAGCACGGTGACTCCTTGGTGTGCACAGGGCAGTTCACAGCTTCAGTCTTTCGTGTGGGAGAAATGCTGCTGCTGTGTTCACTGCAATCCTTCATCGTGTGTAAAAAGGATAAAAGCCATTTCTTTTGTTCCAACCCAATAAGGGATGGCACCAGAAGGTTCTGAGCTGAGTTCTTGCTTTCTTCTTGCATGTGTGCTGAGTGCAAGCAAAAAGCTCCAGCTCTGCATCTGTCAGGGCTCTCGAAAGACAACAGTGGAATGTTCTGAGAGGCTGCATACAGCCAGTTTTAAACACTGCAGCCCACAGCCCTGATGAGGGAGTTTCCCAGGCACTGAATGCCCTGCACTGTACTGTGGCAGAGAGGGCTGAGTCTGTATGCATACCTGCTGGGAGAAGGGACACTGCTCCCTTTGTTTGTAGGGTTTCACATATCTCTGTTATGACATGTGGTCTGAAGCTCATCTCCTCCACGCTGAGCTTACAAGGTCACCACAGCTCTTGTGAGAGGCCTTTGTGGACTGCCGAGGATGTTGCCTTTATTGCCATTCCCTGCTTGATTTGCAGTTTGTTCACTAAGAAGAATGTGCTTCACCACTAATAGAACTGGTTTTTAGGGGAGGGGTGGGAGTCACTTGGCACACGAGATGTCAGTCCACAGACAAACTGACGTGAGCCTTATTTTCCTTGTAGCTGCATCCAGCTCTTCTACTCCGTGCGGAATATATTCCAGCTGTTCTATGATGTAGTACCAACATACCACAGGTAGTGTGTGATGTGAGTTCATAGAGTCATAGAATGGCCTGGGTTGAAAAGGACCACAATGCTCATCCAGTTCCAACCCCCTGCTATGTGCAGGGTCGCCAACCAGCAGACCAGGCTGCCCAGAGCCACATCCAGCCTGGCCTTGAATGCCTGCAGGGATGGGGCATCCACAGCCTCCTTGGGCAACCTGTTCCAGTGCGTCACCACCCTCTGCGTGAAAAACTTCCTCCTAATATCCAACCTAAACCTCCCCTGTCTCAGTTTAAAACCATTCCCCTTGTCCTGTCACCATCCACCCTCATAAACAGCCGTAAAGTTACTTTACTTTTAGCTGTAGAGTTACTTAAGGCCTGCCCTGCAGTCAGAACAGTGCTGCTGGAACCGTCCAACTTCATCTCCCTTTTGTCCAGCACATCCAAAAGTTACTGAGTGGGAAGAAGCTGATGCTTTTAGTCCATTAGTGAATCATACCTGTTGCAAATTACTTGCTTGAGAGTTTCTTAGCTGGCAGTCTTACCACCAAGGAGATGGTTTGTAATATTTCTTTTGGCATGAATGAGGTTGGTTCTGTGCCTGCTGGCCCTTGCATAGGTGGGAGCACAGGCAACATGAGCTAAAGTTGCACCTTCAGTATATAACTCAGACTTGTAAACTGGATCTTACAAACCTCTGTCATATCCAGCTATTGAGTAAGTGGAATAGAGCCCTCACCCTTGGCTTTGACAAGAGGTGGCCCTTAAGATTTTTCATGTTGCCTTCCCTGTAAGGAAGAGCAGCAGTGAGGATTGAAAGTGTACTTTTCTTCCAGCTGCTGGCTTTATCAAGCATTGCTTGCAGTGAGTTACTTGCAGCATCTCTCTAAGTCAGACTGTTTTTGCAATGTCTGTGTGTCAGTTTAACAGAGCCAGGCCTAAAAACATACATTCCCTCCTTTCCTCTTCTTCCTGAGACAGAGAGAACCTTCAGAAGCTGCCCCAGCTCGCAGCAATTCACCACAACAACTGCATGTACATCGCTCACCACCTGCTCACCATGGGGCATCAGTTCCGGTACCGCCTGACCAACATCCTGTGTGATGGAGCAGCTACTTTTGTAGACCTGGTGCCTGGCTTTAGGAGACTGGGTGAGTTTACTTTGCACTGCTGAAGTGCTCTGCTGGATGATCTGGTAGTTAATACCAGCGTTTGCTGCTGAATGATTTAGAATGTTTCTACTGACAGAAGTAGTCAGCTGTTATTTATGAGTTTTGGGCGAGGAAATCTTGGTGGGGAGGTCTGGTGGAGCTCCTGGCTCTGGGCAGTACAGCTGCTTAGGACTGGGCAATTTAAACAGGGCTCACCTGTTTAAGGAGCAGGCTGTTACCCAGTGAGGTGTTGTGGCACTCAGATGTTTGGGGGCCTGCTGCTGACTCCTGTGACACTTTAGAATAGCTCAGGTTGGAAAAGACCTTAAAGATCAAGTCCAAGCACAGCCCAACCGCACTGCCCTAACTGTAACAGCCCTCCTCTGAATCGTGTCCCTGACACCACATCCAAACGTTTTTAAATGCTTTCTTTAGGTTATTCTTTGGAAACAAGTTCTGAGATAAGCTGCTGTTCAACAGGAGCCTGCCATCCAAGTGAGCCCTGCTGCTCAGCTCATCAGAATGCTGTAGCAAGCCAAGCTGTGCGAGAGCTTAATGAATGCAGTGGCTGGGCCTGATTGATTTGGCTCTGAGAATGGAAATTTCTATTAAAGATACAGCATCGTGGCAGGTTTATTACTCAGCACTTACAGTCTCCAAACCAGCATCAGCAGAGCAAACGAATAGTTGCTTAATTGCTTCTCTCTGCTTGTTTTTCCTCCTGAAGGGATGGAGTGTTTTCTGGCCCAGATGCGAGTGCAGAAAGGAGAAATCCTGGAGAGGCTGTCAAGTGCCAGGAATTTTTCTAATATGGATGATGAGGAAAATTACTCTGCAGCAAACAAAGCCATAAGGCAGGTAGGCAAGGCAAAGCTGAAGTTGGATGTGCTGTTGTGTGTAGGTGCTGTCCTTGGGCTGTGCCTCGTTCTGTGGGTGCTGAGTTCAAGGCTGCTTGCAGCAGGACAGCAGTTTCTGAACCACGATTTTTCTGTAGTGCATATGTGGGGTGCCACATTTCTCAAGGAAAAGGTGGCACGTTTCTGATAAGCTGCAGTGCAAACTGAAGGCATTGCTTTCTGCTAAGGAACATCTGCTGTGTGTGATACTTCATTGCCTTGTGCTTCTTTAGAGCTTGTTCTGGTCTGTGTGCAGCATCCATATCATTTGTGCTTCTCTTGACATTCTCAATAACGTGTTGCTAAGCTGTGGCTGTTACACTCCAGGTGTTGCATCAGTTGAAAAGACTGGGGAAAGTCTGGCAAGATGTCCTTCCAGTGAACGTGTACTGCAAGGCCATGGGCACCCTGCTGAACACGGCGCTGTCCGAAATGGTCACGAGGATCGCTGCCATGGAGGTACCTGCGAGATACGGGCATGCCAGGCATAAGCATGGTCAAACAGCTAGCATTTATGGCCTCCAGAAGCTCTTTACAGGCTGAGGTTTCAGGGGAGCCAGTTGTAGTCTACATCTTGAAGGCCCTTCCACTGTCAGTGAGGTGAACAGGGCTGCTTTTCCTGCGGCAGCTGCGATGCTTTCTTATGCTGTGCCTGCCAAAAAGCTTTGCTTTCTTTGTTGTGCTGGCATTACCTGCCAGTTTCCTTGTAAACCAATCAGACCTTCATAACCGCTCTGCCTCGCAGTGGATCTGCTCTTGAGAAGCACCCTGTTCTGAGGTGGCTGCAGAGAACTTGATTAAATTGCTATTTGTGAAATGCATTTGCTTGAGAATATTAAATGCAGTCCAAACCTTTTGCCTTCGTGCACACAGCCCCATTCTGGGGCTCGAGGTGGTTTTTGCCTTCATTTCACTTACTGTTTGGTGATCCAAAATCTTATCTGACTGCTCTTTTGTTAACAGTTTGTTCAATTCGTGGATATTCCTTGTCCAATTCTAGGATATCTCTGCAGAAGATGCAGATAGGCTGTACTCGCTCTGTAGGATCATGGTGGAGGAAGGACCTCAGGTTTTCACCCCGCTGCCTGAAGAGGACAAAAACAAGAAATATCAAGAGGAGGTTCCAGTCCACGTGCAGAAGTGGATGACATTCAAAGAGCTGATGATCATCCTGCAGGCCAACCTCCAAGAAATAGTGGATCAGTAGGTGTCTGCAGGCTAAACTGAAAGGTCTGCTTTAAATACCTGATGAAGTAATTCTGGACTCAGGTTGCATGCAGCTGATAGGCAGCTAACTTGTTTTGCTTCCAGGCTTAGTACTGTTCCGTGCTTGTAAATGCTTGATGCCTTTCACTCTACTTCATTCATCACAGGAGTTGGAGGGCTGCTGTGCCTTGATGTGAATGCCCCAGAGGTTTGTTCTAGTGTGAAATCGCCGTGCAGTTCTGTTAACCAGGGCTCTTTCTCCCTCGTAGGTGGGCAGATGGGAAGGGACCTCTTGCAGCCGAGTTCTCCCCAGCAGAGGTGAAGAGTCTGATCCGAGCCTTGTTCCAGAACACAGAAAGGAGAGCAGCAGCGCTGGCCAAGATCAAATAGCTCTGTTATGTCCTACACAGCTCTGTTATCTCAGCGTGTTGCATCTCCTGATAAAGCAAGAGAGAACTGAATCTTTTAACTACTTTGTTTTAGATTTGACCCTTCTTGTACTGGACTATAAAAAGCATAGCATTTGGGTATGTGCTTCCTGGGGGCTTGACTAAGGGAGAGGTTTCCTAGCTCCCTACTTAGGGCACATGGTTTGGCTCTGTGAGTCTCAGACCAGGAAATCAAGGTGAATAGCACATGAACACCGACTGCTTCTGCTCCATCTGCCAGGCAGGTGGAGTTCGGGCTTGAAAATGCCATTTCCTCCCCGGAGGTATTATGCCCAGATCCTAGGCTCTGCTTTGAGCTGGTGGGTGCACAGTCCTGGTAAAGAAGAGCTGCTTCCTGTGGTGTTTGCTAAATCCCATCCTCTTGGATTTCATCCTCTGTGAGCCCAGCACAGGCAAATAAACCAAGTCTTCTCTCCAGCTTCTCTTTGTGAGATGGGCAGTGCTGGCAGATGGGGCTGTCATGCAGCGTGCTGTGCATCATCTCAAGCTTGTTTGCCTAAGGGGCTTACAGAGGGATTTCTGTTTCTCACTCCTCAATCTTTCTTACCTATGCAGTTTTACACTGGGGGACACGTAGCCCCTTTGTCTCTTACCTCACCTGTCCCTGCAAAGTACAGATGAAACCCACCACTGGTGGTAGCATTTGGTCTCCTAAGAGTGCTCAGGTGCCAAATTTTGCTCTTCCCCACCTGTTCTGCTCAGGTTTCCCTGCAGAGCAGACCTCAAAAGAGTGAAGCTGGAGGGGGGGAAGAGGAGACCTCACTCCATGTCAGCTGTTTACTGGGTCGGAGTGTTTTGCACAAGTGGCAAAATTCCTCATGGCTTTATTTCTCATAGCAAATATCTTAAACCTGGCTTCCTGTCTTCAGTCTCACTGCCAGCTGTGAAGGCCAGTTCTGCTCCTTCCTTTCCCCTTCTGTCTATGAAGCAGTAGGTCTGGCATCTGTTGTCTTTGCGGTAGTAACTTCTGTCCTTTAAGAATGAGATGAAAGTAAATAATGTGAGAAGGGAGTTAAACGTGCACTCAGAGCATTATCTGCTACTTTACAAAAGGCCTCACTTAAGGCTTTGAGAAAGGTACGTTTACTTTAGTTGGAAAACTCACCAATAGCTGCTGTTGAACCGCAGCCCCGAGGCCACGCTGTGCCACACAAACTTTCCTACCCTGTAATGCTTCGGACTTGCAGACAGAAGTTTCAATCCTAGAGATCTAAATATTTTAATACCTTTGTATCCTTTTCATTTGGACTTCAATCTGATTTCTCTTTGCATTCCATGGGTGCAGTCCATGGCTCCCAGCTGCAGAGCGCAGCAGCTCACACCACATCCAGCCTGCCAGAAGGCAGCAGGGATGGCAGGCATCACTCAGACCTCCAGCTTTTCCTTTCTTCTTGTGTATTATTTCCCCCCCCCCCTCTGAGCAATTCAGCCAAGGGCTCAGAACGTTCCCACACCACTTCCATCTGGGGAGCCCTTGTCCTTTACACACAGCAGTCAACAAACAGACAAAGGCCACTTCTCCCATGTGCGTCGTTCACAGAACTGCAATTTGCTATTTTCTTTAATAAACTATTTATACTGGCCACGTGTTCTGGTGCTGTCTGGGGCTGTTCCTTCAGGGGTTTTAGGAACGGGGTGAATTAGTCCCGGGCTTCTCTTCACTTGGATGTGCAATGGGCCGTGTGTGGCTGCGGGAGGTTTCTCCTTGCTTCTAGTAGATCTGGGCAAAGAAAAGGAACGGAGCGCGTTGTGGTGAGGGCAGGGTGCTAACAGCAGTGCTGGCAGTGAGGTTTCTCTATGCAATGTGCACAGCTGGAGCTGAGGCTGAGGACGTGCTGCTGCTGGCTGCAGCCATACCTCGGTGATGTGATAAACCCAGGGCAGAAGCTGAGCCACGTTGGTGTAAACCCCCGGGCGGTTGGGTTGGGCGCAGCCCCGGCCCCAGCTGACGATGCCCACCAAGCGCCACGCCAGCTCATCCTGGCACACCAGGGGGCCCCCGCTGTCACCCTGCAGCAGAGCAGGGATGGGAGCACAGCAGTGCTCAGCCCCAGAGCCGCTCCGCTCTGCGCCCACCCGCAGCCCCCATCACCTGGCAGGCATCGATCTTCCCCTGCGGGTACCCGGCGCACAGCATCCTGGCCGTGAGCTCTCCTGCGTACATGCACGAGCTGTTGCACCTCTGGGTGCTGATCAACGGCACGAGGGCTTCCTTCAGCGTCTCGGTGAGCTGTGCTGGGGAGGGAGGGAGAAGCCAAGAGGGGAATGTGATCTTAGGGAGCAGGAGGGGTCGGAAGGGGCCCCCAGTACAGGAAGGAAGTGGAGCAGAGGAGTCTCCAGAGGAGGACAACTAAGATGATCAGAGGGCTGGAGCAGCTCTCCTAGGAGGAAAGGTTGAGGGAAGTGGGCTTGTTTAGCCTGGAGAAGAGAAGGCTGCAGGGAGACCTCATTGTGGCCTTCCAGTACTTGAAGGGAGCGTATAAACAGGAACGGCTGTTTACGAGGGTGAATGGTGATAGGACAAGGGGGAATGGTTTTAAACTGAGACAGGGAGGTTTAAGTTGGATATTAGGAGGGAATTTTTCACACAGAGGGTGGTGACGCACTGGAACAGGTTGCCCAAAGAGGCTGTGGATGCCCCATCCATGAAGGCATTCAAGACCAGGCTGGATGTGGCTCTGGGCAGCCTGGGCTGGTGGCTGGTGACCCTGCACAAAGCAGGGGGTTGAAACGAGATGATCTTTGTGGTCCTTTTCAACCCAGGCCATTCTATGATTCCTGTAGTGGGGTCACGCTGAGGGACTTGTGGGGATTCAAGAGGAGGGAGAAGCAGTGGCAGAACCGCACACACAGCACAGGAAGGGCTGGCAGGGAGCAGGAACAAGGCTTACCCTGGTCAGGCCTAGTGTAGCCCCAGCCTGACACCCAGCACGGCGTGCCCGGGAGCAGGTCCTGGTGGGAGGGCAGCAGGCACAGCGCTCCAATGGTGTCTGGTGGTGAGGGGATGGGTTGGGCCCCGGTTGGCTCAGAGCACAGCCCCAGGTGCCTTCCCAGCAATGTGCAGCTCTGACATCACCCAAAGCACAGCCCAGCTGTGCACTCTGCTCCCCAGATGCCAGGAGAGGCTGAGGGTGCCTCACAGCAGCACCTTACCTGAGAAATTCAAGGGAACCCGCAGCTTCATCAGAGCGATGTCGTAGTCCAGGCTGTTATCGTTGTACAGCGGGTGAGAAATAACTCTCTCCACAGGCACCCCGGCCTCCTGCTTGGCCGAGCCATGAGTGACACCAGCACGAACCGTCCAGCCTGACGCGCTCCGCCACCGGTAGCTGAGGGCACAGAAGGGCTCCCCGGGCAGCACAGAGCCCCCAGCACAGACCTGGAGCCCCCTCTGCAGGCCCCATGCTCAGAGCAGCCCTGTACCTGTGCACGCAATGGGCGGCGGTGATGATCCAGTGCGGTGCCAGCACGGAGCCACCGCAGCGGTGCCGGGATCCATGGCAGACACTCACCTGCCAGGGCCAGTGCCCGGGGGCAGCATCCATGCCCCCCACCACGCGGCCCCCGGGTGCTGGGCGCTGCCCGCAGTCTGCAGCAGGGCTAGGGCTCAGTGGGCACGAGGGCCTGGAGGCTGCAGGTTACAGGTATGCAAAGAGGGGGGCACCCACCTGAGCACTGCAATGCCACAACGCGGCCCGACTCACAGCTGCTCCTGTGCGTGGGGACCGCATTCAGGGAGCTGCCTGCTGGGTGAAGGCAGCGCTCTGCCGCCCAGCTTAAGGCGCACACCAGTCCCACCAGCACGGCCCAGGCCCACCCTCACCTGATCTGCCACGCGTCCTCCAGGCTGGACCCCACCTGGGCAAACTCCTGCCCGTCCTCCACCCTCACATCCGTCAGGTTCACCCCCTTCTGATGTATCACTCTGCAGAAGGAACAGCAGCGGCCCAGGGAGCGGTGGGCTGCTGCCCTGCCCCCATCCCCACCAGCACCCACCTGAGCGCCCCGAGGTGCCGGCACAGCTGTGTGCCCAGCGTGGGCCGCCAGCGCTCGTGGCAGGCCAGCAGCCATTGGGACCGGTCCTGCGGCCGCACCGCCAGCAGGGAGGCGCCTGCCTGGATCCTGAAAGACACTGACAGCACCGACCTCACCTCCCCGCAGTGCTTCACGCAGGGCCTATGGCAAAACAAACTCCGGAGCAATCTGTTCGTAGCGAATGATAAACTGCACATAAAGCTTTTGAAGCGTTCTCAGTGCAGCTTTGCTGAGAGGGCGCATGCAAAGGTGGGACCACGCCGTGCACTGCTGCTAGGGAACACAGTGGGATGCAAAAGCAAAGTGAAACCATTGCGGCATGCAGCTGAGCTAGGAGAGAGGTTCAGCAGAGCTTCACTATCCAGGAGTATCTCAGGTTCAGCAGGGGCAGCGGGAAGGGGGAAACCTCCTCCAGGCGCCCCGCGGACCACGGGCTCCTCCTCCCCGCCCTCACTGCATGCCGTCACCGCATCTGATGCCTGTGGCTTGGCCAAGCCCTGGTGCGGCTGTGGACCCCCGAGGTGCTGCCCTTTGGGAGAGGAGAGCAGCGGGTGAGGAGCGCGGCTGGGCAGGGCGCTGGGCATGGAGTTGGGCAGGGTGCTGGGGATGGAGCTGGGGCTGTTTTGCAGGCACTGACCCAGCAGCCAAGCCCCGGCCACTGCCGCCACCAGCAGCCCCATGACCCCGAGCAGCAGCAGCAGCCTCCAGGTGGTGCAGAGAGTTTTGGGTGATGTGTTGGCAGAATCTTTAGGAAACAGAGAGAGATGAATGCAGCCTCATCCATCCCTCACCCCTCCATCCCCTGGATACGTCCCCAGGTCCCTGTGCCCTATGCCTGGGACCCTCCAACCCTCTGCCCCGAGGTGATGCACTGCACCCGTGGGTTCTGCAGGAGGCTGAGACCCAGGCAGGGCCCCTCGCTCCCCCTGCCCGCACACAACTCACCGTGCCCCATCCTCAGCTCTGCTGCAGGGCTCTCACAGCTCTGTGCAGCATACCCAGTGCCAGGCGGGTTGTGGGAACAGCGCTCGGCTGCTTCCGGACCCTGGGGAAAGGAGCGGGGAGCGGATCAGCGGCAGCCCAGGTGCCACGGAAGAGGACAGCTTTGCTCAGCAGCACCGCTCACCATGCCAGCACCGTGCACACAGCCACTGCTTCCCCCAGCAGCTTGGGTTTCCCTCCCCATGCCATGCGCACTGCAGAGCTCAGGGCGTGCTGAAGGGGCTCCTTGTTTCAGCTCCCAACCCATCTCCCAGCTGCCGTCCCCCTCTCCCCCCCCCAAAGCTCCTCCATATGAGAAGCACCCAGAGCAGCCCCAGGCTGTGGCAGGAGCAGCAGGGGAGCTGTGTTGAGCTGGGCAGACCAGAATGGCCAGCCCACAGCTGCTGCTTATCATCAGCCCATCTGCAGCCAGGTGCAGAAGGCCCAGGTGCTGCAGGGGAACAGCCCAAAGCCCCGTGCCGGGCTGCCCCTTTGGTCTTTAGGCTGCAGCACACCCGGAGGAGTAAAGGTCAAACAGCAGCGTCTGGTTTTCCATCTAATTTCTTGCTGCTGAATGACAGCTGGCTGCTGCCCTGCAGGACGGGGAGACTTCCCAGCCCACAGCTTGAGAAGAAACTTCTCTTCTTTACACACTCCCCCAGCCCAGGAGGCACAGCTGATGGCTGTTACTCAAACGATCGATGCATTTTTAATGCTGTTTACTCGAGGAAAGCCCCATGAATACTTCAGCACAGCTCCGTCCCACAGGTTCAGGCTTGGCAGGGGACCCAGCAGGGCCAATTCCAAACACTTCATCTTGTCCTCCTGCCATCTGCCCTCACTGCTGGGAAGCTCCTCAACTCCAGGAGAGGAAAACACGCTCAGGAGACTCAACAACTTTTCCCCCTCAGTTATTCCCACACACCCTGCATAAACCCTAGCCCGGGCTCTGGATGCTGCACGTGGCTCTGTTTGGTCCCTTATCCCTGCAGGGACAGCCCAGTGCCACGTCTGGTGTCCCCATGAGCTCTGCAGGCCACCCCACGCAACTCCACCTCAGCCAGGCAGAAGAACCTCAGCCAGATTCCTTTTATAATACTCTTTTTATTTGATTAAAGAATTTGTATTCTTTGTATACACTGGAATGTGCTCTATTCCCTAGGCCATTAATGTACAGGGTTACAAAAACTGGGGCTCTGGTTTTTAAATATTACCCTCCAACAAATGTAATAAAAATGCTCCTTTGATGTCTGAACTAAACTCGACTCCATTTTAAAATCATACAGACAAGCAACTCCTGAACACAACTGAATTAATAAGATTCATTGCCTACTTCACTACGGACCAGGGTTTGCCTTCCCTCCCCCAGCACACACCACCCTCCCAGGGAATCAATCAGCTATTTCCTCGCTGGCGCTGTTAACAGAGGAGAGACTGCTAACTTCTTTGGCAGAGGACCCTACGGGAACCAACACGCTCTCAGTGTGCAGTTTTAGGACTTCTGAGGACAGGACACCACTTGGATTTCACCTGCAGGCTCAGCCCAGCAGCCCTTCCCACACAGCAGCTGGGGAGGGTTTGGGGGAGCGCAGCTCTGGGGGACAAAGTGATGCTATGCAGGCGGAGGAGGAACAGCTCTGGGTGCTGCTCATGCTCAGACCAACCCAGCAGACTTCCAGGTAACCACCACTTCCCTCTCCTCTGCTCCCAAGCACCAAGAAAGAACATGAGCTTGTGACAGGTCCTAACCCCACTCCTGCTGTGTGCAGGTGAAGCAAAGCAGGCTCTGTGCACACCTGCACCCTGCCAGGTAAAGCAGCTCAGCCTACCAAGACGCTGCACAGCCTGAGCCAGGAATGAACCTTGGCCAGGCAGTTACTGCAACACAGCAAACCTTCAGAGTCACCTCTGGGTGTTGTTCTCCCTGCAGGGCAGACTGGAGTGTTCAGAGCCGCAGCCTGTGCCACCTAAAGCCCACTCTGACCAACACCAGGAGAGGCCCAAAGGACTCCTACGGATCTGGGGCTGAAGTCCAATGCTGTACAGCAGGGCTGGAGCAACAGCAAGGAACACTGCAATGGGACCTGAGCTGCGAGTCCACTTCTTCCAGATGGAGGGGTCCAGAGAAGCACTGCATCACTGAGTGTATTACCTCAATGCCTGTTTTCATCACCAGAAGCAAGAGTTGAAGGCTGAGGAGAAATTAAAATGGCAGCACCAACAACGGATCAGTGTTTGATAACTAAAGACGGGCGATGTGATGTGTAAGTAGGCTCTGGGACTGAGCTCCAGTCATCTTCACGGGAGGTGGGAAGTGTCAAAGCCAGGTTCTCTGCAGAGATCTCGTCCTCCTGCTAGCCAGTAAAAATCTGCCAAAGAAATTCGTAGCCTTTCCCCCCCATGAACATGTCAATTCTCTGCCAAAAATGGCTGTGACCAGGACACTGCAGGTGGACGCAGCCACGTCTCAGGCTGTGCTGTTCCAAACATTCAGAATAAACTTCGGCCTTTTTTTTTAATTTAAGAATTTCCTTTGCAATTCCCCACAGCTGGCACTACAGGATTTCGTACTTGTCCACCAGGAAGGTGGTTTCAGTAGAAAACCTTACAGGGCTGTTTCCATCCACCTGGGTCACTTTGGTAACCTGTGGAGATAACACATACAGGTCAGCATTTAACATCACTTCCCAACACAAGAAGCACGACCTTCCAACTCTGACACGGCCAAGGAGGACAGAACCACCCCAGAACTTGTGAACCAAAGTCAGTGTTTATGGAAGTTTTTGGCCAGAGGATGCTGAGGTAGCTTGACAGAATCACACTGCGAAGCACTAAGGCCTGCAGGACCAGACACTGGTGTTGTCTGCTCTCACTGTGACAGGCAGAGGAAGGGGCAGCCTCAAACACACACCGAGCACAAGCAAGGCAAGAAGAGATCACAGCACTGTGAGGAAAGAACTGCCCGTGGGGGACGTGCTCCTCTGAAGGCGACAGCACAGCCAGAGAACAGCAAGGACAGAGGCAAACACGTGGCACAAGCACAGCCAGGCATCTAGTGGCAGCTACAGCACAGCCTGCAAGCATTCCCCGGTGAGCACTGCTCTCAGGTGACCATACCTGTATGTTGCAATAGTTCTTTTTGGAGATGAAGGAGACTTGTACTGGAAAGAAGTCATTTGGCTGCCCTGCTATGCTGAACTCCAGGCTGCCACTCTTGTTTTTGGCATCTATCACTGGCAGGCACCACTCAAGAAGATTCCTCCGGCTGTCATGGCGGTACTCGCCATCGATCTCCCCAATCACCGGGGCGCCAACACCAGACCTGGGGCAGGCAAAGAGGAGTCACAACACCACGGCCGCACAGAGCAAGGAAACACCTGCCAAGCACAAAGGCTTGGCCTGATCTACCAACCCAAGAGGGTCAGGAGCTGACAGGATATGGAGGGCCAGGCACAGAACGTTACTTACGGTAAGGGGATCATGATGACCACGTCGTTCAGCTCTAGGCTCTCCTCCTGCAACTCGTATTCAATGTTAACATCACAGCTGTTCCCGCTTTCTGACGGCCAGCAGTTAACTGAGAGTAGAAAAACAGTATGCTGAAATACACAGCCTCTGTAGGAAGAACAGGCTTCCAAAAGATGACGTACTTTGAAAAGCAAAGTAAAACTCCAACCAAGAAATTCTGTCAAATAAAATCCTTGTTTTGTTTGAGAACAGAACACAGACGTTGGTGATAAAGGCTGTTATCCAATGGAGGGCACAGAGAAGCCTTCACCCCTTCAATCTCACAATGTCCGTCACTGCAGAGCCAGCCCAGCTGCTGCACGGCAAGGTGCAAGCAGGCAGCTCGCAGATGGACACACCGAGCTCTTCCATCCCAGCTCCCACCTGCCCTGCACACACTTGCACTCACTTGTCAATGGAATGAAGGACTCTTCTGTCGTCTGCAACCTCCACTTCAGCACACCCACATCACTGTTAATAGGGAATGATTTCTCAGGGTTCTTCAAACCGATCTGTGACTCTGCAGTAAACAGCTTCTTGTCCACGTTCGGGTGAGTCTGCAACGGGAACAAAGCCGTCAGCTGTGCAGCAACTTCCAGCCCGAGGCAGACCTGTACCTCAGACAACCCATGCTCCAGTGAGGCAGCCCTGCACATCCCCGAGTACCTCCCTCTGAGAAACACACCTCGTTCCTATGTCTGGCTCAGAAGCCCCATTACAGCACATGAACTTATCAGCCTGAAATTCCGTTCACATTTCTCAAGCGACCTTCAACCCTTTCAGCAGGATCTAGCCCAGTACTTACACTGCAGCC
The DNA here is from genome assembly GCA_016647715.1 of Pavo muticus. Classification (NCBI taxonomy): domain Eukaryota; kingdom Metazoa; phylum Chordata; class Aves; order Galliformes; family Phasianidae; genus Pavo; species Pavo muticus. The sequence continues at coordinate 963,281 of JACDJE010000258.1, forward strand.
TGCAGTGACTGCTCCCATTCCAATTTCTCAGCTGAAAAGGCTGGGATAAGATCATAGCACACAGCACACTCGAGTACTTCTGACATTCTGCCCCAGAGAGCAGTACAAGCACAGCCCACCCATCGCTTTACCTGTAATTGCACTCCCCTCTTGTCTTCATTTTCTACATGCAGGCGAATTCGTGCAAACTTCTCATCAGAGATGTGCAGCATGATCATGCCATGCAGCTCCATGTTCTGTAAGCCCCCATCACGGCCACAAGTCAAGGAAATTTTCTCCTCTATTTTCATGTGCACACTGGACAAGCGAGATAAGAAATGAATGTTCAGCAGGGACAGCCCACGTGCAGTGAGCACACGCTCCAAAGAGCACGGTGGTCCCTAACAGAGTGACGCTGACAGCTCAGCAGATGCACACGTCCACTGAGGGGAGCCTGGATCTATGAACACAGGCCTGGAACGAATGGAAACCCATATAAGCAATACAGCATCTTGACGTGCTGCTCACTCAGAATCCTTCTGCCACACAGCAGAACGGCTCGCAGCAGAAAAGAGCTTCTGATTTGCTACACGTCAAAGGAGCTCTGAATGCATTCTGAGATGCAGTAGGACAGGAGCTGTTTGTATCTGGGTAACCAAAAATACGACAGCTACTTTAACTCATCTGTTGGGAAGAAGAACAACCCATGAGACACATTCCAGAAGGCAGAGGAAAATTCCCAGTCTCAGCAAAAGAGAGGACGTGCATCTCATTTCAAATAGGGCACCTCCCAATCAAACAAGCTATCTGCTCTTTTGTTGCTGTGCTCTCCCAGATTGTACCCATCATCTTTTAAATGAGAAGGCTGGATCACAAAGCAGCACACAGATCACAAGGCAGTGAGAAGACTGCTTTCAGAAGCAGCGTGTTACCTACCTCTCCATATTAATGGGTGGTGCAAGAACTTTGGCTGCCTCTGTAGAGCGTTTGCCTACAGAAGTCATGATGTTTTCTCCCTCTGATTTCAGCTTGTCCACAAAGTTGTCCACCTCCTTCCCTTTGGCGCCCAGTTTCAGAGCTTTACTAGGACCTGATGGCCTAAACAGAACGCACAAACATCTCCAGGTCAGCTCAGCACAGCAGTTTCATCCTTCCTCGATCTGATCTTCAAGTGTTGTAACCTGACTATCCCAACAGCACTAAGCTCACTTCAGTGAGAGTACAAACAGGAGGGGCCAGACCTTCCCTATCTTCCTGTAGAGACGGAGGCACACACAGAACCCATAATTACAGTACAAAATGCTCCCTGCATGACCAGGGGAGAGAGCTCTTGATTCCCAAAACGTAGCACCAGCCTGACAAGCACTAACAGGCCACACCAGCGCCAGCCATGTGTGACCACTCCCTTACGTACCCACACACACACCAGGTACTTCAGCACCTGTTTATCCACGAGCACTCAGGAGGAAGCCAACTGAAACCCTTCAGACAACACTAACTGCCAACTGCACACCTACCTGGACGGCGCTGGGGCCACTTTGGGCTTCTCTGTCTCAATGATGGTCTCTGTGATCATTGCTGCTGTTGTGCCCCCAGACACGGCCGAGCTGCCGAAGCCACCGAAGCCAGGCGCCTTCTTGCCCAGTCTCTCTGCATCCCTCCTGGCCTGCTGCAGCTCCTTGGCTTTACGGCGCATCTCAGCTTTCGCTTCACGCTCCTGAGTCTGAAATAAAAGACAAAAGCTGCTAAAGCTTTGCCATCTCAGCCTCATTCTGTACAGCAGCTCACACTTCTTACAACATGTCCTGAAAGAACCAGCAACGGGCATTTATTGCACAGAAAAGCTGGATATCTTTAAACCCTTACCAAAGCGGAGAAACACCTCTGCATACAGCCGTGCTACCCAGAGCCCCTGCGCCACAGCGACCTCTCACCTCCCGGACAGCTCGGAACACCTTCTCTTCATGCGAGTCCATCTCTGTGAAGGTCCGAATCTGTGCCAGGTTCACATTCTCACGGTAGCCCAGGGCAACAATTTCATCAAAGGCAAAAATCAGGTCAAAGCAGTGCTCAGAGATCTCATTCTCCTCCAGAGCTCGACAATATTCGGGGATCTAGGTAGGGAAAAGCATTGAAAACAGATGCAGGTGCGACCATCAGCACCCACCAAGCTGCTTTCCATTCCTTTACACTGTTGGTAAACAAGACAAAGTTTGGTGACTATTTGTTTTTCCTCAACTAAAACGCTTATGGAACCTCTCAGCAGTTTTAACTCTGTAATTCACAGGAACCACAACAAACACACCCCGTGATGCCAGTTACTTTCCCAAAGATCCTTCAGCTGCACAGAAATAGATTATGAGGCTAATAAAAAAGCAACTGCAGAAACTCAGGACTTAGAAATCCATTTAGAGTACTGCCACACTTCTCAGTCACATATGGTGAAGCCACATTATTTTTAGAGGAATGCAGTTCCCACCTAAAGGATATACAGAATATCTGACACTACATTTACAGCATCACCCCTTTGGCCTCACCAGATCAATGGCAACCACGGATTTCTCACATGTAGTTCAAAATTACCACAGAAACATCACAGGTTACTTCCAGGCCAGGAGCAGGCTGTAGCAGATCAAGCTGTTAGCTGGAGGCAGAGTGCTTCAGCACCAGCTCCCCTTGCCATGGCTTTGTTTCGGGCCATACATGTGAACTCTGCTGTGAGTGACCCGACGTGCAGATCCTTACCACTCTAGAGAAGAGTCGGAGTGTTTCCAGGTCTTCCAGGATGTTGCTGTTTTTCGTGGTGATCAGCACCATGTAGAGCTTCTCCATCGGCTGATACACGTAGCGCACGCTCTCTGTTTCCACAAAAGTGTGCTGCTTCCCAGTGTTCATGAGCTTTGGGAAAGCTGCCAGCAGCCCCTCGATGCGGGTTCGGGTCATCTCCACAAACTGCCTGGAGACGATGGCCTTCCCTGCCTTCGTGCAGACAGCTGCCGCCAACAGCACCTATGGGGACACAGACACGGCTCAGCTGCGCCCATCTCGGACAGCCCACAAGCTGATGTGCCAAGAAAGGATCACTGCCAACTACACTTTACCTTCCAGTGAACTCGTATCCCTAAACCACAGCTGTAAGCATCTTTCTGCAACCAGCACCAAGAATTTAACTGTTCCACAAACAGATCCACCTCTGCTACTCTCTGCAGACAGGCTCCAGCCCACCTTCTGTGCTAACAGTATTGGAAGCTCTCAGTCCTACTTTCAGGTAGATGCAGCAAATTCACCTCTTACTCCACACACAGGGGTATGACCAAACCCCAACACTGCTTTAGGCAAAAGTCTGCATTACTGAATTGTAAGTTAGTTCAGCCCCAGCAGAAAAGTCACAATAAATACCAGAATGTTCTGAAATGGGACATTGCTTCCCAGTGCCACTCTTACCCTAAGCCAGGTTAATAAAATATTGAGCATTATATTAATTACAGCATGTGGATGACTCTCCTGGGCATTTCACAGATGTTATCACACCAACAATAAAAAGGCAGCAAGGCAACTGCCAATTCACATTTTCTCATTCTCTCCACCTTGACTTCTTCCTGAAATGCTTCTCTCACAGATTAGTTTCTTAATTAACATAGTCAAGATAAGGCAGTTTCTAAAGCTAAGATCCTTTAACTCCCCAGCCAATTTTATTCACGGTATTCTAACAATGAGAGAAGCACCAGAAGCTCTTCAGTGTATGCAGATTTCAAGCACGAACCCCAGCCAACAGCACGGCCAGGTGAGCAGCCAGCACCTGGCACAACTGCCGTACGCTGTGTGAGTGGCCACAGGGACCCTGCAGTCAGGGACATCCTGAAAAGAGCAGGTCAGGCATATGCCTCCATTACCCAGCTGCTCTCTGAAACGACTGTGAGTGCAGCACAGCGCAGCATAGTCCGGGATGGCACCTCTGATCCCAGCAGCACCTCAGCCTCTGCTGTCTCACCAAGCGTCACCAAGCAGCAGGTCCTGTTCCGGGAGGGAAAGCTCACAACTCCACGTCACCCAGAGACAACGGGACCCAAGTGACCTCCACCCGAGCTGGCAGCTCAGGCAGCAAGGGACGAGGCCTGGCTAAAGATAACAGTCTTAACACTACGAGCAACCTTCACGTTACACATCACGCAGTGCACCGCAGGCAGTGCCCACCAACTCCCCCGTCGCAGCTATCTGCAAGCGGTGCTGCCCGCTGTGTGAGGCTCCGCTGCTCCGCAGGCGGCAGAGGCCGTGCCACGTCCAGGGCCGGAGCATAGCCCAGCCCGGCGGGGCTGCACGGCCTCGGGCAGCGGGGCCCGGGGGGCGGCCTGGGCCCTTCGCAGAGCTGCAGCGGGGTCTGAGAGTCCCGCAGCTCCGCCATGCACCCGCCGCCCGGGGATACGGCTCTGCAGGGCGGGCGGCCGCTAGGACGAGGCCGGAGAACCGCACCAGAGCCACCGAGCAATGCGGGGCCCGGCCAGGCCCCGCGCGCTCTCAGGATCCTGGGCCGGCCAGCAGCGGCCCCCGAGCACTGCGGGCAGCGGCCCCACAAGCGAACGGTCAGCGGCGGGCCCGCCCTTACCATGGCGGCGGCGCTCGGCTCGGCGCTCGCTCCCTCGGCGCTCCGCGTCCCCTCGGGCAGCCCCACAAGATGGCGGCGCCGAGCCACGTCCCCAGCCGGAAGCGGCGCCGCGCACGGCGCGCGGGGCGGGGCGGGGCGGGAGGACCCGGAGCGCGGCCCTGCGGGTGGCCCCCGGCAGTACCCACTCCGGCCAGCAGGGGGCGGTACCGCCCCGCAACTGCCAGGCCGGGCCGTTGGCGCCGCTCTAGCCGGGCAGGGGCGAGCGAGACGGGGTCGCCATGGCAACGGAAGGCGGCGTCATGGCGGAGCGGCGGCTGTCCGAGGGGAGTGAGGACGGGACGGGCCGCGCTATCGCCACCCCGCGTCCCTCTGCTCAGCCTCGCCCGGTGGAGAACCAGCCGTACGACGAGAGCCTGGAGCTGCCGGAGACCGAGGAGGCAGCGGGGAGCGCGAACCGCCCGCGGGGCTCCCGCCGGCCGGGGCCGCCCTGGTCGGGAGGCGGCGGCCCGGGAGCGCGGCCCAGCGGCGCGGGAGGGCGCAGCAACGACGGGGAAGGCGGCGGCAGCAAGGTAAGGTGGGCGCGGGGCCGCGGGGGGCGAACGGGGCGGGGCGGCACGGTAAGGCCGCGTCCCTCCGGCCCTGAAGGAGACAGCGGCCCGGCCGGGACCCTCCGCCGCCAGCGAGGACGATGACGATGACGACGACGATGATGATGACGACGATGAGGACTCCTCCGAGAGCGACTCAGAGGACGACTCGGAGGAGCGCGGGGCTCCGCTGGAGGGGTGAGCAGCGGGGGGAGCCGGGAGCCCGTGGCTAAAAAGGGCTCAGCAGCATTGTGCACGCGCAGGAAGCCTATTTCAGTGAGAGCCGTCCTGCCTCTGCTTCCTTCGCGGCTTTGGGGCACAGCTGGATCGGTGTTCGTGCCTTTGTTCTTGTATAAAAACTAATACGAAGTAAAGTCTGCATGAATTTCTCTCTTCAGTGACTACAACCTAGCAGACTATGACTACCTGCCAGTATCTGCTGAAATTAAAGAACTCTTTGAATACATAAGGAGGTGAGTTGAAGGAGTTTTTGCCTGCCCTAGGTTCTCCTTTGTCTCAAGGGTAAGTCTGGCAGGAAATGTCAGTCACCCACTGTAATAATGTGTACACCACTGTGTAATACTGTTGTTTTTCTCTCTCCAGGTACACTCCAAAAACAATAGAGATTGAGCACAAACTGCAGCCTTTTATTCCAGACTTCATTCCTGCTGTTGGAGACATTGATGCCTTCCTAAAGGTACAGTATTTTCAGATATCCCCATACCTACTGCCACACAGGCTGAAACAGGAGGTGGCTTTGGTATGAGCCTGGCAGGCAGGCTGTACAGCCAAGACTGCAGCCATATTGTCCTAGTGGCAGTGAGGTGCCCTTGCCGTGTGCTGTAGAAGCTACTGTTGTAGACACCTCTGATCACACGTAGCAACACTGTGACCTGGCTGGTCACTTTGGTAACATCCCACATAGCACATACATAATTTGGTGCAAGGGCTGCCTGTTTCTTTGTCCAACACCTTATGCGTTTCAGGTACTGCTGTGTTAACTCAAGTTTTCTGCTCTTTCAAAGCAGCAGCAGGACTCTCAGACCCCACTGCAGCTTACAGATTCCTTCTGAATTGAGTCTGAATTTCTAACAACAGGGACGCACTGTACGGAATAGTTCCAGCATCCCCTGCTACTCCCATAGAGAATTCCTTCTGTGTTTTACCTGCAGGTCCCACGCCCAGACGGCAAGCCTGATAACCTCGGTCTGCTGGTCTTAGATGAGCCATCAACGAAGCAGTCAGATCCCACAGTACTCTCTCTTTGGCTAACGGAGAATTCCAAGCAGCACAACATTACAGTGAGTCATGGAGAGAGAGAAGGCATTTACTGCACTCTGGCTAGAATGAAGACATTGCACTTTACTCTTTGTGGGACTATAGCAACACAACACAACTGATAACTTGGCTTTAAAAGCAGAAAAATAACCCTTTTTGACCTATAGCTTCAAACTGAAATGTATCTAAGCACTGCCTCAGGCAAGTTTCAGTACAGACTTAGGATCTTTTGATTTCCTTTAGGTGAAGCTTTTTTTTTTTAAGTTCTCCCTGCCTGGTTTTGTTCCCACTTGCTGTTCTGTCTGAAGACATCTCCTGAAATAAATGCAACTACAAAAGAGAAACCACTTGGTTCATCAGGAGTGAACACAGGGTATTCGAAAAAAACCACCACAAAGTGCTTCCAGGTTTATGTTTTTGTTTCTAGCAGCAGATAAAAGTGAAAAGTGTGGAGAATGCAGAGAAGAACCCCAAAGCCATTGAGAACTGGATTGAAAGTATCAGCGAACTACACCGCTGCAAACCTCCTGCCACTGTCCACTACAGCCGGTGAGCCATGATGTCAGCAGAACATCGGGTCAGAGGGTGGCAAAGTCCAGGAGCACTGAGAAGAATGATCAAAATGTCTCTGAGAGGGAGAAGGCGTGCTGAGTTTCAGGGTAGTTGGACCATGTGTGTGTGCGGGACGCTGTTTCCCTCTTTGTGCTTCTCTTTCCCTTCGTGCCTCAGAACACTTTTAACAGTTAGCATATGCAACATCCAACTTCTTGCAGTCAGTGACTATAAAAACAAAAACTGGACAGTCAGAGGAGTCAAGACTTATTCTTTACCACGTCCTGGATTGGGTCTCAGCAGTTGTGGCACAGCCTTCTGCCCAGACTTCCAATTCACAGCAGCTCAGCCTCACTCCAAAGGAGGTGATGGATCTAGCAAGTTTCTTTAGTCATAGTGCTAAGCACAAATTTAAAACATAGTCCTGTTTTAATGAATAAAAATATCCAAAATGATACTTGGCAGACATACAAATCTCTCTCAGTGGGTTAGAATGGTCTGTCTCATTCACAGCAGTGGCAGTAGGAAGTCATTTCAGCTTCTTGCCTACAATCCTAAGGTTTCTGTTTTTCTTTCTTCCTTTCCAGGCCCATGCCTGACATAGAGACCCTCATGCAGGAGTGGTCACCGGAATTTGAGGAGCTCTTGGAAAAGGTATGGCATCCAAGTGTCAGGCAGTTAGTTCAGGGCACAGCATTAAGAATGATCCCACTTGAAATCTGGATTTCTCTTCCTCTTTGACCAGTTTGCTTGCACCCTGCTCAGTTCAGATTTGTTCTTCACTTATCATTTCCTTCTGACCAGACAATGGGAGCAGCCTAAAGCCCTGAATGCCTGGCTGCTGCCCAGGTAGCCTCTGTTCTCAGCTCAAGATTAGTGCATGCTCTCAGGCCTTTGCTATACAAGAGCAAAACTGACAACTCCTTCTTTTCCAGGTGAGCCTCCCAACTGCAGAAATGAATTGTGACCTGGCTGAATATGTTGAGATGATATGTGGTAAGCAGGGAAGATCCCTCACTTACAGATTATCTGATTGTCCCTAGCACAGAAACTGCCAATAAAAGGAAATGTTCAGCTTTGAGAGACACTGAGGCTGGTCCAAAGAGGGTGTTTTGACTAACCGTTAGCTCGTTGCTTATTCATCTTCATGGGCTTGGGTTCTGTCTGCTCTGCTCAGCAGGCTGATGATAGTGAGCAGTCAACTCTTCTAAGAGCTTAGGTAGGAAAAAACAAAACAACTCAGTCCTTGTAGGTACACTTGGTCCTTTTGGATATTCAGGACAGTCCGACTCCAGTCTTGCATACCGTTCACTGCTGCAGACACAAGTGTACTGCTGGCCTGTCACTGTTACTATAAAGGAGACTTTCAGATGCAGATTCAGGCCTAAGTAGTCAAGACCATTCTCTGTTGTCTTCAGTAGGAGGTGACTCTTGTAGCAAAGATGCACGCAGTCATAGATGAGCAAAGGGCCAAGTCATTGGAGGCAGTGAGGAGTTCAGGGCTGACCTACAGCACTCCGTACAGCGCAGAGCAGTCCTGTACACTTCTGCTTTTCTTTGTAGCCATTCTGGACATCCCTGTGCACAAGAGTTGGATCCAGCCTCTGTACGTCCTTTTCTCACTCTACTCGGAGTTCAAAAACTCCCAGGTAAGCAACCCCAGACAGGCACAGGTCACTCAGCTGGAAGCATTACAAAGGACATCCTATCCTTAAATTTGGCCTTGCTGTGCTCTCTGTGTTTGTGAAGAGCTAGTAAACAGCAAACTATCATAAAAAGTGTCCACAGAACATTTTCTAAGGTTCTCATTTCCCTTGTATCTCGAAAGCCCAGGATTGGTATTGCAGTATTACACAAGGAGCCTCTGACTTAATGCAAGTCTGGCATTGTTTAGCAAAGCACTGTGAGTCCAGATGCTTTTTCCCACTAAAGTCACGGTGACTGTGCTGAGCACAGACAGAACATGGACAGAGGGAGGTTTGCTGCTGAGCACACAGCTCATGTGGTGTTGAAGTGGCTTGGATTTACGGGTGCACATGTACTCTAACCAATGGGTCTGATCTTTGCACTATGCGTTCTTTCTCCTGCAGCATTTCAAGCCTCTGGCTGAAGGGAAGAAGGCTAGGAGCCCTCCATCCAACACACTTCCACAGTCAGCAGAAGCAGAAGTATTAAGCTTTACTTAAAGCTTCACTTTAAAACCTCATCTCTCAGATCAACGTCTGCTGCTGGACATAAATATTTGACCAAAGCAACCTGTGAAGCAACACACAGCATTTCAAAAGCCTCCCTTAGATAGATACTGATGAGTTACTCTGCACTTGTAAGTAGAATTGTACTCTTCACATTTATAGCAGACGCTGCCTAATAGCTCCATTTTGACTCATCCCCAGGGAATAAAGCATTAAACTCACTTTTCCAAATGACAGACTCCATGTGGTACTGATGCTGCAGAGCAGAGGCTCTCAGACTGTATGCTGCAGCATGTAGGAATAAATTCCATGTTCTGACACAAAACTCTCATCTGCCCAGCGTGTTCCAAGGTCTGATATAGTCTGGGGGCTTTAGGTCTCCTCTGCCCTTTGTTAGAGAGCCCCTTTTTCTATTCTCTGCACCCTTTGCTGCTGCAAACAGCATCGTTTCTTTCCATCCCTTGTACAGAAGGAGATGGGGAAAGCCCGTGGGAGTGCTCATCTGTGCTTAGGGAAAACACAGAGGAGACCACAATACACAGCACCTCTAAGGAAAATGGAAAGGGTTTAGAATTCACAGTATATGAAAGTGGACCTTACCTATTTCTTATGTTCTATTTCTGCCACCTAAAGGCAGAAAAGAGCATGAATGGTTACCAAAAGAAAATAATCACTGCCAAGTGAAAACACCCATCTTTCATTAAAGACCTCAAAGCCTGACGAGAGCAGGACATCAGTTACTAGAGCAAGGATTTCAGGGAGATCCGAATGACTCTGCCATTGCAAAGACAAACTCATTCTGTTTTGCAACACAGTTCTGTCCTGCAGCAAGAGGTGAGGTGAGTTCGTGCTTCGTCGTCACCACCATGACTAAGAGCTGCTCGGTTCACTTGCACGGCACCGACCTCTTTCATTATGAGTTTGTTTCTTTCTGAAGCATCGTATGCCAGCCATCGTCAGCACAGATCCGAGATGCAATTACCCAGTGGCTTGTCTCAGCATAGCAAATCAGGTATTCCTGTTTACTCTGAACATGAGAGACAGACTGGATAGCAACGTCACAAGGCCGCTTCAGCGCCTGCGTGGATGCAGGCTTTTACAAGTGTGCACATCTGAAGTGCAGCATGACTTCAGCTTTTCACTAAGAGCACCTCTGCATCAGAGCACCAGTTCCCACGAGAGACACAACAGAAGAAATCCTGCACACATTCTGCACTAGTTCTGAACATGAGTGCTTTTTCAATTACTGGGCATCCGTTAAGCTGTAAACTGTTCACCTTTAAAGAGAGTTATGTACAAAGGCTGTGTTTTATTTACATTCTAATCAGACACTGAAAGCACATGCAGGGAAAACAGCCATGCTTGCTTTCTACAGCAGTGCAGATTTATCCCACCATCTCCTGATTCCTACATATTTAAAATAGTATTAATAGAGGAAATCTTTGCAACAAAGGATTTCTCAGGCAAGTTAACAGTTGGCAAAACAGCAACATGGAAAGACAGACAAAAACCTAACCCAGCAAATGCTGTTAAAGTGGGTGTGTGCACTGAGGAGACATGTAGCAACAGGGGATGAAGGAAGCTACACAGCATTCATCCTGCATCCAAAGGTATAAAAGGAGCTGCACCCACTGGCAGCATAACCTGAAAGTTTACATGGAGAGAGGTTGGCAGAGCTGCCCATCATAAATCAATCAGAGAGGAACTGCTTTAAGCACAGTTATTCACTTGGAACTTCCCGAAGGTGATGGCCATTTATCTAAAAACATGGCGTAAGTACATCTAGAAAGGGAAAAAATCCCCATGGCAAAGATCCAGCATGCTGTTTTTCCTAATGAGGAGGGGAAACAAGAAGTGCAAACCAGTCCTTCCTAAAGAGCAGGGCTGCTCTAAGCATGGCCGACCAAAGCTGTGTTTTGACCTCATCTCCTTCCCCACGTGGCCACTGAAGACTTACCCAAATGCTTATGCTTACGCCCTCCTCCTCATTCCATACTTCCTCAGTGCTTGACATTTCCCCCTCTCCTAGCTGAATGGTACAGAATAGGTTACATCACTCCAACTATGGAGGATGATAAAAACCAAATATGCCGCAGCTAGACAATATTTTTTCCAACCCAGGTTTTACTGGGCTATAAACTGAGCAGTTCTGCCCACAGCTGTGAGAATCAAGAGGTACCAACCGAAGAAGTACTTACAGATCCTAGAAAGCCTTAGTTACAATTTCTCTGCTCGCTGTACATGCTGAAACTTGCCTTGCCGTGGTGCTTGCAGGAGAACATGAGCAGTGGCATTCTCAGTGAGTCCAAATTCAAAGAGACAGGACAGCAATGCAGCCATGAGTGGACAGCTGGCTTCCAGTTTGGGCTAATTTTAGTCATGTTTGTAGAACAAGACTCATAAAAGCTATTCGGATTTGCAGTGCTGGAGTGTTTGCATAAAATATCAGGTACCTGTTGAATTTGGAAGCAAAAGAACCACAAGATTCCCAGTTAAAAGCAAAGCCTTGGAGACAGCTTCTTGCAGGGGCCACATTCCAAGGTTTCTTTTGCTGGTTATGCAAAACTGCTTCTCTTTTCCTGGCTACAGGAATGTTTTGGTCCTTTCTGTGTCGTAAAACCAGGCTTATTCCTGCCTTCACTGTGGGTGTAATAGCATGTTGGAAACAAGCATGAAAACCGCCCAATATACGGATCGGAGTATGGAGGAGAATAGGAAGATGAGAGATCTCAAGGATGATTTACAGCCCAATAAATGCAATGATTCATTGCAGCAATTTCCTGTTTTTCCCACCTATACAAGCGTTGGTCAGTTCTCTAATGGTGCTTCACCCCTCGGATTAGAACACTGATGTTCAGAGAAGAACAAACTGCTTCTTGTCACTAAGGAAGGCAGCAGATCCTAGCTCCAGCTTGTCCTAGGCTCACACAGCCTACAAGGCAAACTGGGTGAGACAGAAGGGAAATACTTATTGAGGCAGGGCAGAAAATGTCCTTAGTTAAGAATAATTGTTACTCTTTGTGGCTGTCTCATTGTTAGAGAGGTAAATAATCTTCCAACCCCTGCAATATCCTTTTACCGATCACTTCCCTGGGGCAATCTGGTTGCAGTCCACTGAAGGGCTGGAACAATGGCTCGTTACATGGCCTTAAGCTCCGAACAACACCTACAGAGCCCCATGGACTTCACAGGAATAAGAGATCTGCCTTGCTCTGCTTGCTGGGCAGCCAAGCACAGAAATGGGTCTGTTAGCCATGCCTCCCCCCTGTGCAATCATGTTTTATGATGCAGTGATGCCTCCATATTGGTACCTGACTCCATGCTCATTTTACAAACACCAGATCTAGTTTTGAGCACTGCCTGAATTATTCTGCCAATATTCCTAAGTCTGGAGTTGCAACAGCACAGAGGAAATGGGACACAAGAGTTGTGCAAGTCTGCAGGGAGAAGGCAGTACCCAATTTAAACGAAAGCTGTTTGTAAATCCGTTCTCATCACTTGGTGCAGAAAGTCTGTCTGCTTCCTGGGCAGGCACATACAGGGGATTCTGCTTAGGAGTAAAGCTGGAGTGCTCTCCAAGACACAGCTAAGGGAGCTGCTACCTCGGATAAGGTCTGCAGCCTTCCAAACAAACTACCTGAGGAAAGTACCTGTTTCAGCTGAAGCGTCATTGCCCTCAAGTAGGTGTGTGAGCTGCAAGGGATTTCCCAGGGACACGAGAGCAGAGTTTAACCTGGCACTGAGGTCTCCCTGTGACGAGGAAATGGACTTCCTGCAGCAAGAGGATCCGTCCAAATAGATTCTTAATGTGAGTGTCAGTAGTTGTGCCCATCACAGCATCCCTCCGTGCCAAAAATGAAACAGGCAAATCCTCACAGACAGAAACACCAAAATCCTTAATGGGGGATATTCTGTGACTCTATGATGTAGCCCTTCTCTCTGTTCATAGACTCAAAGCTACACAGAGGGCAGGGGGTGTGTTTCCTTAGCTGGATTTTCGTGCTTAAGGGAAGATTATTTTGGCTTCTTGAAGGCTGTAAGTTCCTCTTTCGCAGACTTGGAAAAACTGCTTTGTTTTTTGTTTCTCAAAGGAATGGACAAAACATCTGCTGCTGGATCCAGTGCTCGTTTGCACAATCAATCTATCAGTCCATTGAGGTCTCTTTCCCTGCCTGTGCCATTTGCAGTAAATCAAATGGATTTTCATGGTTTCTATCCAAGGAGAAGCACTTTTCTACTCATGCTCGGTCTCTTCTTGGGAAAAGCCATTTCTTCATCAGCTGCTGCTGCAGATCGTTGGGAAAGAGGGTGGGACCTTCGTGCTGACGTCCTCAGGGCCGTGCCTGACTATAAAGAGCGAGGCAGCGCTGCAGCCAAGAAACTGAGAGGCAGTTTGCAGGGACTGCCTTTATTCTGCAGCCACTACAACTCGCTGTGCGGAACAGAAGAGGGAGTTGGGCCTAACCACGGGGGAGAATTAAATACAGCTGTCACGTTCTCCATGTGAAACTGGATACTTTTTTCTTTTGCAGCTCAGTAAGGTTTTATTCCTGCCCTTCCTTCCTCATCTCTCTTCTACGCACGCAGAGGTAATGCTGCAAACAGTCTGCACGAGCCCTGAACTACTGGTCAACCAAAACACCTCTGAAAATGAAAGCTGTGGCTACAGTCCAGGCCAGGGATCTCCGCAGCCTGGGGAAACTGCCAGTCCCAAAAGGCATTTTCAACAAAGCCCATCGCTGCCAGACTCTGGATTAACTGAACTGAATGTTGCAAGCCCTGAGATCTACCCAGCTCCTCCACACCAACCTCCAGCGATGTCTGCTCCCACCGGTAAGATCAAACCCTTATTGACATTTTCTGTTTTGTGCTGCTTTTGAGAAGTGAGGAGGTTCGTACACCAACTTGTGACTCCGTTTGTGCCAGCAGCACTGAGCTTCTGTGGCAGCAACGTCAAACAAAGGCGCATGGAGTGCTCCTACTCACACCTTGTTGTTGTTTGGCTGTGCTCTGCCATGCTGAAGTCAGAAATTGTTCTGCTTCCTGAAGGGCAGCTCAGTGCTCCATTATTTCTGCCCATCTCCAACGTTCTGCTGCTCATTCACAATCTGAACTGCAAGTTTGGTTGTGAATTTAATGGCAATGTAATATAGATACAACCTTTGAGTTGGTAGTCTTACAAAATCATGTGAAGGTGTGCTTGGTCAATTGTTGCCGAGCTCTTCACTTTCAAGGATACAACCATGCATGTAATGTAACCCACTGTCTAGCATTTTTACTGAGGAACAGCTTGAAAGATAATAACATGCCTGCAATTGTGCCTTTTCATATTCACAGAGTCCTTTGAAACAGAATCATAGAACCATAGAACAGCTCAGGCTGGAGGGACCTCAAAGCCCACCCAGTGCCACCCCAGGCCACGGGCAGGGCTGCCCCCACCAGCTCAGGCTGCCCAGGGCACCATCCCACCTGGCCTTGAGTGCCTGCAGGGATGGGGCACCCACAGCTCTCTGGGCAGCAGTGCCAGCGCCTCACCGCCCTCTGAGGAAAGGATTGCTTCCTCACATCTAACCCACATCTCCCCTCTTGTAACTTAAAGCCATTCCCCCGTGTCCTGTTACTATCAGACTGTAAAAAGTTGGTCCTTTTCCTTCTTGGAAGCTCCCTTCAAGTACAAGAAGGAAACACCCTACAAAGACTAAATCATTCTTCTTCAAAACATCAGCCTAACATAGGAATCAGTCCCATTTCTAGAGCAGTCTGAGCAATAACCTACACTTTAGAAGTCCCAGCACTCAGTGACAGGCTGGGCAGACACAAACAGCACAGCTCTCAGCAACGAGCATTCAGCACATCCTCAGTGCACTTGGGACAAAGGGGAATCAGCTCTCACTGCCTGGAGCAGGGCACAGAAACAACATCACACAGCTAGAAACCACCTCTCGTGCAGCTGCACCCCTACCAGCACTGCTGCGCCGGGCAGCTGCACCATGCATGTCTGCTGGGCTCTGCTGCAGCCTCATGCTGGCCCCAGCATGTGTCCTTCAGTCTGCTCATGTCATGTGCTAACTAGTGGGATGCTGCTGAGCCAATGCAATCAAACTGTCATTTCATGCTGATGATAGCTGTTACTGACTGCGTGTTATGGGAAGGCTGATCATCTTCAAGGGGAGAGGGGTGAGGGATGCGTTGTTATATAAAAGGTGTTTCAAAAGCAGTGCATTTAAGCTCCTAATCTGGGCAAGTCTTTCGAGTTTGGGAATTCAAGTCTAAGATGCAAGAAGACCTAGCAAACAATTACAGAGCAGCTTGTTTTGACGATGGCAAACTTGTTTGAACAATTAAATATGTTCTCAAATAACGATTTCATTTCAATACAGAAAACTCCTGCTTCCCTTTGATCACACTGCACTGACCTCTCAATACACCAAGAGCCACTGCAGAAAGACTTTGGACATGCCATCACTATCTCACTTCTAAAACAATTCTATGCCTTATTTTTTTACCAATGTCAATAAAATAAACGTCAGGACAGGAAACTGCCCCAAAATCTTGCTGCAGCAGGCTGCTGTAGCCCAAGAAGCGATGCGTTACAGTAATTGGTGGGCAGGAAGCGTCTTAATAAAAGGCCAGAGCTAAGGAAGACGTGGGGTGGTGTGGAAATTTCCCACAAGTGGTGATGAACGCCAGAATCACAGCTCACAGGGTGACCTCATCCTCCCACTGCCCTCCAACAGCTCCGAGAATTCTGTTCCTTTAAGCATCGTGTGGTGACTTTTCCAGACTCGGCTCTGAGCTCGGATCCCCCTCCGCGCAGGCGTTACATGGGCGTCAGGGTAAAGATGCCGGTGCGGGAGCTGCTGAGGAAGGTCCGGCTTTCCAGGGGGCTGCAGCCAGCTGCCAGCCAGGTAAGGGCTGTGGGAGGGCGGCCCTCAGAGCTGGGGCAGCAAGAAGTCATCCAGGATCTGAATAATGCCCTGCAATCGAGCCAAAGATGGCCCAAAGAAACAACAGCCCTTTGGCTCTTGCAACCCAGGCTTCCAAAAAGGCTGAGCCCCCATCCTTGTGTGGCTGCTGCTAATTGCCTGCTGGTGGAAATTCATTCATGTGCACCCTCTGCTGTGCAGAGTACACCGTGCAAAATACAATTCTCTTAGCTTAGGTCACACAGTTTGCCATTGTTTCACTTTTCACATGCAAGCATCTTAAATGTAATTTTGTTTTTATTTTTATTATTATTATTTTTGTCTCCTCAGGAAGCCTCGTTAGTGAAGACGGCAAGCAAAGGATCCTCAGGAAAAACAGGTCAGGAAGCTCCTCTCAGTGACACCACCTCCTTTCCTCATAGGGGCCTCAGTGTTGAGTACCAAAGGGCCCCACGCCATCCCTAGGGCCCCTCCAATGGCAGGAGCAGGGCAGCCATGCACCCTCACCGTGGATGTGTTATCTGGGACAGAAAACTTCTGTGTTGGCCCCCCTGCCCCAAACTCAAGACGGCTTTTTTCTTCCTTTCTTTCCAACAGAAAAGAGAAGAGTTCACCCTTATACAGAGAAGCAGCTTAGACAGGTATGCATAACACCTTCAGCGCCGCGCTGCCAGCCTCCCCAGGCGCATTTCGCATATATCACCCAGCAAGAACAGGACACTTCATGTCTGATTTCCCTCCCCCATCTTCCTCCCCACTTTTGCTGCTGTTTCAGAGCAAGCAGAGCATCGGGCAAACACTAAAAGGCTTAGAGGACCTGGATATCCTGGTGGAGGTGCTGCAGGAAGACCTGAACAAAAGCCAGCTGAAGAAGGAATCTCTGCGTGCTGCGCCCGATGGCTTTTGGCAGGGCTTCCCTGCAGAGCTGCAGGCCCCTTGGTGGGGAGCTGGAGGAAGCAAGCAGGCAGCTGGCAGCGTGCAGGAAAGGTGCCAAAGCTTCACCAAGCTGCGCTCTCATTGTTGCTTTACAGACTGCAGCTCGGCATTGCGGGAAGAGGTAGAGAGCTCCTTCTGTGATGGTCGGAAAGACACGCATGAGCCCGATTCACCAGGAACGTTCTCAAGGACAAGGGAGAAAGAAAGCAGCTGGTGGATGCAGGGCGTGGGTAGCAGCGCCCAGAAGGACTGCTGGGCGCAGCCTGCACAGAGCATATCTCCCTGCTTCGGCCCACCAGGAGCCCATCCAGAGCCATTTGTGGAGGCTGACAGCGACTCTCTGGGCTCCAGGGGATGCTCGAGGCTGACCTCGATTGCTTTCACACAGCAGGATCTTTCCGCCATCTCTTTCTTCCAGTTCCAGCTACACAGGGAGGAAAGCTTGCTGAGGAACATTCCGGCAGACAAACTGCTTGCACCTGACGAAAATGGCAACAGGTCTCCAGCTTTTTTTCCTCTAGAAATACATTGCTTTCTATTTCCTGGGGCTGTAACTTCAACTGCTAGTTTAGGGCATGCCTGTAGCAAAGGTCTCCTAGCTCCATGGAAAGTTGAGATGTGCTCCAGTGCCCCCAGTTTCAGACTGAATCAATATTCCATTAGGAAAATTAGAAATACTCCATGTCTGTGGTTGTATTGCTTGACTACAATTGCCATAGGACAGATTCAGTGGGGACAATATTCGAGCCTGAATTGTAAAGGTAAGCCCACAAGACAATGAAATCAAGCAAAGTGAGTCATTGCTACAGACAAAGATTTACAGAAGAGATCTTATCCGCGCTGCACTCGAAGGAAAATTACTTTTGGGTTCCGTGCAGTCCAGCTAGTTTGAAGACATTGGGACCAAATTCTCACATGTGAATAAAACTAATTACAGTTAAGAAATTAAGACAATTTGACTGTATTTAAGTAAATGTCGCAAGCTAACAATTGCAGCACACATTTACAGAGCACATAAGCACCAGATGACAAGGCCAAAAGAATATACAAAGGCAAGACAAAAACACCAATCAAATGGTGTATCAAATACACCAACCCTGAGGTGTAGTTATCATGGTGTGGGATGAGAGAAAGAAAAAATAAAAGGAAAAACACCAGCAATGACTGCATCAGTATTTCCTCCAGGCAGAAAGAAGGGCTCACCCAAATGAACAAGAATTCCAGCATGAGATTCAGGAGAAACAGACTATTCTGAGCAGTCACTGAGACTGAATACATGGAAGAACTGGAGTTAATACTGCGGTATTCAGTCCTACATGGCACTGAATTACGGTTTGGAAATCCTTCCTTTAAGTGCAGGACAGAAGTTTCCCTTCTCTGGGTTTTCCTCTGCTTTCTCTGTGTACTCAAGGAAAAAAAAGGAGGAAATCAGCTTTGGTTGGTGGTGAGAAGGAAGGGTGTAGCAGCTCCTGGATAGGAGAGGAAGGGGGTAACAGTGAGAAGGGAGGACCAAGAAATCCTGGCAGACAATAAATTCAAACACAGCTGGAAAATCAGCAACTCCTTTATTAATACAGAGACTAAATAAATTAAATGCTTAAATATCTCCAGCTTTTGGTGTCTGTGACCCCCTGACATCTCGTGCTTTGAAATCTCTGTTACTTTTGAGTAATTTAACCATTATTTTATCTTCTGCTCGTTTCAAACGTGTTCTGTTCCAGGCTGCTGCACAAGGCTGTTGCTCAGGGAAGAAGAGCTCTGACTTACGCACTTGCACGGAGATTTGCATCCCTAAATAAAATTGACGAGAAGGATGCAGAGAAACGGGTAGGATGTTAACCTGAGAGTCATTTCCTACGGCACGCAGGTGCCTTTCAGACCCTGACAGACACCAAGCATCCTCTCGGGCAAGGAGTGGCTGCTCTCCTTGAGTAAAGAGGAAAACAGAAAGAGGGAGGCAGAGCTCTGAGCAGAGCAAGCCGTAGCACAGCTGGGCAGGGAACCCAATGTCCCCACTGCCCATCTCATTCCCTAACAAGCACTGTGAGACAGAAGAATGGCTTTAAAGCAACGATGAGTTTCTCTCGTTCTTCTCTCCTCAGACAGCACTACATCTTGCTGCAGAAAAGAACCAGCACCTGATGGTCAGCGACCTCATATCCCTGGGGGCAAACGTCAACGAGCAGGACGGGCTGGGGAAAACCCCACTCCACCTGTGTGCAGAGAATGGGTACCTGCGGGTTCTGGAGGTGCGTTGAATGCTGCTGCTGTGCAGTGGGATGATAAAGACAGAGCAAAAGTCAGATGTGTGCTCCTTTGTTTAAAATAGACAAGGGTTTTATGAAACCTGGAAGCTACCTTTGGTCTGATGTGGTTAACGTGGGATACGGTAAGGGTGTCTGGGCCCAAATCAGGATTTATCATCTCAAAATCTTCTTGATTTCAGGTTTTGAAAAACTGCAAAGACAGCGGTGTGTGTGTAGCAGTGGACCTGACAGACCATTGTGGTAAGAGGAAGCGCTTCTCCATTTGGATGCTTTGTGTCAGAAAGCTTCAAACAGCAGATTTTACCTGGGCCAAAGGATGATCAGTTTGGCATCCGAGCAGTCTGCCCTGGGGGGGGCTGCCAGCGCGGCGGGGCGGTTCCTGCAGTGCAGATGGAGGAGTCTGACTGCTCCGTGGTTTCTGTTCAGGTCTAACCCCGCTGCACTGTGCTGCTCTTGCCCACACCATCTTAGCCATGGAATCTCAAAAAGCCGACAGCGACAGCGACGTGGGGAGGTTCCTCAAACTGCGCAAGGACCAAATTCTGGAGGGCATTAACTGCTTATTGCACATGGGAGGAAAACCGGAGCTGCAGGTGAGAATCAGCAGGGCTGTTTACTGTGCCCTTATGTTTTCCCGTTTGACTGCAGTCACAGGCCTCACTGCAATCTGCAGGTGCTACATTCGTGTCAAACCACCGCTCCCTATTTAAAAATCGAGGAGAACACCGAGCTGATGTGTTTGCTCCAGACTCATAAACCCAAGGGACAGGACATTCTTCAAGAGGTAACGACACAGCACCTGTTACACAGGCTCTGACCTCATACCCAAGAACCCAGATTAACACAAGCCCTGCGGTAAGCACAGGAGACGCTCCCAGCCCTGCCCCAGTTGGCACAGGGCAGAGAATCCCCTCTTCAGGAGGAAGGCTCTGTAGGATCTCTTACTGCAAACGTTGCCCCAAACGTTGCCAATGTCTCCTCACCTTCAGCAACTTCTTATAAGACAAAGAGCTGAATCGTATCCTTTCCTCCAACCCTAAGCACACCCATTCTGCACCAGAAGCACATGGCAGGTCCCCAGATATCCAGATGATCCTGTGGGTATCTGTGGCTCTTGCTGTGTTTGGTACAGAACGCAAGGCACCAGCACTGAGAAGTGAAAGCTTGTGTGCTTAACAGAGGGCTCAAAACCCTGTTTCAAAACCCTGTTCAGCTGAAATAATGCAATACCCAGCACAGATTTCAGTGTTCTTGTCCAAGAATAAACAAATATTTGGTGCTTGAAAGTAACAACGGCCCTTTTACCTTTTTCAGTGTCTTTTGACTACCAGAGATGAGCTCTCACTTATGCATATATACAGAAACTGGTAACGTAAGATTTGAACTAGGAATACAGACTTAAAGCCACATTTCAGGTCCTTTAGGGAATCATAGAATCACCAAGGTTGGAAAAGACCTCTAAGATCATCCAGTCCATGCCCTGTAAGAGATAATTCACAACAGAAGCAATGAAAATAATTTCATCTCAGCTCTTCTCTGACTGAACTGATAACTGCCACCCTTCCTTTCTTGTGGCAAGGAGCAGAATTTAGGTTTGGAATGTCAAAACCAGAGCAAGGTTTTAACACAGAGACTTCTGCTGGAAATTTACTGTTCTGCTTTCCTCACCCACGCAGAGCGATGGTTTGCTGGAAGCTCCAGGAGTGCCGTGTCTCTCAGCACCAGATGACTTCTCTGAACTTCTGTCCGTTTCACCTTTGGACTTCGTTGACATCATTCTTAAAGGTATTTTCTGTGAGAGAGTGATTTCTCCTAGTCAAAATCTCAGGAATACAAGAGCTGTAATGTAGTGTCAAGCCCTGGTTCATCCCCTGATCTGCTATATAACCGTAATTCAAGAGCTTCACAGGAACCGATGGAAAAGATGCCCAGTGATTTATGACAGAATTTGGACTAAGTCCAGAGTTCTGCACAGAATCTCTTTAGCTTGCAAAACCAAGTAGAAAATAGGGCAGTGAGTGTTTGGCATGAGAAAGAAGACGTCACATGTAAACTGAACCAAATATGTCTTCATTTATTACCTTCCAGGGAAATGCTGATAAGGCTCGTTATCTGCATCTCGTGGTCCGTGTGCTGCAGCCGTTGCTGAAGAATAGGCCAAGAACAGACAGTAAAAGTCTTCAAAAGTATTACAGCTTGAACTGACTGTTGAAAATATCTCCTCAGTACCCAGCATGACAGAGTAAACTGTTCAGGGCAAATCCTCAAGCCAGCTTTCAACAGAATTAGGCACTCGGTGTTAGATGCTCCAGTCAATGAATTGGTCTTAATTTCCTCATGAAGCTGAGCACTAGCACTGCTTTTTGGAGGCCCATTGGAACTGTAGGTCCCAACGTCTGAGTTTTTTTATGCAGCTGCCATTGGTTAAGAGGAAAACCTTAGATTTGAGCCCTGGAGAGTCCTGATGGTACCGATGTAAGGTCAGGCTCTGCAGTCTGAACTCAATGGCACTGGAAAAAGGTAATAACAAACCCCCCCCTCCAAAAAGAAAGACCAAAACCCAAAGCACAACACACAGCTGCGCTGTTACTGAGCAGATTTTCTCAGCAAAAGTCGAGCTGATTATCTATGCAATCAGAATTAGCCGCCAGTAATGGACTTTAGGTGAAGTCTGGGATGTAAAACATTTTGAATCGGGTTCTTTGTGATGATCTGACAGAGGAGTACAACGTTATTCAATGGAGCTCTGTAGGAATACTTCACAGCAATATGTTGTTAGACTGAGCAGCTTTGCCTAACGTATTTTCAACTGCCAGATACTGAAGTATTCAATGGGATTCCTAGAAATGAGGTAATTAATGCAAAAAACATTCTCTTCCCAGATGAAATATCATTTAATTTTAACTTCTGATTGTGAATTAGCTGGTTTCTATGAAACTTCCCTGTTTGCTACGTATGGAGCAATCTACTTTTACCTAGCTACAAAATGATCCAGCAATCAACTCACAGATGTACCTCCCATTAAAGTAAATGGGGAGACTTTTCACGTGTAACATTGCAGGATCCAGCACTGAGTACTCAGCACGCTTGGGGAACTGATCTTCAATGATCTCTCTGAATTTTCTTGTCAAAAGGTTTCTTTTATTTCTTCTTGGGTATCCTTAAGTGTTAAGCTCCAAGAGCTACATTGCACAACATGAAGCAAGTTTTACTGAAAAGTGACAGTGTTTAAGTTAACTCCAGTGGGATTTTGGTCCTATCTTATGTTTCTCGTGTTCTGAACTGCTGATCGGGGTTGCATCCATCTGTGTTCATATTCTTGGGTCTGAATGAGACCTACATCAAGATTCTTATGCGTATCTTACAGTTTTGTGTTGCTATTCACATAATGGGTTGTGAACACTCATCCACCTCCCCCCATAGGTGTTCTGCATGTTTTAATCCTTTCCCCTTTTGGGTTTCACGTGGAAATACAAAGGTTTTCCTCTTGCGCTTTGAGGTGAAAATCCCCTCTATTACCCCTCTATTACCACTCATTCCTCCTTCATGTTGGCATTTTAACTCGCATCTGAGCTCACAGCCCATTCTCATGTGAAGAGAACTAATGAGGATCTTCTAAGTGGTTCGGCTTCCATCGGTGGGATTTAAGGATCAGATCCAACGCTCATTGAAACTGAAGACCCTTTCTGTTAAGTGAAAACTAAGAGATGCTGCATCACAAACAAAATGAAGAATGAAGCTGTACAGTGAACATAGAAGAGCATCAATAAGCATTTTAAGTGAAAAAAACAAGGATTATTTTTATGGGATATCTTTAAAAAGTGTAGAAATCTACTGTATAAGAATTCAACTTTAATCAAGGAGGACAGGAGCCTTAACCTATCATTTATTCAACATATGCTAAACTGAACTAGCCTATGAAATATATTCTATGAGTTATATCTTAATTGCATTACCATTAGTAGGTGTGCTTTATGTTGCTTCATTGTTCCTTCCTGTCAATAAATACATGATTTCATGCTGAATGTAGCTTTCGGATTTGTATGAACTGCTCTTGCTGTAACACGCACATGGCAGAGGTGGTGGTCATGGAAAGCCCAAATTAGGAGGAAGGAAGAAGTTGATGAGTGTGTAAGGGTGGGCAGAAGGGCAAAGAGACCTGACAGCATCATGCAGACAGGCTGAGGGAGCTGGGCTAGTTCAGCCTGGAGAAGAGAAGGCTGCGGGGTGACCTCATTGCAGCCTTTCAAGACCTAAAGGGAGCCTATAAACAGGAGGGGAGTCAGCTCTTTGGAAGGGTAGATAAAAGCAGGAAAAGGGGAAATGGTTTGAAGATGAAGGAGGGAAAATTAAGGTTGGATATCAGGGGGAAGTTCTTTACTCAGAGAGTGGTGAGGTGCTGGAACAGCTGCCCAGAGAGGCTGTGGATGCCCCGTCCACCCCTGGAGGTGTTCAAGGCCAGGCTGGATGGGGCCCCGGGCAGCCTGGGCTGGTATGAAATGTGGAGGTTGGTGGCCCTGCCTGGCAGGGGGGTTGGAGCTTCGTGATCCTCAAGGTCCCTTCCAACCCGGGCCATGCTGTGATTCTGTGATTCTGTTCTCCCTTCTGCCAGCACGGCTGATGCTGCAATGGTACAACAGACAGCTGCTCTCAATAGCTGGGCTGAAAGGCGAGAAATAATTATTACCAAGTGGAAGTTCTGGTGCTGAGGCTTTCCACACAGTGTGTGCCATGGATGTAGTGACAGGGGCGGGAGGTGTTAGCAATTCGGGGCTGTCTCAAAGGAAAGGACACCAGTCTCTGAATTGACACAACACGAGCCTACCCACAGGTCTCATCGGACAGTCTCAGCTCAAACATGCTCAGTTAGCAGTGGTTACAGGATGCTAACAGCCACCCCAAGCCGCAGTGACATTACAGCTGGGCTCAGAACTGCCCAGCCCTGGGTCCCATCCATGAGCCACAGCAGCGGGCAGCAGCGTGGGACCCGGCGCCATGCTGTGCCATTGAGCAGCATCACAGGGAGCAGGCTGCATGCAGCAGGCGTCCTCCAGCTAATGAATCCCCAGCCAGCTCCCCGTGCTCCCCCAGGCTGCAGTCACTGCCTTTGAACTGCGGCACAGGGCATACTTAGAGAAATGCTTGGCTTCTTCACCTCGCTTCTCACCCTGGGTTACAAAATGAGTGTCATGCACTGGCTCACATGGTTATTTTGGTTCCCTGCTCCTTTGAAGATACACGAGCACCGTCATGCATAACTATTTTGAAGTGCAGCGTAAGAGTTTCGCCACTGAATTAGTAACAATTCAGCACAGGAATACAGAAATAAGTAACTAGATCAGATCCCGTGCTCCCAGCAGCTCTCGGGGATGTTCCTGATGAGGAAA
Source organism: Pavo muticus (assembly GCA_016647715.1). Lineage (NCBI taxonomy): Eukaryota > Metazoa > Chordata > Aves > Galliformes > Phasianidae > Pavo > Pavo muticus. The sequence goes on from JACDJE010000258.1 coordinate 987,988, forward strand.
GGATAAATGAGAGATCTGCTGCAGACTGGCTGGAAGAAGGTCCTATTAAGGACAGAAGCTCTCACTGCACACATTTACCACCAGTGATAATTGCAAGGCCGCGGTCCCTGCACTTAGAAGTGAATGACAGAGCAACCACAGTCATTAATGGAGATGCAGGATCCTGTAGTAATTCACATCTCAGGGCTGCCAGCTCTAAGCCCCTCCATTCAGGGCAGGGTGAAAAAGGTACTGAGCCAGAGCCCTACAAGCTCAAGTTATCCCAAAAACAGATTGCAAGTTACAGCAGTGTCTTTGTTAAAACAGCCTGAGGCCAGGCAACAGGAACTCCATCCTCCCTGTTACCTCAGCAGAGCTCTGGCTGCATGTTAGACCCCTCTCCCACAAAATCAGTGCCTTAAGGTTGAGCAGGGACACACAGCACGATCACAGATGTACAAAAGGTGAGCAAGTTAGAGAAGATGTTTTATGAACACAAAACCGCATGCAAATCAGATGGAAGCTCTCTGTACATGGAAATAGGAGAAAGAGCAAAAAAGAGAAGGGATCCTGGCCCAGGTTTTCAGCAGCACAGAATTCTGCATCCAGCAAGAGAGCCTGTTACAGACTGCAGCTCTGGGGGGTGCAGACGGCTCCTCTGGGAGCTGCTGTCAGTAGTGGTGATGGCATGAAGGTTTTTGTGTTCTCCTCTCCCACCAGTTACACCAAATGGGACAACAGCACTAAGTTTCAGAAGGGAATCCCAGCTAAGGAAAGAGTTGGGAGGAGAGGGATGGGAGGCACTGAAGAAAGCCCTCCACAGCTCTGAGTATATGGACATACATCTGCTATTCGAGAAGAAGCACTGGCACTTCCTCTTCACCACTCTGCATCCCAATTCCCACAGCTCCGCATCCCTCCACGTGACGACAACTGGGATGAGTTGCAAGCAGAGCTGGAGGAGCCAAGTTTCGGAGCCAAGCAGGAGGGAGAGGCTGAGCTCTTGGCTGACTCAGATTCTTTTAGAACAGTCTCACCCATCGGGTTTTATTTTTCCTGCTCTGTTTGCGGCTGGAGAAACTTGGAAACAAAATGATTCAGTTCAGAACAAGAGTTGTTCTGCAGCTGCACCAAACAGATGAAACAGACGCAGAGGAGGGAGAATCAGCAACTGCAGCACCTGGTGTCCAAGGCAGTCCAACAAGGAGTCGCAGTGGGGAGAGGTAGGAAAAGGAAGGTCAGTGCATTGGCTCACGATCAGCCCAGAAGCAAGAAACCCCTCCTGTCCCACCTGCAGGGCTGAGGCTCCAGGCTCCCTGCTCCACGAGGAGCAGCCACAGGGAGCTTCCTGCCTTCTCCCTTCCTCTCAGCTTCCTGCCTTCTCCCCATCCTTCATCCCACACAGCTTCCACAAGGAGGAAGAAGTTTAAAATGAGGTTATCGGGAAAAGCTTTTCCTGAAGGAAGAAGATGAGGGTAAGGGGGGATCTTAGTGAGCTCCTACAGCGCCCCAGACAAACACCCTGCTTCTCCAGGTCTCCAGGCTACAATATATATATTTTTTGTCATCTGTTTTGAAGCCACTTCACCCACGAGAAGCCTGTCTGTCTCAGCTCTCACTTATCTCCATTTGTCATCTCTATCCATCATCACTGGCCCAATAAGTTTACACAAGTCTCATGTTTTGGAACATAACAAGATCTCCAAAGACAAATATTGAAGTCTGTGTGGTGTAACAGGTACATGCAGAAATCATAATACCATCACCTGAGGCTTGCTACGTAAGCCAGAATAAATACTCCCTTTGGATCTGAGGGAAAACGTACAGCATGGGCTGATACAAAAACATCAGTGACAGATTAAGACTCCTTGGGTTTTGCTTCATTTTAAATAAAGCCCTCTAAAGCCCTTTGCTGCTGAAGCAGTCCATTTTTGAACCCTTCACCATTACTTCCAGAAAGCTGCTCACCAACAGCACGGAAACACACAGCAACCCGCCCTGAAGGCCAAACAAATTCCATCCTCACCAGCACTGAGGCTTAACAGGGCATGTCACTGTCTGCAAAGTACAGCCCCTCCAACTCCAGCTCCCGTCATCCTCACCAGGCTTTTCTGTATCTCATTCTCCCCATCCCACACAACTCCTCCGCAGCGCGGGACCCCGAGGTACGTGTTCAGTGCTGTCATGAAATCACATTTCAATTCAGCAAGGGAAAAACTCCAGGAGATGCTGGGAGCATACACTATTTTGCTACGAATCCAAACAGTTCTTCAGTTTCTGATTTCACTTTGTAACGTTCCAGGCGTGCATGTTTCGACTCCTCGATAACACGGCCTTTCAATTTCACTGGAATCATTACTCACACACAAAGGCAATCTCTTTTCTGATAGAAGATGAGATAAGCTTCTGCAGAACCCAGCAGTCCTTGTTGTCTGCAGCCAAGGAGTTTATTTGCTCATCTGACGCACGTTCACTGCTGGAGTCCATCCTGATGGTATTTATGTACGTTATGGAGGTCACCTATTTTATGTGTTCATAGCAAGCTATTTCCAACAGCACAATGTTGTCATACAAAAGCCTCAGCTACATTCTCTTACAATGAAATGGAGCTTTGGTTCTTAAATCCCTGAGGAAACCAAAGCTAAGCACCTCTGTGTTCCATACACTCCACCGTAGCCCATCTCCTCATCCAGAAACAGAGCTCAGCTGCAAAGGCATTAATTTATGTCCTGCAAGGTTTAACACTGCTGTTGCAAATATATATATATATATATATATATATATGACTAAAAACTAAAAAGCCACTAAAAGCACAGCTTCTTGGGACCTGAAAAAGTCTGCACTCATTTACTTGAATTAATGATTCAGGGTTATCTCAAAATAAACAGCCTTTAGGTGTTTTGTTTTCCAGCACAGCGATGGAGTCCCAAGTGCCAGAAGCCTCACATTCATTTGATTCCCCAAAAGGAATGAATTAGAACAGTGGTAAATGTTGAGGAATAGGGAGAAATAAAGCAGGGAAGCCAGGGAAAGAGGAAGGTATATGCAGAAGAATCTTGTATTTGTTTGGTCACTTTCACCACTGCAATTTAATGGGTGTTGTTTCCATGATGATGACAAATAGCCCTGAGAAACTCCAGGTTACGCTGTCACATGTTTGGATTTTGTACACGAAAAGAGTCCTTCCCCCTTTGCAGGATAAGGTGCATTCCAGAAATATAAAAATAAGAAAAACCAACAGCACGACCACAATACACACAAGGGGACAACGCACAGTGCACTGCAAAGCAAGATCTCCTCCTCCGATGGGGAAGAACATTAACTTTACCCTCCTCTCCCAGTTCAGCCAGCTGTGAGGCTGAAAGGGAGCACCCCAAATATCTGCTTGCCATAACGTGGCAAGGAAAGCTGCAGTTCTGAGAGCAGCCATCTTCCAAGAGTCACTCAGGGGCAACGCCATCGAGAACCTTGGCTTTGTCCCAAGGTACATTTGTGAAAGCCCAGCCTTTCACTGGAAGGTTTTAAAAGTATTTCAGCTTTTGCTTAATCTTTTCTTAAGAAAGTCCATACGACTGTAAACGAAGCATTATCTAAAGGTATCTAAAGGCCTTCTTTGGCAGAATCAAAGGCTACAGTGAGCATTACCTGGAGAAAAGTGTTTGTACTGAAAAATAATAGCGTGGTACAACTGTGGAGTTGGTTGGTCAAATATTTGCAGAAGAATATACGCCACTCGTGTCTGCATGAACACATTTCCTTCATTTAGAGAACCCTCGTTCCATTTTAGGGAGAAAAGAGATGAAAATGTTGCTGGTCTGCTTTGCTATGCGTATTAAAAACACATCAGTGCCTCTTAATTCAGACAGTATGTCGTTAAAATAACAATTAATCCTCAAACCCCGCTGACCAGAAAGAAGAACAACAAAGCATAACGTCCTGTTTGTATTGTGGCTCTTCCACACACTGGAAACACCGGTGGTTACGTTCTACAAGGAAAAACCAGCACTCCTAACCAAAACAATTACGATCTTAAAGCAAACAGACTAACAACAACAACAAAACCCACAACAAATCCAACACCTGTTTTGTTCACCAGGGATGCTTTCACTCCCATATCAGATAAGAACACTTCGGTCTCTTCGGTCAATATTTGAGAAGGTGTGAAACCTCCACTTTCTGTCTCCAATAATACGCTGCTTTTTGACACTATTCACACAACAGCCCGCTTGCTTTTTTTTCTATCTGTTTTCAAAAATTAAAGGGAAAACAAGGAGTTTGTTGCACTTGGCCTCTCCCTCTTTTTTGTGTCCTTCTGCTGGACTGAAAAGTTAAATAACAACTAAAAGTTACCTGCCTCTGTCACCACGTCAGGCAGGGCTCTATGGATGACTCAGGCTCCAGCTATTCTTGCCCTTGATTACAGTCACAAAACATTTTATGGCGATGTTCAACTCCAGTCCCTGCCAGGCAAATGACAACCTGACATACAGAGCAACATTGTGTATCCATTCTGTGGAAAAGGGAAGTTGTAGATCTGCTAACAACAGCAGCAATCTTTAACCTAGGACTTAACAGGGAAAAAGCTTTGCAAGCAATTTCCTTATTCCAGACCCATCACCACTGAACACAGGTTTGTACAGCACAGAGCAGTCAAATAAAATCTTTTCTGTATGAAGGAAAGCTGCTAAGTTCTCATGCTCCTTGCCTACAAGACCTGATATCCCAGGGAGGCTCTGGTGCCATTTCCTCACCCACCGCACGCTGCATTCCCACAGCTGAGCTCTGTGCTCTGACTGGGAACCCTCTCCAACCGGACTTTCCCTGGAGAATATTCCAGCATCAGCACTTTGAGATTTACAATGGAATCCAGAGCTACGAAGAAGCTGGTTGAAATATAGAAGAACTGTTGAAAGGAAGGAGTTGAACGCTTAACCACAGAACTATTAATTGCTTTATTTAGAGTATGTTGGCAGCTTCAGCTGAACAGAGCAATCGGGTTAATTCCTCTCCACTCCCTCTTTTCCTCTCCTTCTGCTCACAGATACTGACTGGCAGGAAGGCATTGGCTTGCGAGGTCAGAGATATTGGGGAAAAACAAAAGGAAGGAGAAGACAACAAAATAGCTCTGTGTTATTTGGCAAGTACCAGAACTTACTGGGTGTGCTCTGTGACTAAGCACCAAGCAAAGCCCTGCAGGGGACAGAATAGGCAGCAGCAAAGCCAGTTCCTGCATTCCAGTCTGCTTTGGGCAGGACCTATGCACAGGATTTCTCCAATGGGGCAGCTCCAGGCACGCTCAGAGACAGAGCTCGGTGCCTGGGGAATGCAAACTCCAACAAGGAGAGCTTGGCCACCCCCAGCACCGGGCAGCCACAGAGCGGAAACACTCTGGACTGTGGTCTCTGCTCAGATTCCAGCTGAATCCCACTTTAAGAACCAAAATACTTCAGTGGATGCTCTATTGCACATCCTCCCGTAAAGCACAATGTTTGCTGGGTACACCGCACATAAAGGCTGTGTGTATTTTTATACTGTGTATAAACAAGTGAATACCAACTGATCCTTTCACTGTAAAATCAGACAGCAAATTCAACAAGCTGCGGCAACCCACACAGTGCGCAAATCAGATGCAGTGCGAATAGCTCTCTCCAGGAACTCTGGGTCCCTTTGGTTCCACGCTGCCCCAGCAGGGCCACCACTGGTGCCTAGGGCCGCGCCCAGGCGACTTGTGAGGATCTCCAAAGGCATTTCCTAAGCCGTCCGATGTGGAATTAAAAGTCACAGCGCCGCTATTCTATAGCACACCACGCTGCGGGAGAGCCTCAGGGCCGAACCTCGAAGCGACCGCCGGAAGCGATCTCACCGGGGCCGGAAAACGTCCGCCTGCGTGCAGCCTCCTGGCTCCGCTCTATCCCGCGCCTCGTCTGCTCTGGAGGACCTCCGGGCATGGCTGCGCGTAGTAGATTGGCGCAGCAGCCAATCCATTCCTCCAGAGCAGACGAGGTGCGAGGCGTGGTGGGGGCTGAGTGGCTGTGGCGGAAGTGCGGCTCTGGTGGGGCGGCCCAGCGTGGAGAGTGGGAAGCCTAGGCCTGGGCCTGGGCCTGCTTTGGTAATTCCACAAAGAACCTCAGTCTGAAGAAGTTCAAGGCCCAAAAGGTGCAGTACACCTGTTGACAAGAGCACAGCCCAGTCATGGTTAGCATCGTGGTCTGCTTAATTTCTTAAATAATGCGCTGGGATGGTTGCCTTTTTTTCGTAGAATTGATGAGGAGATGTAATACAGTAAGCTTGCTAGGACAAGGAGATGTAATACAGTAAGCTTGCTAGGACAGTGGAGTTAACTTAGGAAGTACTGGCAGCACGCAGGCTGAAGTTCTGCAGCATCTCATGGGGCTCTGGTGGACTAACAGTGAACAGTTCATGATTTTTTGTGTGTGGGTTTCCTTATAACACCAAAGCCACTTTGGAAGTGGCCACGTGAGGCCCAGAGGAAACCAGCAGCAGACTGTAGGCCTTTAGGGCCCCAACTGGCTCCCAGTGTGAGATAGCCCTGCCTCAAGTTCCCAGTGCTAACGGTGGCCATGAGGCAGCAGGTGCTGCAGCTTCTGCTCGCTTAAGGTCTTGGTTAGCTGAGACCTCTCCTCTAAGCAAGGGCTGAGGGAGCTGAACTTCTGCAGCCTGGAGAGGAGAATGCTCAAGGGAAACCTCATTGTGGCCTCCCAATACCTGAGGGAAGCTTATAAACAGGAAGAGAGCAACTTTTTACTCATTCTAATGTTGATAGGATGAGGAGAAATGGCTTTAAACTAAAAGAGGGGAGATTGAAGTCAGGTATTAAGGGGAAAATGTTTCCTCAGAGGGCGGTGAGGCACTGGTGCAGGCTGCTTGGAGAAGCTGTGGGTGCCCCATCCCTGGAATTGCCCATGGCCAGGCTGGATGGAGTCCTGGGCAGCCTGAGCTGGTGGTTGGCAGCCAACCCACAGCAGGGCTTGGAACTGAATGATCTTTAAGGCCCTTTCTAACCCAGTCCACTCTGATCTCTCCCTGAACGCCCTCCCTCTCCACTGCTATTTCTCCAGGCTGATGATCCAGTGCAGTAATGACTGCTGTACAAAATATATCTGGAAACCACTTTTTTATTGCACCTCTAAGAAGTCCACCCAACTCTGAATGAATAGTTATTGGAAATACCTTTAAGAAACGTGTGTTAAATAGTGCCACTAAAGGTACAAGCAGAGGAGAGAAGTGGGGAGTGTTATCCTTAAGTGCTTTTGCATGTTTGGTTAGATATTTCACAAGGAAACAGAGGTCTCTGCTGTGTACACAATGCCTCCTTCATGACACATGCAGGCTGGGACAGCTGTCTTCTCTATCACAGGGGCAAAGGTTTCAGAAGCATCTAAGCACCCATCGGTCTAAGATATGGCAGACTCCATTTACACAGATTTCAACAGGGTGAGCCACTGGCTGGTGCTGCAACCTTTAAAATCCCCATGAAGAAAGGAAAAGGAAGTGATCGAAACAAGGTCCTTGAACTGGGTACTGAAATCTGCCACAGATCTTGAAGAACGGGGCAAAATAACCACGAATAATTACTTTTTTCTATATTGAACGCTGAAAAAGACACAGAGTGCTCAGCAGGGTTTTTGCTTTATGCTCATCATAAATTATGCAGCCTGCCCATAGATAAGATAAGCATATCACACACGTATTCATGATTCCTTACAGAAAATGAAGATGCATAGTCTTGGAAAAATCAAGGCTGTTATGGGGACCCTGAAAAGTTCAGATTACAAAGCACAGTAACAAATGGTCTGTAACCATAGATGAGCACTTATCTGTGCTGCAAAAGTTGTATTTCATATGCAAAATCTTGACATTGCTCTGAGAACAGCTTCTGTTACACGACCTGTAGGGGAATACAGTAGGCTCAAGTAGCTGCCATGAATATTTTACACCAAACTTTAATATGTTTCAGCTTACACTCACCATTAAATATTCAGTGGCTGAAAAGAAAGCTCTCCTTATGCCTTTGTCATTCACATCTGGGACTTCGTGCTACTAGGTGCAGTATATGGATGGCCCTCTTCTTCATTTTGACCATTTTCTTGAGCTTTGCTTGTGACCATGGGGAGCTGCAGCTTCCACACCACGAGGACTGCCAAAGTGGAGTCCACTGCAGAAGAAAACAGAACCTGACAAACTGTCCAGCAGGTATTTGGGGGTAATGCACCAGAGATCATTAGCTTCTTTAGAATGCTCTTCCATCACCTACAGCTCAACAACAAATGTAGCCAGGCACTGATTGTGTTGAATGCTAGAGAGGCCCTTGGGTAATTCTCCTTTGAGAATTAGTCTTGCAGCAATTCATGTAATGAAAGGAAGTATGCTTAATCAGCTACCATAGAGCATTCAATATTTTTATAAGACTCACATATCCAAGGACTTCCTTTTTGTACTGCATCCAGGCAATAGTTTTAAATGAGGCATGGTTCATTTTGCTGATCTTGATGTTATAATACAAATAAACCACACTTTATTTAAACTGTAGAGGCACCAACTCTATCTAATGTACATAATAAAGCTGCATTATATAGAAAAAATGACCGTATGGTTTTGGTTTTGTTGTTCACAGGCTTTTTCTGCCCTGAAGGAAGCACCACACCAGTCCCATGTCCCCGAGGCACTTTCCGTTCCGAAGGAGCAGCTCTGACACCACACGGCTGCTTGCCTTGCCCAGTGGATTTCTTTAACCCCATGCCTGGCCAAAAAGCGTGCCTGCCATGCGGCTCGGAGGCAGCACAGCCCACAGAAGGACAAGAAACATGCATCTGCCTTGGGAAAGGCCAGGTGTTTCAGGTACATTGACAGTTGTGTAGCAGCTGTTCAGTCCTAATGGAGATTGGTATTACTTCAGACTTTGATCTTTATTCTCTACCTCAAATGCACTGCCCTAATGTACTGCAGGGTACCTCTCTCTCACACTGGCATCCTTCAGTCCTGATCTCATTTCCATTTGCATACATTCACCGGGCTGAAATGTTCAGTGCCCGCTGCTCAGGGCAGCTCCTCCACAGGTCATGTTTCCAGGCCTCTGGCCTTCTCCTTCTTGCTTCTGAAATGTTCCCAGTAACCCCATGTCGTTCTTGGAACAATGCTCACAACAGCAGTGCTCAGAAGAGGCACATCTTGCAGCCCTGAGCCAGGACCCTTGGCTGTGACAGAGCCTTTCCCACACACAGCTCTCCGGCTGAGCTGGGGCTCTCCTGAGGGCTGGAGAGGAGACAGCCCTGTGAAGTGGGGGCTCCTGGCAGCCCCATCCCACCCCTCCTGGTGCCACGTTCACTGCTGGGTATGACCTGTCTGGGAGGAGCACACCCTTAGAGATGGCCGGCTGAGTGCCTGACAAGGGTGGAAGAGAGAAGCAACATTTCAGGGAGTCAGGGAGAAGCCAAAGCTTCTCCTTTGCTTCTAAAGCCAGGGTTTAGTTTTTCAATTGCAACATGATACCTTAACAATCTGTTTTGGCATGGGACTAGTTTTACTCAAGATATAGTTTGGAAGAGAATGCAAATACTTCTATTAAATGACAAACTGCAGTTGTTTCACGTGGGGCCTGAATTTCAGGGAGAAAGAGCATCCCTGTGAGGCTGATGGATCTTGTTCAGTGCACCAATTACCAAAACAGAGCAAAGGACCATTTTCTGCAAGACCTTTATTGTGTTGAAAAGCCAGCTCTTTCCAGTGACACCCAATGATAGGACAAGGGGAAATGGGTGCAATCTGGAACACAGGAGGTTCCTGTAAATATGAGAAAAAACTTCTTTACAGTGAGGGAGACAGAGACTGGAACAGGCTGCCCAGAGAGGTTCTGGGGTCTTCTTTGGAGACATTCAAAATCTGCCTGGACGCCTACCTGTGTGACCTGACCTGGGTGTTCCTGCTCTAGCAGGGAGGTTGGACTAGACGATCTAACAAGGTCCCTTCCAATCCCTGATATTCTGTGATTCTGTGATACCAGATCTACACACGTTCTGAGTTTTAGGGCTACATCCATCCCTCTTTTTGTGGGAAGGTAAAGATGGTCTGAACAGACCCACAGGTTTCCCCTGACCTCAGCCAAATAAGGCGTGATGCTTAATGTAGCAAGGTGCATAACAATAGCTGCATGAGGCTGCAGGTTTCTAAACCCTGTTTTATTCTTGCAGGCTCGTGATGCTCACTGCACGTGCCCTCCGGGTTATTGGAGCTCTCTGGATGGCAGAAGGCATTGTGTCAGAAGAACATACGATATCTGTCGAGATTCAGCCTCCCGAAACCAGGAAGGACGGTGTCTAACCACGAAGGAATGGACTCACTACTGCTCAGAAAAGGTGCAGTGTTTTTCCATCAGTCAAATCCAAGATCCATGCAAAACTTGCCCTAAAAGCAAACTCCCTCGCTCTTCCTTTGCTAGGTACAGGCAGCATGAGAACCAAGCATTATTAGCATTTCCACAGGAGGTTTTAGCTCTTCTTCAAACTGAAATAAGAAGCCAAACAGGAAGCTCAGATTTCCATCCTAGCTTAAGGATGATGGGTCATTATTTGTCTTTCAAGCTGCTATTTTATTCCTTTTTCCTCCTGCAGGTTTGTGCTGCTCCCAGGGATTATCGAGGCTATGACAAGGTTCTTGGCCTCTGCATCTGTCAAACCGACCGCCTGGAGAACATCTGTGATTCTCAGTGTAGAAGGCAACAAAGAGAGACCCTGCAAATCTCCTGTGCAGAGGAGAATCCTCACCTTGTTATCACTTACAGAAATGGAAGCAAGGTAAAAGCCACTGGTATCCTCAAAATCTACCTATTTTTTGCTAAACTTTCTAGATTTTGAGAAATCTTTTTATCAAATAACATCATTTTTTTTTCAATTTCCTTAGAGAAGTACAGAAAGCAACAAACAAAAACCCCAGGCACTTCTCTGTTATACACATAACATATTTTTTATACCTGGCCTTGCATTGCAACAGTGTGAACAACTCACAGACATTTTCTGAGTTCTTTTTCTGTTAGGCTGCCCTTCTCTTGGAAGAATTAAGAACAGTCCTACTGGGACCATATTTCCCTTTAAAAGATGTCTGCACTTCAGAACAAAGCAAATACTCCCATCCAGCATACGTTGTGAAAGCAAGTGGTAAGCAAAAGGATAACAAAAGTGATAGTGTTAGCTGAGTGTAGAGTTATGTTATTAAATAGGTATTAAATGGCTTTTATAAATAACTGGCCTTTCCTTCTTGTTTTTAACACAAACAACAAGAAGTTTTGATACCTACATCCTGGCAGGATGAAGTAATGCTAAGTCACTGCTCAGTCCTAAAGCACTGATCTGAGTTCTATGCATTTCAGTATTCCAGGAATGGGCAGGTACTCAGAGATTCCCTCCCACTCTCATTTCCTAAACAGAGATGCATGTCAAAGGGCTCCCTTCTCACAATCCTTTATCTGTATAGATTTGCTTTTGGGCTTCAGATCTTAATGTGAATTTATCAAGTAGAATTAGAAGGAGCCAAACATTCTTTTTTTTTAAGTATTCTAGAGTTAAGCTGTGAGCCAAAAGCACTTTTTATACAGCTGCATGAAAATTTAATAACAACAATAGGATGCAATAATTTCCCTACGGTACCTTGACACAATTTCATTGACTACAGCCAAGTTAAACCAGTTGCTGCTTAAGGAACAGGTCTTGCAACACCAAACAAACCCTAAAGCCTTTGGATAAGGCCCAAGTGTTTTAAAGCACTGCCCTAGAATAAGAAAAATGAACTGGAAAACATGTAACTCAGTTTGAGGCTTTGTGAGCTTAACTTGTGGAGTTTGGTGAGCTGATACTCTATAAACTAGGAGAAAAACTGAAGTCCAACTTGTTGAAAACCAGAAGTGATTGATATTTTTTATATTGCTTTAGGGAGAGGATTTTTAGGAGTGTATAATCCTGACCCACGGCTATTTCACAACTTCATCATGCTGAACGAGGCTTCCTTGCTTCACAAAAACAGGTCTTCCTCCCCAGCAGCTCCAGGTAAGTTCTCACGTTTGGTACAAAGCATATATTTAAATACAGTTTCACTAAGGTTTAATTGTGCTTCAGCCATCTCCAGTACCAAACTAAATAGGAAATAGAAACCAACAGACCTTACCATCTTCAAATAGCCAGTAAAGCTTTTCCCTCTAAGCACAGTGAAGTGAAAGAAAAAGCTGACTTCCCTGCACTGCACATCAGAGCCTCCTGCTTTGCAACCCAAGCCATGAGCCAGCAGTTACATCCTCCTGGCCCCTGCCTCTTCCCCAGAGGTGATGAGGAACAGCCAGGTGGCAGCTGGATGCCTCCACCTGGGTGCACAGAGCTGGCACGTGGCCCCTCGCTGCCACCATGTCCACAGGTCTGCAGGGAGGGTAGAGCCCAGGAGGAAATGTCAGGGCTGAGCTCTCTTCCATTCCTCTCACATCTCTCCTTTGGTTTGATCCACTCTTTTGGTTCAGTCTGCAATTCTGATTTACACCACAGCTTTTGGCATTTCAGATTGCTTTTTCATTAGTTCCACTTGCATTCTTCTTGGAGAGCAGGACTTGAGTTCCTCTGTGCATCCAGAGTTATCCTCAAATCCATAGCCAAGCCAAATTCGACTTAAACACAAGGGGACAGATTCCTTAAAAAGGCTGCAGATTTTGCAAGAAGTTCTGCTTCTTTTCCAAATGTGCCTCAGCAGAGCCATTGCAAAAAGATAAGAAAACATGGTGCAAAATTATCCAATGCCAGGAAGATGGCAGTGGCATCGCTGTCTTGACACTATACCTTACTCTGGAAGCCAGATTTGTGTCCATAAGGCTTAGTCATAAAAGCAAATAGGAAATACTGTATCCTGCAGCAGTTCTGTAGATGGAAAATCATTGGTAATGATCCAAACATAATGATCCAAACCTGTGCTTTTACAGTTAATTCTGACCATGAAGAACCCAGATCTTCCCTGGTACAAAGCCTGAGACCTTCAACCTCCACATCAGAAATCCTATTTAGTGGCATCTTAAATCCAACCACGTGCATTAGTGCTAACGTTACCATTGTGTTCATTGTCTCCAAGGAGCATTACCCAGTTTATGATGTGTAAGTACAAGCCCTGAATGTAGAACTTAGCTAATGCATTTTTAGGTGAGCTCCAGAGAAGATGGCTGAGGTTTTCACTTTTCTCAACATAGAACTCAGAGGAAACATGACTAGGAGGAGTAGAAATCTCATTATTAAGCCTGCTTCAATGTCTTTTTGACAGAAAAGACATCATGGCATAGTTGGAAACTGCATGTAAGACATCAGGAAAGCAATATTCTGTCCTTAAAATAAGCAAAACCAAATATATACATGCTGTTCCTGTTGCCCTGCTGGTGCTATTTCTGACCCATTAAAAGGCAGACCTGTCTTAATACTTTTGCAAGTTGACTTCTCACTGGTTTGTGCTTTATATTCCCTCTCATTCATCCTAATTTCTTTTCCCTTTCTATAATCATTGAACTAAGGTTTAGATTTTGGTAAACTCATCCAAATAGAAACAAGCACATTCTAGTGCACTGCAAACCTTAGGAGCTCTGCCTTTGCTGCTTTTGTTTCTGTGGGCAGTTCTGGAGATTTCTTCCCCCGTGGCCTATTTTCATCTCTTTTCTGGCATTCATCCAGCTTGAAAGCAAAGCAGTAACAAAAGGAACAGGTAATGAATTACAGCACTCTACATGTGGGTTCCATCGTGGTATCTGTGGTGTTGAAACACTTACAAGGGGTCCCAGTGGCTATTTGTTCACTTCTAAATGCCCATTCTGCTTAGGGTTATTTCCTGCTGCTTTACATCAGTCTGGGGAGAGCTGGTTGGAGCAGCCTCAAACACAGTGCCACTGTGTGGACAATTAGAGGTTCAGCACCTAAACTCTAGCTAATCCTCGGGTATTTAGTGGTGTAGATGAATCCTAAGCAGCAACCAGAGCTTGATAAATAAACCTACATGCACACACACACACACACAAGAACAGACTCGTATACTTTTGCTCCTAGGAACAACTTGTACAACACAAACGCCGAATTGGACTGGGGGGACTTCCGAATGCTTGCAGAGGAAATAAGAGCTGTTTCCCAAACCTTCCTCTTCTTCCTTTTCCAGTTCCAGCACCCTGGTACCTACGTGTTACAGCTGAGCAGCAACCAGCACAAAAAAATGGTTTGTATTGAGGAATGCTGTCTTTGCATTTACAATATCCCTCTATATCCTTTAAATGCTCCAAATGGTGGTTTGGGATTGAAAGGGAATGTTAAAGATACGAGTGAGCATCTTGTCATTGTTACACGCCATACTGCAGAGGTGAATACAGCAACAAATGTGGGTGTTGTCATGCATGAGCATTATGTCTGAGTGCAAAATGGTACAACTGCTGCAATGGTTTGACTCAGTGTCATAGCCAGCATAACACTTCAGATTTAAATCACTGTGCATACTTAAGTAGTTTGCAATGGCAGTGACTGGCATTTCTGCTTATGCTCATTAAGTACATTAGGGTCATGCCACTTGGAGGACAGTGTTACGAAGAGGGGCCATTCTTCCCCACAACTCCCAGATATGCTGTGCAGGTGGGCATTGCCAGAAAGCAAGACCTCCTACTGAAACCTGACTGGACAGCCATTATTGGAGTAATCACGGGGCTTCTCACATTGCTTATTGCCTGCGTGGTGTTGACAGTAAGTAACAGTTACACAGAATCTCTTCTTAAAAGATACTATAAGCTTTTGTGCAATGAACCCACTAGCCACCTGTTTCCTCAGGCATCCCCTATAAAGATGAAAATTTTGGCTCAACCTTATGTTTTATATATGGGGTAAAATCATCCCTATGAATTTATCAAACCCCGCTGACACCCCAGGATACTTACCTTATACATAGGCCACTTAGGGACACTTAAAGTACAGGTGAATTTCATTCCTATTCTCTGGTTCATTAGATGTAACCACATAATGAAATTCTCCACGATATGCATCTCTTCAGGAAGGACAGATGAGATGACAGTTAAATCCCCCAGGCAGCCATTTGTTTCTGTCTGTAGTGTGTCCTGAACTCAACAGGCTTCTTCTGCAACCAGACTACTGAAGGAATGGTAGGAGATGGGATTTATTCATCCAGCATATCCAAACAATGTATAACTGTACTTCCTTCCCCTTGATTTCAGCCTCATCTGCTAAGATTACTAATTCTTCTGCCTTAGAACAGACCACCCTAGTGAGGTACTTAGAGAACAGGCCCTTGGGGTCTTTGCCTAACATGTAATGGTGCATCCTGCTTGTTGAGTGACTGACACGTGAATCACAAAATAGAACTTGTCACAGTGAGAAAAGGAACTTACTTGTTCATTTTTTGTTGTGTCTTGCAGCTTCTTTGTCAGGGACTTGGCTGGTCACAGAAGGGCACTGCCTGCCCTCCGTTTCGAAGGCAGCAGCTGAAATACAGCCTGGACAGATATTCCTCCAATATACCAACAGTCTTTCCCATCAAAAAATATCACCCCTGGCTGCAGAACAAAGGTAGCATGGATGCTGACTCTTACAGCACTGATGGAACAGGTCAGATAACAAAAAGCTGCCTGGTTTCTTGCATATATGGAGCCAGGATCCCATGTCTGCCAATGTGCAGTGGCCCAGATTTATTGATTTGCATAAAGAAAACAGTATGGAGGGAAAAACACGAATAAATGAATATTTGTGTTTCAGCCTGCTCCCTGAGAGAGGGTGATGTCTGGGAACCTGAAGAACAGATAGACCTGGAGTCGTTCAACACCAGTGTTTTCTTTGACCTCTTGCTGAGGCAGTCACGGTCAGTCACGGCCAAACTGGGCCATTTCAAAGAAGAGGTAAAGTCTATTTTGGGGCTCCTCATTTATACAGAAAGAGTCTAAAACAAGTAACTTCGCTGCTTCCCGTTATCTATTATGTATGTACTTTCTTTCAACTTTAATGTTTTTAGAACTTGAAACACTGACATGTATCCATATTCTTAAACATGTTGTTTGTACCATGTAATACAGTGTAAAGCAGAGTGACCTTGAGGCAGAACATTTTGATTTCTTATGAATCTGCTATGCACATTTGTGTTGCAGAATGAATCTACACAGCCCCAGTTTTTCATCTGGAACATAGAAGTAATCCAGATGACCTGGTCAAACATTTGAGGACCGTAGATTAAATGAAGAGAAGTAAATATAAATGAATATGTGGTGACACAGATATGGAGTCTCTGTTATTTGAATTTCATGATAGTCTCACAGCTGAAATCGATGGGATAGCATTTCACTGACCTACAGTAGCTATGATGGATCTGTCTGGAACGCTCATCTGACTGAGTTTTTGGCTGAAGGGACAGCAGAGGGAGCTGTGCTGCAGCACGCAGTGAGCAGATGAGCAGTGTGGAGAGGTGGTGTACTGTAACCTCAGGAATGCTAGCATGAAAACGGTTTGTATTGAGGACTCAGGTGCTGCCATGTACTTTTGTTACATAAAAAGGCACCAGTGTTATACAGAAAACTCACCGCCTTCATATTCTCTCTTACAGTCCTAATTTCTTTCTTTTTTTTTTTGCCTCAGGTGAAAGCTGTATATCGCAAGCTTACAAGTGAAATATCTGCCCTGAAAAGCCTTTGGGTCATGACACTAAACGTCCCAGAAGAGATGGAGTCTTATGGGAGCGCAATGACCGAGGATTACTTAAAAGCAAAGCAGCAGGTAGAGCTCAGCTCAGCACCACTTACACGTGGAATAGCAAATGGCACCTGCAGCATTCTCATTTCATAAATGTGGGTATGGTCATTTAGAACATATATGTAAATATTACATATGTCACAGTCTGCAAAGCAGTTAGCATTGCATGACTGCAAACAACAGGCTGTGCTGGACCTTTTAAGGCTTTTGGATTTGCTGCTACTGCTTCATGCTAACACAGAAACACCTCTGAAAGATCACTCACTTATTTTGTTTCCTTGATCTGTCTGATGGACCCATACATCCCAGCTCTTTGGGAGTCTCTTTAGTAGCAGAGCTTTCTCTTTGAGAACAGCTCACTGGTCTGCATTAGCACGTGTAACATCTTTTTCCCACTTCAGAACTCTGTTTATGTTCTTACAAAAGCTCTTAGACTGAAATGATTTTGTGCCTTATAAGCAGAAACACTCATTGTCTCACTTGGACGAATGTGTATGCTACACAGTAAGGAGTTATACAAGTTACTTTTAGTAAGATCCTGCTAAAAGCTCTGCATCACTTGTTAAAAGGATATCTTAAGTTATTAGCTTACTCAGATCTGAATACTTACCACCTGTGTGCTGGATAACTGCAGTTCAGCATATTAGAGTTATTAGCATATATGTGCTCCAATTCAAATGAATGGATCAAAATTATTTGTAATTTCTGATTTTTGTTGTTTTAATAAAAGGCAGGAAGGTTAGAATTTCTGTTCACATTTAGATAAAGCAAGAGAAGACATGCTTGGATCTTATATCCCACCTAGGCAGAAGAAGAGATGCAGCACAGGAAGCAGTTGGCTGCAGAATATGAGGAAGGTGTGAACAAACAGATGCAGCTACTGCAGCATGATCTGAAATGCCAGGAAGAGCATTATGTCACGTTCAGTTCCGCCCTGCGAGAGGCACTGAGGTTGGCAGAGATGCTGACAAATAAGATGGCTGGTAAAGGAAGCCCCACCTCTTGGTCCCAGCCAGACTGTAAGAGGTAATAAATGTACTGAAACCTTCTGCTACAACTTTGTATTTTCTAGCTGGAAGCATTTGTGGCAGGTGATTGGGTTGGCTTGTATTTGGAAGAGATACTCTAACAGAGATTATGAACAGCTGTTCTAAATCTCAGCCATATAGTGAAGAGACCCCCATCTGAATCTACAGGACAACAGTCTTTTGAGGGTGTTTTCTTTCACTGCCAAATGATTTCTATTGTGATATTATGCCAGTTGAGGTCAGTGCACAAACCATGCTCTGTCAGGACTTAGAATCACAGTACAACATAATCACAGAATGGCCTGGGTTGAAAAGGACCACGATGCTCATCAGTTCCAACCCCCTGCTATGTGCAGGGTTGCCAACCACCAGCCCAGGCTGCCCAGAGCCACATCCAGCCTGGCCTTGGATGCCTCCAGGGATGGGGCATTCACAGCCTCCTTGGGCAACCTGTTCCAGTGTTCAGAATCAGAATTCTGTGATTAAAAAGAAAACAGAAAGGAAGAGAAAATGGTATTTTTAATGCAGTAGCCAAAGCAAATACTCATAGAGCTCTCTAAGTGCCAAAGTGCAGAGATCATTTGCATGTCCTTCCAGGCTCTTCCTATACTCCTCCCTTGAAATTATTTTACCTTAACTTCACGTGGCAAGTAACCATCTTTTAAATTCCAGCCTGTTAGCCCAGATAGATGCTGCAAGCAACAGGATGTCAAGCTTAATAACAACAGAGAGCCACCGCCTCAAAGCCTGGGGAGTGCTGGGCGAAGGAACAGGAGCTCACCTTCTTAACAAAGCTAAAACCAGGATCCTTACCCTACAGGAGCTTGTGGGTAACTACAACCTCTAGGAATTCTTTTCAGAATGATGCTAGAATGTAAGGAGGTGTAGGCAGGAAGGTGCACAATGCTCCTTTTGGTGCTTTCATAAATAGGTGGAGGATAACAGGCTGCTGTTTTCTTCCTCCTCTATTGTGCATTGCTTTCAGACCCCAGCGGCAGTGCCCGAGCACCTGATGTTGTCTCTGTGGATCCTGTCACTGGGCTGTTAACTCCCAGCCCACACTGTGCCATGCTGCTGGGCAGCCAGTGCTCTGGGCCGGTACCCAGCAACCATTTCCTGCATCCGGGCACTGGGAAGGTGCTTCACGTAGCTGGCAACGTCGGTTATGATCCCATCAGATCTGGGCTGGTCTGTACTGTTGATTGTGCTTCAGGTAAGAGCTACTGTGAAATAATAATTGGTTCAGTTGCTTATTTGTGGAATACAGTTTTAGTGGTGTAAAAGAAAGAAAAAAGCCAACACGAAACACCTTGGTGTACTTGCATGTGTTTTAACCTTACCAAAATGTAAAACTAAAGAAAGTCTGAGAAAACTCAGTAGCATGGAGCTGGAAGATACTTCTCTTCATCTAAATACAAGACTCAATGTGAATAAGAAGTATTAAATGTTGCAAGGCTTATATACAATAAAGTATCGAAGTATTCTTTATTTCCAACATATTTCTGTCTGTCTGCTCTTTAAACCATGAAAACCATCATATGCCTCACTCTGAGGAAAAGGCCAGAGTACAAATTAAGTCTAAAAACAAACAAGCAACAAAACAACCATAAAGCTGGTATAGAGGGCTTACAGTCATTCGTTTAACTCTGGGCCGAAACATTGCAAGCCTTTAGTATGAGCACTCTCTGAAAGCTCCATGGACTCTGTTCTGAGCTGTGATGCCTCCTTGCCTTTAGCATTAGCATAACCATGCTGAATTTCTTCTGGTTCTACATGTAGGTGAGCGTCAGAAGCCTGAAGTGCCCATATTTCCCTACATTCCTTACCCAGTTTGTCCTGACACTGGCCTACCCGTGAAGACAAAACTTCCAGTCCTGTGTCCTGAAAAAATATTTGGTCTTGGAGGACTCATGGCAGATCCAGTGACAGACATAGAAGTACCAGTGCTTGGGGTTACGATCCATCCTCACAATGGGCAAAAGCTGGCTGTGGGTGGGACGTACCTCAACCCCATCACCGGCAAGTTGACACCGCTGGAGATCGGGGCTCCCATGACAGAGCCAGAGGGAGGCAAGATTGTTCTGATCCTCGGGGTCGGTTTGGATGGCAACACTGGTGGGTGAATTCTTTGTGAGCTGATAAATGAGGTGTGCACTGTACATTTAACCTGCCCTTAACTCACTGACTACAGGCATGGAACAGAGGGAGCCTAAAGCCATCACTTTCACCTCCCACCTTTGCCTTGTCCTGTCAGGACAACTCCACACCTGAGCTTTTATGAAAGAAATCCTTCTCTTTTCTGCTTTAAAAGTCAGTAAAACTGCTGAAACTATGAGAGACATTTGAGGTACCACATTAATGAATATGGCTATGACACAAGAGACTGAAGTTGATTTGGACTGGACGATCATATTTGGACTAGATGATCATCTGAGGTCCCTTCCAATCCCTGATACCCTGTGATTTGACTCAAAGCTGGTCCAGGTGCTCCGATAAAATAATAAAAGCAGCAAGAAATACATAACTTAGGGGCTGGGGTGGCTGAAGTTCTAGATTTTTTAAAAGCATCTTCACACACATGTATTCTTTATAATTCACTGCAGAAGATACACAGAAAAAGGAGTGGGAATCTTAATCTTCTAAAGTAGAAGCCAGGATACTTCATTTAAAAACATTTTGTGGGCAAATTATTTTATAATCAGCATCACAAATGTTTTTGTTTTATTTTATTAGACCTGTTTCTACTTCCATTGTACCTTTTTCTGAATGGAAAGACCAGACCATCATGACCAGCTGCCAGGTGATTCCGGGTGGTGTCCTGACTCTTTATTTCCTGTTTCTCGATTACAGGAGAAGTTGTACCTCTAGGTGGGCTGGCAGATCCTTCTGGAAACCCAATGCTTCTTGGAGATTCCTTCATTGAGCCTCTGAGTGGGAAAATTGCCCGAGTACAGGGAGCTCACCTGCAGCAAGACAAGGTGCTGCCCCAAGGTGGCAGTTATCAAGCAGTGCTGGAAGCTGAGTGGCTGCTATCCCAAAGTCGTGTGGTGGATGCTCTAAAGAAGCTTAAGGCATCAGTTTTGGAAGATCCCTGTCTAGCAGCAGACAGGTTGGCAGTGCTAAAGGCTTCAGTAGAAGATATGAAGAAGTCTTTCACTGCTAGATTTTACCATGCAATGCACTGCTTGCAAAGCCTCAAGAAAAAACAAGAAATAGCTTCAAATGTCAAGAGTGATGGTGGGAATCTGGGTAGGTTACAACAGTCTGTTTTAAAGAGTAAAGGGGTGACATTACAATTATGGCTACAGTAATGAACACATTTCCATCACCAGATTAGGCCAAAATATTAGCAGTTAAAACCTTTGGAAGGTTTTTGTCAAAGTAGCCATTGTTAAGCAAATCATAGACTCATAGAATGGCTTGGGTTGGAAAGGACCCCAAGGATCATCAGGTTCCAACCCCGAGCCACAAATACTATGATGAGCTCAGCCGACATCGTTTGGAAGCTGGAGCAGAAGTAACAGCATCCATCCTGCATTTGTCAGCCTCTGAAGGTCTTGCATCACAAAACATCAGTCTAATATTTCATATTTCTCATCTTCTCTTCTGGGGGGCAAACTAGGTGTGATCAAATATCCCGGCACAGAGATGTGGATCCCTGCAGTGTTTGGAATGAAAATCCCAGATCCCGGTGGGTCCCGTTTGATGGTGCCGATTCTGGGAATAGACTTTGACTGGAGTAGCAGGCAGCCTTCCCCACTCGCAGGGACCATGGAAGATGGAAATGGAAAAGGTAGAATGGGAAATTGAATGTGATTATTTTAACGGTAAAGAGGAAAGGACTTCTCTGTCATCACCTCTATTCACATTATTTTCAGAGCCAAGAAACCACCCTAGCAGAGCAGATCAGTTAATGTCTGAGCAGTGAATGGGAAATATCAGTGTGCATGGTGCTGACATTCAACACAAGCAGAACCAGAAAAATGGTGAATAGGAGCTGGGGCTGAGACCAAATCACTGCAGCTTTCAGCCATTAAAAACTGTGATCATTAGGGCTGCAGCTGGAACAGCTGTGTTCCTGATGTGCATTCTGAGGATTATATCTGATCTTTCTTTACCCACAGGCCTCGTCCCTATCGCTATTGGTGCCAGAACCATAAGTCCAATTACAGGTGAAATTGGGCCTGTTATCGGTGCTCAGACCCACCCCCGGACACACAGCGTAATTCCTGTTGTTCAGTCCTTCAGAGCTGTACCAAGAGCCGCGGATTCAGAGCTGGTAATCACTGCTCCAGCTCTGATAACTTTGGAAAACTCTTTGCTCGTGATTTTCCACTGCTGTGAGGCGATTTCACCTCTTCCTACGCCCCACAGATAATATTTTCTTACAGTACAAGATGAACTGAAATATATGTATGTCATTTTACTTGCCTCTTTGTTATCCATTTTTCTCTCTCTTCTATCTGTATCTTCTGCTGCTGCTCTTCATACCTCCTCTTCTATGCCCTATCCCAAAGTACATGTTGCATTATAACTTCAAACAGGAGTTATAACACACACAGATTCAGGACTGCAAATTTCTCACCCCCCTATGACAGCAAATTTGGATGTGTGCTGCTGTTGAAAGCACTGAATGAAGATTTCATAAGTACGGTTCAATTAAGTTTGTAATCTTTCACCTTCCTGCAAATGTAAGCTATTTTTTTCTGTCAATGCATTTCAGCTGGACCTCCTAGAGAAGGAAATAAATTCAAGGCAAATATACTGGCAGTGCAGAATAAAAAAGGAAGAATGGCTCCTGAAAGAGCTGAGTTCTCTATTTCTTCGTGTCCTTGATGCTGCAAAAGAGGGAAAGGCACAGGAGGTGTGTGCACTGTTTTTGCAGCTGGCTTCTGCACAGCTCTTTATGAAGGATTGCCCGCAGGCATCCGATTGAAGGATCACTGATGCTGCACCCAGGATGGTGCTGATCTGGATTCACGTTACTTCCCTTCTCAGTACGGTGCAAATCCAAAATGTGAACTGATGTGTTGATGTTCACTGCAGCCTTTCCCACCTTAGGAGTTGGGTGTGTAGTCTCATAACAGAGCAACCACCAGTTCAAAGCCAGGATGTGTCTGTGCACAGTAGGGACAGCGCTGTTCTGAGTGGTAGCAGGAACAGCTGAGCTGCACTCAAGGTCTACTCCATAAAATAAACATAAAAAAAAGGCTAGGAGAAAGCTGTGATCAAATCAGACAACCTTTTGAATTCATTTGTCAGAGGAAGGAGCTTCACAAGGAGTCACTATTGTACAAGCTTGCAACGTTACCTGAAATGCTCTCTCCCATTTCTTACAGATAAAACACAGGGGGGGAGTGAAAGGCATTGAGGAAATGTGTCGTTTTCTTGAAGGGTCCTCTCTGCAAGAAGCTGAGAGAAGAGCTTCCAAGTATTTCAGCAGCCAGCTGGGCACTGCATTACCCTCACTATTCAAAGGTATGAACTGTTAGCTACCAACAGAAAGGGGGGGAAGCAGGGTGTGTGATGTTTGCTCCTTCCCAGCATGTTAGCTTCAACTTCAGAAACTACTCATGTCCCCATGAAGCAGGATGAGACAGACATGGGATCTGGATATTTGGGCTGTTCTAAAAGATAAAGAGCAGAGATGTGGTGAAGCATATTTAGGAAGCATCTTATTTCAGGTTTGCTCTGTGAATTTCCATTATCAGATGGGCACTGCTGCTAATATTCACTGCTTACAGCTGACAGAGATGAAAAAGAACAGGAAATACAGGTTCTGCTGGAGATCAGAAAGGCACTGGAAAAGCTGATGCAGTTTGTTAAGAAGATACAAGAAGAAGAAAAGAGAATATATGTGCAGATGACACAGAGAGAGAAGCAAAGAGGATGCACATCAAGTATGGAAACAGTGATGCTCAGACGGGTGAGGTCACTGCTGGGTTAGGCTGAACATTCCTGGGGTCAGAGAACTTGTTAACCTTTGAGAAGCACAGACATTCTGCACCCCGGGGTCACACTGTCCCATTTATTTCCTCCACTGTTCCTCTTAAATCCTCCCTTCTTGAACTGTTACCTTTAGGGTGGAGTTTTTGGCCCTTCCTGTCATCAACTGTAGGTTTCGTGACCGTTCAGCGATGACTACCCAGACAGCAGTGCCATGTAGCTGTCACATTAGCTTTGTAGCCACAGTATGCAACAGAAAATGAAAGCTGGGACTTGAAGTACTCTTATTTGTCTCATTTCTTCCAGGTTGTACTGGCTCTAGCCTCTGAATTTCAGGAATGCATGTTGAAACAACAAGCTAACGTGGAGACTGCATACAGCAAGCTGGAATTTTTGAGGGACTTGTCAGATATCCAAACCCAGCAGGCAAAGGTACTGACCTCGCTCTCAGGCAAATGAAAAGCAGTCATGTTACTACTTTCTAGCATAAGCATGAAGAGTTGCCATGTTCTGAGAATAATCCCTGGGAGTGCAAAAATGATTGAGTAAAAAAGCCCACAAGTCCCCTCCCTTAAAGGACCTCTCACATCCCATCCCTTGACCTGTAACGTCTCACGAATTGTAGACCTACATCCTCTTGACAAGAGAGTCAGTGGGCCTTTCCATTAAGTCAATAGACTCAGAATCTGCTCTTCATATTAACTGGATCCCATGTTCCATTTTGGACTTCTTACATTAAAAAGCATTAAATTAACACTCTTCCATAATCTTCTTCCCTTTTCTCTGTCATCCTCTTGTACTCTTCCATCCCCACGAGGCAATAACCATTAACTGAATTTCAGCTTACGAATATAATTGAGGTAGAATTATTAGACCACAGAGTTGAACAGAAAGCTTTTTATTACATGACACTTGCAAATGGATTCCAGAGAAGCTGAGGGTATTAAATACCAGAAGTGCAGTTCAAATCATTTGTCTTACAACATCTGCAGCAGCTTGAAGGATGTAGAAAAATCAGAGTTGGGTGCTCCAGGACTGTAACCATCGTAAAAGGCTTTAAGCTGCTGAGACAGGCTCCTGGTAGATTCTGATTGAGTCACCAGTCAATCTGCATGGGATGTCTGAACCAAGAATGGGAGGTTTTCACCAGAAGGCAAAGAATGCCAGGATGCTTTTTCCAATGAGATGTATAACACGTGTAAAACACAAGTTGCATGTATTATTTTGTGATGTTTCAGGTGCTTTTCTCTGGGTCACAACACTGTTTTGAAAACTATGAGACAGCCAGATACTATGGCAGCAGTGGGATCTCACACAGTACGTGCGAGGCCATCCATCACAGCGTGATCCCACTGCTCAAGTCCATGGTTCAGATGCTGGAGGAAGACAGCAGAAGTTACGTATCATCTGAGACACCTGGTAAGAGAGGAGTTAAAGGTACTGTCAGTTACCTTATTTTACACCGGGCTTTAAAAACATATTGGAACCTTTCAACTTTGAAAGGCTAGAAAGAGAGATTCTCCCATCTGGCAGCTGGAACTTCGACTTCAGCTGTCAGATACTTCAGTGAATCTGTGCTAAAGTAACAGCAATTTCACTACTGCTTTTACCATTTTTCTATCACTTCTAGATCCCTTTAGGAAGCATTGGTGATTTTAGCTGAATTGGGAAGCCTGCAGAATAGAATGGCTTGGGTTGGAAGGGACCTCAAGGATCATCAAACTCCAACCCACCTGCCGCATGCAGGGCCACCAACCTCCATATCTAACAGTAGACAGATTCATTAGCACTTTAGAAATAATCTGTGATTATTTAAATGATGAGACTGCAATAAAATAATTGGCACACAGAATTAAAGAGCAGCATTTGAAGCAGCATTGATTTTCTTCTCAGCAGAAGTATTTTAACTTGTGCAACTTGACTATTTCCACCACAGATGAAGGCAGGATTAACATTTCCAATTCAAGTGCAATGGAAACATGTTTGTTTCATCATTCAGGTAGCCTGTGGTTGTTTTTATTGTGATAAGATCTTGCAGAACAGACAACTTAAATTTATTGTCCTCTTTGGAGGAAGCACTGTAACAGTGAGGGACAGGCTCAGAATACAGAATCACACCAACCTGGCTGTTGATCGAGTCTGAGGTACACCAGTCATCATTTTCCAGGCCTTATCTGAAATGCTTAGGAAGAATGAAGTTTTGGGGGCTGCCTAAGAACACTGAGCTCTGCACGACCCATGAAAGAACTGAAAATTCATCAGCAGCTTTGGTTTTATATTGAGGAATGACAAAAATGTTCTGAAGTGAGAAGTGCAGTGAATTGGGCACTTGAAACAAAATCAGTTAGTCTAACAAAATTCTGTTGTTCTTTGTAGAAACAGCGAGTTCTTCTCAGAGCAAACAGGACGCCTTCTCGAGTCAAGAAGGAGAACTAATAGTAGTGGATTCTGCAGCCCTATCCACGAGGGAGTTTGTCATGTATCAGTATGGCATCTCTTTGCTGCAGTTTCTCAGGCTGCACATTGATGTAAGTTCTGAAGATGTAATTTAGTAATCAGTTCTTCAGAAAGAACAGTTATCCAAAAAATCCTTCAGCCAACAAGCTGCAAAGCATCTGCCAATTACAAAGTAAAATCAAGTTGAAATCGACTGCAAACAGCAGGAGGTGCAATTTGTGTTTTCTCCACAACGATTTTGAGATCAAATTTCTGTTGCCCAAGATCCATGTCAGTTCCTGTATTTGCTGTGTCATCCCTCCTATGCACAGCACCCACTCCTTGCATTAGCTCATCACTGCACACTGAATGATATCAGGATAAAGCATATTTCTTTTCTAATTTGGAGCAGGGCATTTCCTATTTTCATTTCACAGTTCGTAGCAGTTAAGGCTTCATTCAAGGTAGGCTGTCCAGGGCCTTTCACAGAAACATAAGATAAATAATGATAAAAATAGTGATGCCTACAGTCAGAGCTGTGGGACAAGAGTACACTTTAATGTATTTCATTAGAAAACTGGCGAGATGAACTGCTGTGATAGGTGAGGGTTTCTCACACAGTTCCCATTTCCCCGTGGTATTTGTTGGCTCTGTGTGCCCCCTGCAAATCAAAGCTGACATTTCTATGAATTTATGTCCCATTAACCCCTCTTACTTTGCAGGTCTGATTGCATGCACAGCTTTCACAGAAGCAATTTGCCTTCCCTTTGCAGGCTCCAGAAGTTAACCTGTGTGTTGCCTCCAGGATACCCCTCTGTAACGCCACAGGCAATGCCTTCAGGAACTCTTTCTTTTATCAGGTTTGTCAACTTCACATCTAACCAGCCTATGTAATATCTTTTATATCCATTAAGTTATGGACCTAGAAGTGAACTGCAGGAAGGTTTCATATTTTTAAGTCATTATATGTTTGATATAAATGTAAGGCCCTCAAATGTTAATGGCATGCTCTGGATCTCTCTGAATATGAACTTAATAGAGCGCTGTAGAATACAGAGATTTAATAAGCATTTAATGGGAGGGTCATACCCAGAGCATATTATTGTGGTTACCCAGTCTCTCATGTCCAGATTACACTAAATTTTCTATAGGTCACCTTTATAGAAGTGAGCAGTTTATCAGTGTTTTATTTGCTATAACCAGATAACACAAAACAGTCAGATTTTGTATTTCTAAAAGTGAAACATCAGAGAGAAAAGCTTTCTGAAGTTGATGATACACAGAGATACAACTGTCTAGAAACACCACGTGAGAATGCTTTAGATTTCACACATAGGAAAGTGTCCCAAAATGAAGTCTTATGACAATGCTGCATTCTTTATTATATGGATATTCCCCAAAATTCTCTGAATTGAATCTTTTCCCTTCCCTAAAATCAAAACCAAACCACTGGCAGAGTCGCATCTGTCCAGCTGACCATTGGCTGTGCTCAGCTCAGCTCTGGGTATTTGTTCTTTTTCAGCCTTCAAAGAACAAGCTGTTCATCCTTAGGGGCTGTCTGGGTTCTGCTGGAAGTTTCCTCCTGCTCCTCGTGCACTGCTTTGCTCACATCACTGCTGCTGACTTCAGCCAAGACACCAACCCAACCTTTCTGAGGCTTTTTCATCAGGTAGCTCTGTGTGCTCCAAATGTAATTACAGCACAGTAACATTTGGAAGACATACACCTCTCAATACAAAGCAGCCCTTTCCATTCAGCCTTCAAAAGAGCACGCTTTGGTATTGTGGAGGTGCACAGCCATCTCATTTTCCTCAAAGATATCCCTGCTGTGCACAAAGTGATTTTAGGCCCCTGCCAAAATCTGCCTCTGGTAAATGGTGATTTTCCTCCTGACTGTCAAGAACAACCCACACTGCCTAGGGGCCAACACAGCAGAAGTGTCCCAGATGGGCTCCTGCTGCTGCCAGGTACCACGTTCTCATCCTGCTTCAGCTGCACGTTAACCACACTACTGAGCATACTTGTGGGCCACATCAAATACCTTTGAGACCAATAATGTTTTGGGGGTGATTTTTGAGATAAAATGTGATATCCTAATACTATTTGTGGAAGCAAGACAAGTTTTTGTTTGACTTGCTCTACCCCTCATCCGTACTAATCTCTGATCAGTGGGTAGTTTTAAAACTCATGTTCAACTGCTTCCAGGTATTCAGAGCTGTTTCTCTCTCTTTCTAGGCACTGAAGACTTGCCTTGGTGAGATGTTCTCTCTCAGACTCCAGCTGTCAGCAGCTCTCCCAGGTAATAAAGCCTCTGGGATAACTCAGATGTGGCTGAAGGAAGAGCCATTCTCCAAGGAAGAAACCAATCTGATCTCCCAGCTTTTTGAGGTGAAAGGGAAAAACCTCACAGAAATTGAAGCCTTTGAGAAGATAATAAGAAAGACTGAGTCCTGATCTGCTTGAAAGCTCACCATCCTTTTTTTCTTACTTCATTACAAAATGGCAATTAAAAGCTGCTTATAGATATCTGGGCTCCCCCATTTGCAGCTATCAATTCCCAACAAACATAAGTGTTTCAAATCTAGAAGCCTCACAAGTAGTAGCACAAGCCACCATTTTTATCTGGAAAAAAAACCCTCATATCAGAAAAATTATTTGGCCTCATACAAATCTCTGGGACAGCACAAAAAGCAGTACTATGAGAAGTGTATGTAGAGAGGCTATTAAAGGCTTTTAAAGCTAACACTGATCTGCACTCTGCGTTTCTGTGCTACTGAATGACAGGTTTGAGGAACCACTCAAAGACAGCTTGTTTGAGAAAAAAGCAGTTCCTTCATGCCTTAGGCAGCTATGAAAAGGACAGCTTTGGATGGAGGACGTGATTTACGATGGTGGATTATAAGCTGTAGTTGAATAGAAAGCACATCACAACACCTTTTCATTATGACCTCACTTTAAACTACAAAGCCAGACTTCACAACCTGCTACACGTGGGCAGGTTGTGTGAAGGTCAGGTCAGATTTGCTGCCTGAGTTTGTCAGAAAGGCCGATGACTTCTCTCTAAGCTATCACCACCTTTTGAATAGCAGAAGTGAAATTTCAGGGAGATTAGTCTTTCTAACTTAGCTCCTCATGAGACCGTCACTAACAGCAGCACTCCTACTGACTGACTTTAAGCACTCAATGTCTTTAGCTCAGAAGAGGAAATCTGTACTTGCTCGTCTCCCTCAGAACTTGAGGACCAAGCAGATGCATTAACTGAAAACAGACCATAAAGAATGGCCATTTTTCAACAGTAGAAGCAAGCACCTGCTTTTTGACTACCCTGAATTAACTACTTTAGAGAAAGACCATTTGGTGAAGTAAATAAAGGCATTAGAAAATAGCCCAAGACAGAAAGCTTTAATGATCCTCAGAAGACAACGTGATGCATTGGTTCTTAATTGGCCATCTGCTTTTGTCCTCAGGGTTTACATGAAAATATTGTAGTCATTTTATTAGGCAAAATCATGAGTCAAAGTGTGAAAGACACAGAACATTTCTCATTCGTGGGTCATCACCCCTTCTGCCCACTGCAGCCTCTGGTTTAGATAACAAGTAGGAAGAAACAGATGCCATACAAGAATCTAAGAACAACTTTAAATGATGTCATGACCCACTGAGTATCCTCACATTAATGCTGTTACATCATTCAACACCAAGTATTGACACTGAGTAGTGGGTGGAATATTGCTGCTTTACAAATCACGCACTCATTCTGCTATCTCAGAACTGCTGTGTAAAAAGCATTCACATCTTCACCCTACACAGATGCTCGCTTAGATCTCACTAGGAGGGAAAAGAACAGATTAAAGTAGATGGATTACGCTGCTGGAGGACACAGCTCAGCTATCAAAGCTGCAAGAGTTAGTTGGAAACACTACTGCTGACTCAGTGAGGAAGCAGCCTCCTCCCACCTCCATCTTCTCCTTTATTCAGTTTACCCAGTGCTGTACAGATCACAGCATTCGCACAGAGCTGACCTCAAAATGAAGTCTTTTAAAAAGGAAAGCCTCTATAGCACGAGCAATAGTGGTGTTTTGTATGCATCTACTAAGCCCTATTAATACCAAGCTCATTGACTTGCATTGTGATTTCTTTCTGAAGAAATACAGCAAGTCATGGTGAAGCATGACAGACGTTACCTTACTTGAGAAGAGGAATATAGAACTCAACCTTATTAGTTATCACCATCCACGCTGTGTTTGAAAGGTAGGATCCAGTTTGAGTAACTGGGGCTTAATACAAATGGGTTTTTTTCCCTTTTAAATTAAACACCAACTATGAAGTTACCTAAAATCTACACTATAATTTTGATCATTTGTTTGACTTGATTTATACAGGCAGCCCTCAAGGCTTGAAATGGCTTCTGGTTGTCTTCTTTTACAAAGCCTCTCCTTCAGGACTACACATTAGTCATTTTCATCACTGCTTATTAGGTGGCAAGAGGTGGACTACAGCAAGCAGAAATGACTGCAGTAAGCAGTCATGTATTTACACAAGCTATTAGGTTTTGACAGCAAGCATGTTGAGCATTTTCAAGAGATTAAGCAGCAAGACAAGCTACCACCACTGCTTGTTACCCTCATGGCCCAGTTCGAGGAGCAGATGTAGGAGACAAGTCAGTAGGAAGAAAGTCAGAGCAAAGCCATTGTGTTGAGTGGCTGCCAGTACTGAGCTAAGGTATCCTAGAGCACCATTTAGAATCCCAGTAGCATTCCAATGAGTCCTTTCTTACTGAAAGTGTAGTCTCCATCTCTCCAGAGTTCTGGCTGAGTGAGAAGACAGCTAAAGTGACTCATGTAGTACAGGAAAAGCTTCCTGGGGGACACTGCAGAACAGACATCCTCTGATAAATACTCCATCCTTTGA
The DNA here is from genome assembly GCA_016647715.1 of Pavo muticus. Lineage (NCBI taxonomy): Eukaryota > Metazoa > Chordata > Aves > Galliformes > Phasianidae > Pavo > Pavo muticus. The sequence goes on from JACDJE010000258.1 coordinate 1,019,045, forward strand.
GAAGGAGATGCTTGCTGTGTTGCTCACAGCTGGGGAGAGCTACACCACCATCTACCCATCCCTCTCCTGTCTGTGGGCTGGCTTTTTTTGACAGCTGAGCTATAGGCTAGGAGCCAGAAGTCCAGCTGGAGCCACAGAACCATCCTTCACAGCTGCACATAGAGCTTCACACATTGTGAGGTGCAGGCATTTTGCTCCCAGTGCTACTAAGCACTGCTGCCTTGCTACCTTGGCCAGAAGGAAGCAGACTATCTGCTCATCCTCAACTCTAAGGGTGTATTTATTACCAATCTTCCTTGACTCATGTTTTGACCAAATAGCTTCTTTTAAACTCCCTTCAGGCACCAAGAGGGGATTGGACAGCTTTTTAAAAGAAAACATGATTAGATTTATTGATATATATGCATTTCCTTTTTAGCTTACAAGTAGCATCTCACATTAATTTTCAGTCTTGTTAACATTGTTAAAATATTAAAATGTTATTTAAAAACCCAAAGTTTCAACAGTACAGAGTAAGAGGATAGGGAACAGACAGTAAGTACGTTCTCTTTTCATGAAGCTCTGTAGCACCAGCCTTCATCCCACAGCACAGCTCAGTGTTAGAGGCTGTTGGAACAGCACAGCCACAGATCTACCGCTTGGTATTGATCCAGTGGTACCTATCAACACGTGGTCCTGGGAAAGCAACAGCTGGCCTGAAGGCTTTGTAAGCCCTGTGCTGGGCATAGGATGAGCCACTCATGTGTGTCTTCCTATGAAGATACTGAGACCAGGACTGTATGGGTGTCTTGCAGTAGTCAAACTAGACAGCAAGAAATGAGATAGCATTAAGATGCGTTTATGCAAGAAAAGGGAGATTAGTCTGGCCAACAGCTGTTAGTCTATCACACCTTCGTGAAGGAGCCTCCAGGACAGATGGTGGCTCTCACCAAAAGGGACAGACCATTACCACAGATTTACCTGGTAGACACTGTTTGGATTGCTGACAGTAGGGATAGCTTTTGGTTCCCTGTTGAAGCTCTCCTCATCCGAAGAGGTACCAGAAGGATAGTCTAGAGCTGCTCTGTCAACAGCGTAGTTGATCTGCTGCGAAAGCTCTGGGTTCTCCTCTCCTTCAAAGTGAGCAACTGTGAACGGCCGGTTCTTCTCTCCATACCTGGAAGCAACTGTGTTTGTGCCATGCAGCTCTGGACCAGCAGCATAGATACCACTCACCTGACACTACCAAGGAAGCACAATCTCGGCTTCCAGTAACGGGCATGGAGAGGATGAGGTTCCCACAGAACCTGACAGATTATGGTGTTAGTCACAGGTTCAACTCACCTGCAACACACTTCAAATGGATCAACCCACAGCGTCATCTCTTTTGGCAAACCAAGCTTGTTGAAGTCCACATTACTCTCCACACAAGCTTGCTCCAGCAGCGGATCTCTGGTCTGATGTTTGTTTATCCTTATACACCTAGGTAAGAACACAAGTGCAGGGGGAACATAAGATTTCACTGCCACTTTGCAAGTTCTGCTCCAAGAAATAGGATTAAGGTCACCATATTTCATCTTGACACAGCTGGCCTAGTGGTGCAAGTTCTCATTTATAGAGGCTATCAGAAAGTTAGCCAGCAACTCAACCATTTTTAGAAGCTTAATTTATTATAGAAGTCAGTTTAAGACCACCTGGCCTACACTCAAGAAGTCAGGCCCTCTCCCCTTCTCCCATGGGCCCTCTTACCTGAAGGCCTGTCCTCGGGATGGGTTGTCCAAGTACCAATGATTCTTGTACTTTTCAAACAGTAGTGTTGTCAGCTTAGTTGCAAATCTCTCTATTTTGTGCTTGCTCAGCTTGTCTTCCCTTTTTATCAGTCTTGTGATGAAGAAGACCGTAGCAGCAATTTCATCCTTCATTTTAAATCCAAGTGCTTTAACTGTTGGAGAGTCATCAGGAGAGATGAGACACTACACTGGATTGATTCAATGGCATTAAGGTGCTCTCACATTTCAAGGAGAGATGTTAAAACCCATAACCCACATCAGATAAAGCTTAATTAACCTAAACTACTACACAAGTGGTTACTTCAGTTCAGGGTACAACACCAGTTCAGCAGATTCCTAGAAAGCACTCACACTGCACTTGTTAAAATGTAAAAGCTTAAAAGGTATTACTCCTTAAAGAGCATTTATGCAGCCAACACCCAGCAGTACTTACAGTTACCTCACATGCAAAAAAGACCAAAAACATTACCTTCTCAGACCAAAGTTGTTGAAAACCTGAGATATATTTCATGTACAACTTCAGATAGCCACAGAAGAAACAGATTTAATGCTACAAAAACCTATACAGCTTTTGCTTACTTTTTTTTAATTAAAAAAGAAGGAAAAACATAGGAAAGCTCCTCCCAAAAACACCCAACCCTTCCCTCACCATTGCACCACCACAGCTTGCTCAAGTTTTATATACAGGTGGCCCTGAGGGCTGTAACAGCACTCAGGTGTGCTCCATTAGTTGATCAACATGCCGGGCTTGGGGCTACTTCCAGTCTAGGTGTTTCATCCCAATATCAGCTTCCTCTGTTAAAGTATGTTTAATGGATTTTCATCTCCATCAGTCTGTTAGACAGACACCAGTTTAATACTTGAGTAAATTTAATAAGTTGTTACAAACTCATTTCACTGCTATTAGTGCAGCACTGCTCCTTTCCCCATGGAGCCCTCACATTTGGTGTGCCCAGGGAGGTGGTGGAGTCACCAACCTTGGAGGTGTTCAAGGAACATTGTGCTGAGGGACATGGATTAGTGAGAGCTATTACTGGTAGGTGGATGGTTGGACTGGGGCATCTTGGAGGTCTTTTCCAACCTTGGTGATTCTGTGATTCTATGATTCTGTTCCAAAGATTGGATGACTGTATTTATCATATTTATCAATGTTCATGTTTTCTGATGGCTCTAGTTGGGTTGGTTGGTTGGTTGGTTTGTTTGGAGGTATTTCACAGAGGATGTGAATGACTCTGTTAAAGAGCTCAAACCAGGGCAGTTCCTGGAATGTGAATGCTTCGTTACTGGCCTCAAGTTGTGCTAGGGCAGATTCAGGTTGGATGTTAGGAAATATTTCTTCACCAAGAGAGTAGTCAGGCGTTGGAATGGGCTGCCCAGGGAGGTGGTGGAGCCACTGACCCCGGAGGTGTTCAGGAAACATTTAGATGTGGCACTGGGACGTGGTTCAGTGGGAAATATTGGTGGTAGGCAGACAGTTGGACTGGATGATCTTGGAGGTCTTTTCCAGCCTTGCTGAATCTATGATTCTATGCTTCATTGTTTAAAGTTGTAGGCAATAAGCTGATGTGTTCTCTTTTTCCCCTTCTCCTGCCTGTGGAATTTGTGCCACCAATGCTGGATATCAGAAACCATTCAGACAAAATGACAAATTAAAGTGAAAAGAGCTGAGCGTTTAAACAGGTTCTTGATTTGGTTGTAGATGCTGTAGCCAAGCAATTCGAGTGCTCATAGGGCTGGCTGGGGTCTGAGGAATGCGCCCATCGAGGGGTTTGGAGACTGTCTCCTGCCTTCCTCCTTCCTCCTGCTCTGACTTGTCTAGACAGGCCCTGCGAGTTGGGAAATCCCATGATAAAAGAAGTGACCAGATTGCACAAAGGACGGTCAGAGAGGCCTGAATGCACACAACACCTCCACGTGTTGAGTTCATTGTTCCCATAGCTAACAAGTACTGTAAGCCAGCCATAAACAGACTCTTCACCTGAGAAACCAGATTGGTCATGCAATAAGTGCTGTTTCTTGCATGTCAAGGGGCCAAACCCAGGACTATACCAACTTTCTGCATCAGACAGCGAAAGAAAAAAGAAGAAAAATGAAGCAAAGTTCTTGGCAACCCATCCAGCTGGCTCTAATTAGTAATGCTGCCATTGAAATAAGGCAATGAGAGCATTTTAACTTGGTGTTTTTAACATCATGCATGAATTCAAAAGCACTTCTGTTAGTGACAGAGAAGCCAGAATGGCAGTGGGCATTTCTGAGCTCCCATTTCATTGACAAGTAAAACTGTCTCTTTTAATTAGGCTAAAGCATTGAACTAAAACCCTTCGTTATGCTGTCAGTTGTCACTGACTGCATGAACACACAGCCTTGGGTCTCCTGCTTAGAGAATAAAGGAAGAGCCAAAGAGAAAATCTGAGCCCTCTGTCCCAACGTGAGATCTGTAAAGCAACTCCACCAGTTGTGCTCCCACCCATTCCCAGTTGGCTCCAAGCTGGATCTGTCAGCATCCCAACGGTTCTGCAAAGAGCATTATGAACAGCTAGGAGTTCTGATTGATGAGGATCATTAGATAAATGAGCACACATGGATGCCTTTGGCTAAAGGGGGCTGCTGGGTTCTTTAATCACTACTGGGAAGAAGAAAATAATAATACAACACTAGAGAACACTGCATTACTGTCACTGGATATTCATGGGACCATAGAATCATAGAATGGCCTGGGTTGAAAAGGACCACAATGATCATCTGGTTCCAACCCCCTGCTATGTGCAGGGTCGCCAACCACCAGCCCAGGCTGCCCAGAGCCACATCCAGCCTGGCCTTGAATGCCTCCAGGGATGGGGCATCCACAACCTCCAACTCTGGATGTATCCAGAGCTCACTGAAATCAATGGAAATCTGTCCAAAGGCTTCAGTGGAATTCAGGTCAGGCCTGAACTCAGCACGAGCATTCCTAGCTAGATTAAACTGTGGGTCTCTTGGTCACCAGGCAAGCCTAGGCATGAAGTGCAAAGGAAAGAGAGTCAGAAGCAGTTTCTCTAGTAACTGCAGGCCAAACCTAGAGCAAACAGTTTCCCTTCACGCACTGCTGGCAAGAGCCAGCTCTGCAGAAGTTTTTGCATTTTTCATATCGAGTACCAATGGAACTAAGTGCAGCTTGCTAGTGGCAACCTTCCTTCTCCATGCCGCCTGCTTTTTGTAGATGATCAACTACAGACACCTTCAGGTAAGCAGCTGAAGTCACAACTATTGATGTAAGATCAAGAGGCGTGAGATACTTCTGTATGGGAAAACATCTGAGATGACAATCTCCTTAGAGAAAAGGCCTCTCCATCTGCTTTGTTAGAGCTGTGGGTCCGTCTGTTGTGGGGCCTCTTTCTATGGCACCTCAGCTCCTCTATGACCAAAAGCAGCCTGAAACTGCATGTATCACCCCAAGGGATGTGCTGGACTGTTGGAGCATCAAACCTGGATCATCCCCTGCAGCTCTGGCCCAACCCGCAGCCATCTGTCCACAGAAACTTGTGCTCTGTATTGACTTTGCCCATAGAAACCTCTTCTGCAACAAAGCTCCCTGTCCCAGGATCCATGCGGTCGGTTGGGAGCGTGGGTCCATCCTCCAGGCACCAGCCCTGGGTGACCATGGTGACAGCGTACACAAAGGCTGCAGGCGTGGGGCTGACCCACACCCAGGCCGGGGCCACTCCAGCACAGCCATCCCGTGGGGAGAGATGGGGACCCAGGTGCCACTGTAGGGTCCATCCCATCCCCATGTCTGCCTGGGAAAGTGGTGCCCGGTGGATGGAAAGAAAGGAAAGAAGAAGTTTGCCGTTTTTCTCTCCCTGTTAATTATTTTTGAGCATTTTATCACAAATTCAGTCCCTAGCAGGATTTTCACAAGGTAAGCTTCTTAAGGGTAAGTCCTGAATTCTTTTTTTCTGCGTTTTAAGCATACGGCAGTTATGGTTGAAAGCTAGCAAAAAAAAGTTTAATTTGCAGGCAGAGTTCTCCCTGTAACCTTATGGGCTCTGTCTCATTGCTGAGATAGCAGCAGCCTGATAAATAGACATAAAATGCTTTTATGGTATTATTAGTTGCATACGCATACATTAGACACGAGGCACAATTAATTGTAACTAGTTCTGCATGTCCCACTTTGTTCTGCAGAAGTTTCCTGTTTCTTTGGTAGCACTACAACGTTTGAGCAGCGTGTGGGCTGACCACCACCTCTGCCTCTGCTCTGCATGTCTGGGGAAGAGAGCTCTGGATTAGTGGAATAGCACTAAGGGTGGTATGACCAATGTTATCTGACAGTGTTATAACTGTTGTTATAACAACACATGGAGTACTTTAATATCGATTATTGGAAGTGCTTTCTTCTTTTCCCAGCTTTGAATGCCACGGCACCCTCACGAGAGCAGTGCTTGGTTTGTAGGCAGTGTAGTTAGCTGATTGTACCCAGCGCCCCACAATCACTAAATTCACTTTCCTTTGGATCATGTTCTGGTTCCTTTGGGTCATGTTCTGGTTTCCCAGCTTTGAATGCCACGGCACCCTCACGAGAGCAGTGCTTGGTTTGTAGGCAGTGTAGTTAGCTGATTGTACCCAGCGCCCCACAATCACTAAATTCACTGCCATCAAAACAAGGCACAGGACCCCGCGTTGCAGCCTCAATTCCTAGTGCAAAAAGGGTTCACGTTTCTTTGTTTACATCCTTATTTCCAGAAATGTTAGCTGCCCAACAGACATTGGTGTTATGTTGCCAGTATCAAGTGAAATATCAGATTTGCTTAGATGTGCCGTCTGATTTCTGGGTGGTCCTGTGTGGAGCTGGGAGTTGGACTCAGTGACCCTTATGGGTCCCTTCCAACTTGGGATGTTCTATGATTCTGTGCTAAATTGGTGCTAAAATCCTTCAGGACGTTCCTGGGACAAAAACGCTGCCTGCTGTGCTGAAGTTGTTCGGTTCCATGAAGACTTTTTGCAGACTCAGTTGTTGGTGCACCAGGAGTGGGCTGAGGATGTGTTCTGTTCTGCCCTCGGTTGTCAGCTGCAAAAAAAACCATTTGCATTCAGCTTTCATGTCTGACTCAACAAGCCAGTAAGCCAGTAGGGCTTTAAATATTCAGCTCAGTGAACGCTACAAGTGGTTTTGACCATGACCACCTTGCTTAACGTTCAGTAATTATAATAAGGGGGAAAACACAAACTTAATGGTGTTATAACCTACTGTAATACTGGGGGAGGGGTGGTGTTTGTTTTCTGTTTTAGAAAAACCCAAATTTCATAAAGGTAGGAAGAGGAAGGGAGGAGCTCGTCCATCAGCCCGGTTACCAGGCAGTGTAGTTAGCTGATTGCAACCAGTACCAATCACTAACCACACAGCCAGGTAAAAAGGCTGGGGAGACAGCCCAGTGGGAGCACACAGGAATTCATCTTGCCCACAGGACATCCCAGGCACTTCTGAGCAAAGTGACTCTTTTCTTCTTCCTAAAATGTGTAGGCATAGGCTGCGATCATCTCAGCCTTGGGCTTGCCGAACTTTGCATCCGCCTACACGCGTTGCAGAAAAGTGATTCAGCCCCATGAGTTTTTTAATCAAAACAAATGTTCTTATCATCAGTCTGAACAGCAGCGCCCCAGCACGGGGCAACGGGGACGTGCCAGCAGAGTGGGCAGCGCCGTCCTCAGGCTGCGGGGCAGGAGTGGGGCCTCCAGATGGAGTGGGGCCATCAGGGCACAGCCCCACACGGCCCCATGAGCACGGAGCCTGACGGGCCCCTCATCTTTGCCGGCTCGAGCCCAGCTGATGTGGAGCTCGCCCGCGTCTTCTGGAGCACAGCCGTGCTGCCGCCGCTGTTTGAGTCCTCCCTGGGTCCCACCAACCTGTGGCGTGAGGGACCTTCATCCCCTGGGCAGACCCCATCCCCTGGGCAGACCCTGGCCCGCAGATGGACCCCGTCAGCAGCTCACAGCGTGCAGAAAGCTGAAGCAAAAGCCAAATACCGTCAGCAGGTAAGAGCTGCTCAGCCCAGCTCTTTTCTCATCGCCATTCCTGATCTCTGTGTGTCCTTTGGTGGAGCTCTGGAACTTTGGAAATGACATGAAGAGCAGCTATAAATGCAGCCTGGTCCTGACTAACAGCTGTGCAGACAACAGCTGGGTGTGCTTCCAAGTCACTGATGTGATCTGTAGACAGAGCCACTGTTACTCTACCCCATGTATTAACGTCCCACGTATGTATCACAAATGCACACAACTAGTGGAAATGAAGGCAACCAGCATTAAATATGTAATAACATAGCCTGGCTCTGCAATGATGCCATGTAATTTTTTGGTACAGGACATGCTGTGAGCCTCAGGTATCCAATAGGAAAATGAAAATCTGTGCACTGAATGAGGCATGTGGCAAAACAGCCACTGCATTTAGAGCGTTCCTTTCGCCAGGCTGAGCTGCACTCAGTCATTCTCATGGGCTCTGTGGAGTATTTCGTGGTCAGCAATGAAATCTCAAAGTTCTTAACACTGCAAATCTGAGAAATCAGTGTAACCCATTTAGAATAGGAAGCCCTGGCATTGCCTTACTCTTGAAAACTCAAGATGCTCACGCTGGCTCTCAGCCTCAATGAGGAATTTCAGGTTTACACCATGAGCATCGTGTGCTTTTAGCTCTTCTTTCTTCTGAGCTCATTTTGGTAAACATTTCTTCTTCAGGCCAAGAGGAAAGAAGAAATATTGGCTTTGCTGAGGAAACAGAGAGAAGAAAGGATCGCGGTACGTCTGATTGCGTTGGGTCATGTTCTGGTTCCTTTGGGTCATGTTCTGGTTCCTTTGGGTCATGTTCTGATCACTTTGGATCATGTTCTGGTTCCTTTGGGTCATGTTCTGATTGCTTTGGTTATGTTCTGATTCCTTTGGATCATGTTCTGGTTCCTTTGGGTCATGTTCTGATTGCTTTGGTTATGTTCTGATTGCTTTGGATCGTGTTCTGGTTCCTTTGGGTCATGTTCTGATTGCTTTGGGTCATGTTCAGGTTCCTTTGGGTCATGTTCTGATTGCTTTGGATCATGTTCTGGTTCCTTTGGATTATGTTCTGATTGCTTTGGATCATGTTCTGATTGCTTTGGATCATGTTCTGATTGCTTTGGTTATGTTCTGATTCCTTTGGGTCATGTTCTGATTGCTTTGGGCCGCGCTCCAGCTGTGCCTCCAGGTGTGTGCATCCTTACAGTGCAGCTCCCAGGTTTGGTTGGGTCTGCAGAAGGAATCCTCACAGCCCCTTTGCTGTGCTCTCAGGGCTGACGTTTCTCCCACCGTTGTTTCCTTCAGCTCTACTTCACGCGGTACAGAGCAGAGATGGGAGAGGTTTTACCCCATATGGGGTTAAACTTCTGTCCTTCTGCAGGGCCACATATCCCAACTAATACAACTGAACTGCATTTGATAGAAGCGGGTAGAAGTGGGAGGAACTAACGATGATCAGAGGGTCTTTCTCTTTTCAGAAAGAGCTGATTTCTCGTCCACATAAACCAAAGATGAAAAGCGATCAAGGAAGGTAATGAAAACACCAAAGCTTTCCTGTCTAAATAGTCAGGATCTATGCTGGGAGAAAAGATGTCCCGTCTTAATTGTTCTTAATATGGAGAAAAGAACTTGGTTTTATCCTGAATTAACACTTATGACAAAACTTGGAGGTGGAAAGGCGGGAAGTGCTGCTGCTGTTCTGTTCTTTACTCCTGTGCCCTTCATGTGTGCTCCATTTGTTTTTCAGTAGGCTGCAGAATCGTTTGAGTTGGAAGGGACCATTACAGTCAATGCACAGCTCCATTGGTCTCTATTCTTTGCAGCAGGCAGGAGGCGTTTGAAGCAGAGCGGGAGGATCGAGAAGCAGTGAAGGCCCTCAGATAGTTCAGCCCAATTCTGGAGGTGACGACCTGCACTGCTCGGGTCTTCAGGCCATGTACGTCTCTGCTTTGGTCACGTTTCTTGTTGTTCACACCGAGACACAGCACGACTGACAGCAGCTGGGATGGGACTGCAGCAGCTTCTCAACATGGCCCAAACTTCCCCGTTCTGCTGAAGTTAAAATGAAGACTTAGTTTGGCAAACGTACTGAGCTGTGGTGCCCTGTGGTGGTTTCAGAGGCCCTCCCTATTGCTCCCATGTCAGAACCACTTCGTGTCCTACAGCACTTTGTTCCCAGTTGGGTTCCTCTATTGGAAGAGACCAAATGCAAGTAGCAGAATGCGTACCCACCAGTAACTGCAGAAAACATAATGCTGCTGCTTGCCATGGATGTATTCCAATGTTTTCTTTCCTTCAGAGCCAGCACAGAAATGTTTTCCAATGGATTCAGCAGAAGTACATCCTGACATCGATGATTTCCTTTGTGCTATTCTGAGAACTCCTGATGTACTGGTGGAGCTTTAAGACCATGTCAAAGGCTCACGTTCAGCCCTAAACCCAGGCGTGTCAGCTCAGGTGCTCAGTTATTCCTTGTATTCAAGGCATTTCCATATGATAATAGTAATAGTGAAAACGTGTCATCTTTATGGATATGCCATGCTTTGAAGTGTTGTCTTCTAAAAGACATTAAACTGGTTGTCTTAACAAATTATCTGTCCTGTTCTGCTCAGATTCAAGTTCATTAATCATTTAAATAACTCTTATCTGTAAAGCTGAAGTGCTTGGGCATTTCTAAACCCAGCCCTTGGCACCAAGGACATAGGAAATGCAAAGTGAGGTCCCCAGATGCCATCGACGTGTTTCACAGAGATGATACAGCCTGTGCAAAGCCACAGCAACTTCCTACTCCTCCTCTGCAATGTCTCTCTTGGACTCAATACCCTTATGGGTCCCTTCCACTCAGGGTATTCCACAGCTGTGATTCTCAGCTTGTCTTCCCAGCGCTGTGCAAAGGGATGTGGGGCAGCTCGGGTGGGACTGGCACTGCTGCATTCTGTTCCCAAAGCAGAAAGCAGTCTGCTTTTAGGATACAGGACTGCTGGGCTGCAGCACAGAGCCTGAACCTGTCACCAGTGGGATGTCCATGTTAGCCCCACACAAGGCAAGTATTCTTATATCTATGAATAAATACCACATTTCCTCTCCTCTCCTCCCCTCCCCTTCCTTCTCTGTGATTTGTGTTTGGAAAGGTACCCAGCAGAGAAGACTGGACAGTGATGGTGTTACCCCAGGTGTACTTCAGTACATGACAGTGCTGCCTTTCTCCTTTAGGTGCTGAATGCCTTTCTTCCATAAAAGCATGACGTGTTTGCCTCTCATTTTCACAGCAAATCTAAATGTTTTGCACAAACTTTGCCTGTTTCCTTATTTAAAGACAGGATGCGGAGTCATCTGGGTGGGAGATGTGGAGGGGAGGAGGAATGGGGACCCAAGGGGAGTGGGGTCCTGCAGTGTGCCATGGCCAGTGCTGGGCTGGGGGTGAGGGCAGCCCCATTGCTGCTCCCTATTGGCACTTTGTCAGCTGGGGCTTCAGTTCCTCCTCCTGCCCTGCAAGCAGAGCACCAGGCAGGGATGCAGCCAGCTCCGCCTGGGGGAGCAGTGCCTACAGGGTGTGAAATCCACAGCATCTCCTCTGGTCCCAACAGAGACAGCACGCAGCAGGACCCACACTGGGAGTGCAGCAGGGCGAGTGCCCCCTCAGCTCCAGTCCATCCCCATTCCACCTCCCAGGAGGGCTGGGTGTCCCTGGGGCCTTTCACCTCTCACTCTTTTCCCCCGGTTCAGTTTCTGGGTGTTTCTGCACAGGATGTGTTTTTTTTCCTGGGGGTGTGGGGACTCAAAGCGCAGTGGTTGGCACATGTACGTGTTCTGCCTGTCAGGTTGAGCTGAAAACAAGCCAAGCCCCAACTGTTGGGTTGGAGGGGGTGGATTTCCTTCCCCAAAGCGCCTGTGTGTGTGTCTCAGTCCTGAGCTGCTCTGTCTGTTGCCCTCCCTGTCACCTTTCTGCCTGATTTAGCAGAGCCCATTGCCTCTGTTGGGAAAGAGGTGAAGGTAAAATGGGACACAGGTGACCAGCACCCATGGGGCAGCCTGCCCTGCCTTGGGATGGGCACCGTTATTGCTGCCTGATCTGACTTTGCTCCTCGCTTTTGTGATGATGGGAATTCTGATTTCCCTCTCCCACGGATGGATGTGAAGGAAGGGCATGAAGCTGACAGGACCAGGCTCTGCCAGGCGGGAGGTCAAAGGCACAAACCAAAACACCAAGTAAGCACAGAGCACTTTATTGATGGTCAAACATCACAGACAGCTCATGGTCTCCACTTACTTACAGAGATATTTAAAGCCCCAGCAGGGAGCACGGATGAACGACAACCCTGCCATGCACCCCAGCTGCTTTTACTTTCCTGAAGCAGCAGTGCTGCTCTTATACACGAGGGCAGAGGAGGTGCATGATGTGTTCCACATCCTCAAGCCATCTTTGGTGTGCTGCAGGCAGCAGGAAGCTGCAGGCTCAGCCCTCAGGCCATGGCAGCAGCTCTGTAACCATCTAAGTGGTATGAGAGCTGAAGAATAAATGCAGCAGGGCCTTTGGCAAACTGTGTCTTCCCTGCAGCCTCCACTCAGCTCTGCTGCTGCTTTGGAGCCAAGTGGAACAGAGAGCACTCGCTCAAGCATTTCCCTGCAGAGCTTCCCGTTGCTGTACTTCAGTGCTCAAGCACCCATGCGGGGTGCTCAGCTGGATTCCGTACAGCATTAGGCGTACAGGAGCACCAGATATACTTGATTAAGTCATAACTGCGCTCTTAACAGAGACTGGCAGCAGAGTCCACAAGCACATGCCAAGCAGCATGCAAAGGGCTGGCCTCTTAGCCAAGGCAAGGCTCTCTCACAGCAGAAGCTGCCAAGAAAGGAAAAGTTGCACCACCAGCCTCATCCATCCTTCCCCCCCCCCACACCAATTGCATTCTTCTTCCCTCTCTATCTAAAGTTACCCTTCTTGTGGGGACCTTCTCCAAGTACATCAACATCCTGCAGGTCAAGCAGATCACTGATGTGCCCCAGCTGAGGAGGAGGAGAAGGCAGATAGCACCCAAATGCTGCACACTGATGGAGCTCCCTACCTAAGCTCCTGGCAGCAGCTGCTGGAGAACACACACAGCTTCATCCAGAACAAGGGTGGGACTTACAAGCTCTTCAAGCACCCCAAGGTAGAGAGCCTCACTGAGACATGTGGGTACCTGGAGAAGCAGCCAGCCAGGCACCGGAGCTCAAGGCCTTCCTCAAAGCAGCATATAGTGAGCTCTCCTCCCACTCTCCCCCTGGAGATGAGTTCCCCATACCTGGCCAGCATCAGAGAGGAGCCAGGCCACCCCCAGTGGCCAAGAGGGGACAGCTCTGCAAGGAGAACTGTCCCCAGCCCAACAGCAGCGTCACATCAAGACCTCTGCCTGAGTGATGGAGCACTGCAGCACTGAGCACAGCCCCTCCAAGCCCTGCCTCCCACCTTCCAACCTGAAGGGGTAGAGTTGAAGCAAGCAGCAGCCCCCACCTTCCTCACAGCCCCAGCCAGGAGGTGCCTCTCCCCCTGGAATCTGCTACCACCTCCTTCACCCAGGAAGATGCTAAAGAAACACAAACAAACTGGGAACTAAGCTGCCACACCTGGAAGATTCAACAGCGCTGCTCACCATCACGCTGCTTCTCCACAGCCAGGAAAACAGGCTGGAGGAGCTGCACCCCACCCACACAACACCCCACCCAAAGGGGCAGCCTTTGGCCAACCAACACCACCCAGGGAAGCCACTGCTTCTGCCAACAGCCAGAGGGAATGGGACCCTGGGGAGTCCAGAGCCCACACCAGGCAGGGCGGGGGGATTGAGGTTCTGCTGCATCCGAGGACCAGCAAGCAGCACTCACCTGAAGAGCTGAGGTCTGCCTGCCGAGTCAGCTCAGCCTCTGCCTCTGCATGGAGGGCACACACAGCGTCCTCCAGCAAAGCTCCATCACTGCAGCAGAGGGATGAAGGCAGGGCTGGTTGCCTTCCTCTGGGAGATGAGCTGCACCAGCACATGGGGAGAGGGGCAAAGAAAGCAACTCTGGGGTGCTGAGCCCCTGCACCCCACTGCAGGAGAGCAGGGAGCGGCCCAGAGCAGGAAGCAGCACCAGGACCCCCAACTCCAGCAGGGAAGGGCTGCTGGAAACCCCCCCCTCTACAACCAGCACCTCCCGCACTTCTCACTGCGAGAGCCCCCTCCTCCAGGGGAGCAGCAGGCACCCACCTCCTCTGTGGTCCTGTTGTTCCTAGAACTGCTCTCAGGTTTGGGCTGATCCTTACTGCAGCCCTCACTCGCCCTGCAACAGGAGACAAAAAAAAAGGAAGGGAGATAAAACAGATCTCAAGTGTTCCTTCTATTCTAGCAGCCCCTTGTGTTGTTTTGTAACCCCAGAAAGAAGCACTGGGGCTGGGGGAGCATGGCTGCATCCTGCTCACCCACATCGCTGCAAGCAGAGGGGGCTGCAGCAACCACAGTCCTCCTTTGCAGGGCTGAGGGCACCCCGGGGCTGTGCATGGCCTCAGGAAGCTGAGCGGAAAAAGCAGGGGGGAGCGCAATAGCAGCAACCTTATAAAGTAGCCCCCAATAGGGGGTTAAGAGGCTTTGGGACCAGCCCAGCCCTGGGCTCCCAACAAGGCACAGATATGCCCAGGCAGCCCCAGCCCCACAGCAGATGGGGGTCGCTGCTTTGTTAGCACAGCTGGGACTCATTAGGGCCATCCCAGGGCCCCGACAGCCACCCCAGACCCTGCCCTTGGGGCTTGGCTCACCCAGACCAGCATGTCCCCATGGATGTCCCACTGCATGGCCAGGCAGCCACCCGGCTGTGCAGGATGTGGTGGCCGGGGCAGGATGAAGGATGCACGATGAGGGATGCAGGTAAAAGGAAGGTGAAGGATTTGGGGTGGTCCTGTGCAGAGCCAGGACAACTCAAAAATCCTTTATGGGTCCCATCCAAATCAGGACATTCCATGACTCTGGGATGAAGGAGGGCTGAGGGGTGCAATGAGATATGAGGGTTTGGATGGTGTGGGCAGAGGTTCAGGATGAAGGATACAGATTGATTTTCTAGCAGTTGAAGTATAGGTAGCCCCAGCAAGGTTCTTCAAATACACGTACTTCATTAAACACGTGCTAAGCAGCAGCACCATGATACACTCCTGCCGCAGGACTCACAACAATGGGGTATTTACATCAGGGACTGACAGGGAACAAAGCTTGCCTTCTCCCATCTGCTGTGCTGACCGTGGCTCTGTGACCAAGGACATCTATGAGCAGAGCGGAGAGGAACGAGGACTGCGGGATCTCCTGGAGCCCAGCCCAGCCCTGCAGAGATGGCTGAAGGCGTGGAGCACCTCCCCTGTGGAAGGCTTTCAGCAGGGGGGTCGGACTCGCTGATCTCCACGTGTCCCTCCCAGCCCCTCCGCTTCTGTTGCTCATCCATTAGATCCCGCACAGCGCCCGGTGCAGCCCGAGGGCTTCTCCATGCACGACGGCACCGCACAGACCTGCAAACGGGGGGGCTGGGTGCTGCTGCTGCGGGGCATCGCGCGGCACTGGGCTGGTGTGCAAGGCAGGAGGGCCGCGTGGGTTGGGCAAGGGCCGCTCAAAGGAAGACGTGAGGCCACGCTGGTGTTCCAGGGAGCTTTTATTGAGTTTAAATCAACAAAATCAGGATTTGAACATGTCTTATTTTTGCACTGAACTCGTGGAACTCCCCGAGTCGTGCTGCAACACACACATCCAGAGAGAAACACCCTCAGCCGCCGCTCGGCTCCGCTGGAAGTTCGCCAATTCCCAATTTAACCTAAAGCCAATTATCCCCTCCCCCCAAATGTTTGCAACGATTTGTCCACGTTGTTCACTGATTAACAGCAACGTTCAGCTTCTCGCCCAGGGAGCGGTGGGCTGTGATACACCTGAACTGCAATAGTTTTTTCTTCAAATAAAGTTCCTTTAGTTTTTCTGTAACGGGAACAAGGACTGTTTTCTTCTCCTGCCACCCCTTCCCTTTAATTATTGGTTAAAATACAGCAAGGCTGTATCTTAATAACCCCCCCTCCCACCACCCCTCCGTACCCTTCCCTCACTTCGTCTAGAGCAGAATTTAAGAATGCTTCCACTGGGCACGCAGCAGCACAGCAGAACCGAGCAGAACGCGTGGGACGACCCAGCAGAGCCTTCGAGTGAAGGCCAGCTGCACCTCTTTGGTCCAGAGCCCTCATTTATCATCAACTCCAATTAAAGAGGCTGCAAGTTCACAGCAAATGGAAACGCCCGCTGCGCCCAGCCCTGACGGCAGCACTGCCAGCACGGCAGCGGGGTGAGGGCTGCGATGCAGCTCAGCCCACGTGCTGTGGCACCCCGCAGAACGGCAGCCATCGCAGCACAGCTCTGCTCCGGGCTTTCACCCTTCCCACAGCTTCCATCGCTGCCACGACGTGTGAAGCATTTTTAAACCCTTGGAGCAGACGCCCTCCCCCACCCCAAGTAAAAAAAAAAAAAATCAAAATCAAAATCAGAATGAGATGATTTGATACCAACAAATACAACAAATTCATGTCGAGCTTCCGTGTTCTTACCCACAACAACAACAAGTCCCAGAGCGCAAAGGAAAGATGCTCCCATCTCATTCTGGAAATGAAAATACATATTGGAGACCAGCCCACCCCCCGCCCCCCGCCCAGGGAAAGCCCTCCAGAGCTGCACTGCGCTCCGGCAGCGCACAGCCCGAGGCCAGCCTACAGCTTATCAGAATGAACGGGCTGCAGGTTGGTGCCAATCTCTTTGCAGCCATTTCAGCTCAATTCAAGGAGTTTTAGGCTTCTGGGAGGAAAAAACTGCAGAATGAATCATATGATTATTGATGCCATCTTTGTCAGAGCATTTGACCCAAGGCCTCCTCCGCTGAAGGAAGAGACTGGCTCCAAGTGATGCATGAATGTAGAGGCCGGCGTGACTAGAAGGAGAGCAGGGTGTCACAAGGAACCTCCAGAAGCCAAGACTGAGACACAATTAATCCTGGGGAGAAAAACCAACAAAGGAAAAAAACCCTAGGCTTACCCTAGTCATTTGGAGCATCTTTCCGTTTGCAAGATCGCATCTGTTAGAGATAGCCTATTAGCACCAAGAATAGGCTGCTTCCTTCCTCACTGGAAGCCACCTAGAAATGGTGCCCCCGATAGTTCAGGTAAGTGCCAGTCCTCAATAAGAGGCCAAGTTTAAAGTAATACTTTCCATTTAAAAGTTCTGTGCTTCAAGAGGGACCATCAGAGCACGGCAACGGGCTCACCTGCCCGCACCCGGGCAGAGCACACACACCTCGCTCCGCACTGCCGTCCTGTTCTTGTCACACGCGTGTGCCCTGCCAAGACCCGCCACTTTTATGTACATCTGACACGTCTTTGTTGCACTAAAATGATCCCTCTTCTGACTCTCTGCAAAAATCATAAGCTGGCTGCAGTACAAGAGCAAGATTTTACTTTTGGTCAAAGTTACCACCCACAAGTCCCACCCCACCCCCCTCCCAGCGCCCCAAGTTGTTTACATTTAGTACCTGCCAGTCAAACGTAAGCTGTGTGGCACAGAGTGTCTGTGACCAAGCTCTTGAGTTTGTACTCTAGTGCAGCATTTGCTACAGTTATGGAGTCACTGCTGACAACAAAAGGAAAACTAAAAAACCCACCCTTTCCATCTTGTAAAGCTGCTGTCAGGAGGCACCTGGTTTGCTGTGTGTGTTCCTCGAGGGAAAGGACAGTCAGTCTGCCTTTTGGTTCCAAACAATTGTACTCAAAACAGAAGAAAAAAGTGTGGGAGGGGTCAAAAAAAGGGAGAAATTAAGACAATTAATTAATTCCTGCCTCAAAGTAAGCAAGCATAGTGTGAGTGCAGCATCCGTATACACAAGAATGAGCAGAAGGGATCGCGCTCGTCCAGGTGCCTCCTGACGCTGTTGTTGAACAGGCTAAAAGGGAATTTAGAAGTTTACAGTTTGATTTGTCTCACTCCTTTTGCCTGCAGATCAGGCCAAACATCAAGCATGTTGGGAGGGGCACAATTTAAAGCAACACCGCTCGACCAGAAAGCGTTCCAGCACTGCACAGCGCAGCGACAGGCAGCAGCCGGCGCCCAGCAGAGCAGATGGCAGGCAGCTTTCTGCAGCGCCTGCCTCTTACAGGGCTCTGCCCTTCCCTGCTCGCCAGCAGTCTGTACTGAGGTCGTGCTGGGCAGACAATGCACAACGCTGCAGGAAGTCAATCATTCCCACCGCGCTCCAGGACTGTCCGGCTCTGCATCTCAGCTTCCTATGGTTTCTTTTAACCCAAACTCACGCCTCGTGCATGCCCTGCTCAGCACCACTGGCACCGCCGCATCCCCCTCGTGCCATGCAGACGCGGGCCGTGGCAGCCTTCAGAGCTTGCAAAGTTCCTGAAGTTTCTAAGGGGGAAACTGAAGAGCATCCTGAACAAGCTAAGCAGACCTCTGAGTCCTCAGAGCCTCACACGTAACCCCCCACACGAGTGGCACAGAAGCGCTGCTGACACGCAGCAATCCGCCCGCCCAGGGGCGCACAGCGAGGCCTGCCCTGCTCAGAGCACTTCTCATCGCTTAGTGTTGCAGAAAACTGAGCCCCTCTCATCTGTAGCTGCTCCCATAATCAGTCCAATCCCTTTAACCCCAGCAACCTTCATCAAAAAAAAAGAACAAAAAGTTATATATGAACCCAAACAGGAAAACAAAATATTTACAGAGTTTGTACAATATACACATCTGATCTTCTATGGGACACACTGCACCAGAGGAAAGAGGGCCACGGCTCTGAAACAAGTCTACATATCAAGTGCTGGAACTACTAATGGAGACTTATGGTAACCAGTCCTTAGTGTTCTGCTAGAGCATAGGGCTTTTCTTATGGCTCCTGCAAGAGATGGCGGGCTACTCTTTCCTTCTGGAGCTACGATGCTGCACCTAATCAGCCCAGACTTTAAGTTGGTTTTGTTTTAAATACAGGTATTTACAGTGTGGGTGAACTGCAGATGCATCTCAACTCCTCCAACTAACAAAAACAAAAGGAAAAACAAAGTTGAAGACAAAGTAGTATTACCAATAAGTTTCACCTCACAGCCCTGGCCGCGAGTACTTGGAGAGGAAGAGAGGGGGAGAGAGGGGAACTATGACCTGAAACCAAAACCGGCTGTTGATTCCTCGGGCTGTCGGCAAGGTGATGTTCTGAATGGTCTCATAGCATAAGGCACTTTGCACGAATAAGTAACAAGCTCTTTAGCTTAAAAACAGATGAGTAACCGGGGAGAAGTTGAAATGCACTCAGTCGATGGTTGGAGAATTTGAAATCGCAGACAAGCTCGTGTTCAGATTCTTCTCTTTCCAGGGTTTCTCTTCTTCCCTTGCTGCCCCTCCCACCCAGAGAAAACAAATTTAAAACCAGCAGTTAGTGCAACTAATGTTCAATCAGCACACAGTGCAAACGAGTGGAAAAACAAAAAGACATTCCTCCTTTCATCTTCTTTCTTCCTTGCTGCCAAATTTAAAAAGAAAAAAGGCCGAGCTCTTTAGTCTTCAGTTCCAAAATGAAAAGACGAAGAAAAACCCACAAAGAGAAGGGTATCCCCAGAGAAATGATGTGTCACAGATGTGGATCAAAGGGCTTCACCTTCTGGCATATGTAGTCAAAGCCTAAATAAATAAATACATAAATAACAACACCTGCAATTAAGCTCTGTGCAAAACCAGAACCTAAGAGACGAATCGTGCTGACTGCGGGGCAGCTCAACCACTGCCCTCACATGTGCACTGCGACCCACCCCCCCCCAAGGGAGCCACCCAAGAGCCCTGCCCAGGTTCAGTTTGATCTGCTTTATTCATTTTGAACACGGAGAAAGCTCAGCTAGCAAAGCAGAGCCCACGAGGCACCCTGACATGACCAGCTGGCCCGGGTAGCCTTGAGTCACGTCAAAGAGATACAGGCTTTATTTGAGTTCTCATTTTAATTAACAGAATCTTTCTTTGGCAAGTTTTTTTTTTGTCAACTGAGAGTAATTTCAGCAGCTTCATTAGAATTCTTAATTCATGATCTCTAAGAGAAGATACACTACAGAACTCCTTTCAACCCAACTGCCTGTAGCATCTCAACTATAACAGATCAGATATTACTGTTTGCTGTGACTGTGAGAACAGCAGCTTCCTTGCATTGTGAATTCACTCAGCCTTCTTCCCTCAGACAGCAATCAAAGTCACACTCCACAGTCCTTGCCAGAGAAACCTCATTTTCTTTTTATGCTATGTAGACCTCAAGTGGCAATGAAGATGAATTACAGCTCTGCTACCTACTTGGTTTACTTGCAGAAGTTCTGCGAGTCAAAGAATGCAAAACAAACGAGGCACCTATGGCTGGAACCTGCTTCTCTCAGTGCTGAGGTGATCAGGCTGCTCTGTTGGTGCTATGCTCTTAAGAGATCTATCTTCTCACCTCTAATTATCACTTCACTTTCTGCCCCTATTTCTCTTCTTAGCTAAGAAATACAGAAAGAACTCATTAGGCTGCCCATAGCCATCCTGTCTCCAAACGGGATTCTGCCCATCTCCTCTGACAGCCCATTTCAAACCTTTGTTTTCACATTCCAAGACTCTTCAGCACATCAGTTCCCCTCTTCCCCCACAATGACATTCCAGCACAACCACTCAGCTCAGCACATACGCACATGGTTACTGTTTCTCATCTTCTACAGGTTCACTGTGGTATTCTGCCACGTAAAGGCTCTTGTCAATGTTGCTTGGTATGGGCTTTATTTCAGTTCCCAGCTGCTCCTCAATACTTTTCAGGTTGAATCGATCATCGTAGGTGATCAAGTTGATGGCCAGGCCGAGATGTCCAAAGCGACCTCAAAAAGAAACTTAAACTGAGTAACAGGAGGCCGACTGGAAAGCCTGCAGGTTCTGCAGCTGTTACTAACACAGCTTTCTGATTACAGGAGTCAGCCTGGACCCTGCAAGCTTCTCATCACCACCCGCTACGGACTTCCTGCTGCCAAAGAGAAGGCTTCCACTACTGCAGCGTGGAAGTTCAAGCACACAGAGCTCCACTCCTCACTGCCATCCTCAGGGATGTATCGGGCAGCTGCCCAGACACAAACCAACCAACCCCACTACGCTTAAAAAAACATGGAAGTATAAAGAACCTTCCCAAACTGCAAGCAATAAGCATTGGCAAGTTTCATGAAATTAAAGCAAAAGGTGCCTTTTCTCCTCATTTCCTTTTGTTGTTGTTTCTTTGGACTGGGCTCTTCAGGTTAGTTTAAAGAGCACAGCCAATCATTCAGGTATTTGTGAAGAGAATCCTATGAGATGACCCCTGGAAGTAAGCATCAGAAAAACCAAAGCTACTCAAAATAATTACCAAGTACAGTAATAGAAAGCAGAATCCAACCACAGCCTAAGGAACACTGCAGTTACCAGCAAAGCTGTCCCTAGGAGATGCTTTTCCTCTCACCTGATCTGCCAATACGATGGAGATAAGTCTCTGCCAGCTTTGGAAAATCAAAGTTTATCACCACATTCACAGCTTGGATATCAATACCTCGGGTAAACAGATCTGAAAGACAACCCAGGCCATGAAGAACGTTAACTGCCATGAGATCCAATGCTGGGCTGGGAAATTCAGCATTTCTAACGTTGGTTAGCATCAGTTTCTAAAGATAAGCTTTCTGTGTACCGAGACATTTTCAGTTCTGTTACAGCCTCTTCCTGCTCTTTGTCCATTTTAAGCATCATAAAAAAAGAACGATCAAGACATCAAATCTTCACATCTGGGTCAAAAGAAGTAATTCACACCAAGCCAGTTTTTGCACATGAAGACTATTTCTGAGCTGGTCACCTTATATAAGCACCTCGTCAAACCAGGCACGCAGTGCCACTGTCACAACAGACCTGGAATGTGAGCTACGTCCACTGACTTCACTATTTCTGTTTCATTTCAAGTGAATTTTACTAACACGTCCAGGACACAGCTCAGGTCACATACAGACCAATCAGAACTGCAAAGCATTTAGGAAAGATGAACTTGGGGGTCCTGGTGGACAAGAAGCTGGACATGAGCCAGCAGTGTGTGCTTGCAGCCCAGAAGGCCAGCTGTGTTCTGGACTGCATTAAAAAAGGGGTGGCCAGCAGGGACAGGGAGATGATTGTCCCTTCTGTTCAGCCCCATCTGCAGTGCTGCATCCAGGCCTGGGGCCTCCAGTACGGGAAGGACGTGGAGCTCTTGGAGCGGGTCCAGAGGAGACCACTAAGATGATCAGAGGGCTGGAGCACCCCTCCTATGAGGAAAGGTTGAGGGAAGTGGGATTGTTTAGCTTGGAGAAGAGAAGGCTCCAGGGAGACCTCATTGTGGCCTTCCAGTACTTGAAAGGAGCATATAAACAGGAGGGGGAACGGCTGTTTACGAGGGTGGATAGTGATAAGGACAAGGGAGAATGGTTTTAAACTGAGACAGGGGAGGTATAGGTTGGATATTAGGAGGAAGTTTTTCACCCAGAGGGTGGTGACGCACTGGAACAGGTTGCCCAAGGAGGCTGTGGATGCCCCATCCCTGGAGGCATCCAAGGCCAGGCTGGATGTGGCTCTGGGCAGCCTGGTCTGGTGGTTGGGGACTCTGCACACAGCAGGGGGTTGGAACGAGATGAGCATTGTGGTCCTTTTCAACCCAGGCCATTCTATGATTCTATGAACTACAAACATTTAAAGAATCAGTAAATCCTTATTCAGTAGTCCTAGCCACAGTTCTACCTACAGTTCTCCTACTATTTCACATCCAGCAATTTACAGAACACTCAAATGTTAGAACATAACTGAAGTACAAAATATTATCACTATGAGAGGATTCATTAAGAAGCTGCACCACCACAGTCTGTTGAAAAGAGAAAGGCCATCAGCAGAGGGGTGGCCGGCAGGGACAGGGAGGTGATTGTCCCTCTCTGCTCTGCCCTTGTGAGGCCCCATCTGCAGTGCTGCGTCCGGGTCCAGAGCCCCCAGTACAAGAAAGACAAGGAGCTGTTGGAGAGGGTCCAGAGGAGGCCACAAAGATGATCAGAGGGCTGGAGCACCTCCCCTACAAAGACAGGCTGAGGGAGCTGGGCTTGTTCAGCATGGAGAAGAGAAGGCTGCAGGGTGACCTCATTGCAGCCTTTCAGGACCTAAAGGGAGCCTATAAACAGGAGTGGAGTCAACTCTTTGGAAGGGTAGATAACAGCAGGACAAGGGGAAATGGTTTGAAGTTGAGAGAGGGAACATTCAGGTTGGATATCAGGAGGAAGTTCTTTACTATGAGAGTGGTGAGGTGCTGGAACAGCTGCCCAGAGAGGCTGTGGATGCCCCGTCCATCCCTGGAGGTGCTCAAAGCCAGGCTGGATGGGGCCCTGGGCAGCCTGGGCTGGTATGAAATGTGGAGGTTGGTGGCCCTGCCCGGCAGGGGGTTGGAGCTTCGTGATCCTCGAGGTCCCTTCCAGCCCGGGCCATGCTGTGACTCTGTGACACAGGAGCACTGCAGCCCGCTACACACAGGTATGACAAAAATTCTCTTGCTGAAACAGATTAGCTGTATCACTAAGCAATTTATCTGTTGTACCTGGGCTAATGGCTACTCTATCACAGCCTTCAGGAACAGAAGAACGCAAGGAGCTCTTACCAGTGCAAACAAGATTGCGGCACAGGCCGTTCCGGAAGTCATGGAACACACGGTTGCGATGCTCCTGGAAACACAGGAATAAAACCCAATTAAACAGCAGCTATGACTTTCAGCTCAGTACTCCATTTACAACCACAAATCCCACCCTCACCTCCTCATGAGTATCAGCTGACTCAAAGCTCCTCATTCTACTTCTTAACATCAAAACTTCTTTTGTTCCCAAAGCGTACTTTCATTCCCAGTGTTTTGACTATCACCTCTCCCAGCCCTGTGCCAAGTTCTATATATTAATACATATATTCATATCTTACTTCCTAAAAACGTATTTGTGAGCATTTACATAAATCTGGTTCTAGCTTACATACAAAATGAAAAGCATTTCCAAGTCCTACTGCTTTCTATGTATCGCTTCAACCCCTCCTCAATGCCTCCCAGTTCCAACAAGGAAAGCTACAGCATGAAGCTTGAGGATGTGAGCTACCCTACAAGTAACACAAATCCCTGTGCACCAAAGCCACGCTGGTATTGTTCATGGTTTACAGCAAGGCCACGGGTGCTGTATTGCTATGCAGTAGTTGGCACTTTCACTAGGAGCTCTGATCAAAGCTGTCTCCCTGACTTCTCAGATTCCCCTGCAGCCACAGAGCGAGATGTGCTGCACGCAAAGCCACGCTGTGTGCCCAAGTCAGCTGAGTACTGCTCTGTTTGCAGCCCTAAATACCAACTGATCAGTTTGGAAAGAGCTAAGTGCAGGAAAAAAGTCTGGACACAAAGTGGAACCAAAGCAAAATACTTTTCACAGAGCACGTAAATTCAAAGCAAGCCTGAGGCTTTGTTCAGTTATGCAGCAGAGCTGAGAAGAACCCAGATAGCAGCTTCTGTGACTCCATACTTACCTGCCTCATCTTAGCATGGATATAGAAGCAGGAATAGCCCAACTGGGAGATCTTTTTGGCTAGCAATTCAACCCGTTGAGAGGAGTTGCAGAAAATGATCGACTGGTTGATCTGGAGCTGGACATACAATCAGTGTGCTCAGTAAACACAGCATTTTAACAGCAAATCTAAGGCATGCACCCCTTTCAAAAGGAAGGGAGAACAGGTGCTGCAAGCAATTCATGCCATATATATTTCCAAACAACAGGGAAAAAACTGCAAGGTTCTGTACCACAAAAGTGCAGGACAAGAATCATTTTTAACCCCAGCTCAGAGAATACCATTAGTACATTTTACCAAGGAAAAACCTCTCTCACCCTAAGTCTTATTATTCATTTTGAGATCTTGGAGCGGGTCCAGAGGAGGCCACTAAGATGATCAGAGGGCTGGAGCAGCTCTCCTAGGAGGAAAGGCTGAGGGAACTGGGATTGTTCAGCTTGGAGAAGAGAAGGCTCCAGGGAGACCTCATTGTGGCCTTCCAGCACTTGAAGGGAGCGTATAAACAGGAGGGGAACAGCCGCTTACAAGGGTGGATGGTGATAGGACAAGGGGGAATGGTTTTAAACTGAGACAGGGGAGGTTCAGGTTGGATATTAGGAGGAAGTTTTTCACTCAGAGGGTGGTGACACACTGGAACAGGTTGCCCAAGGAGGCTGTGGATGCCCCATCCCTGGAGGCATTCAAGGCCAGGCTGGATGTGGCTCTGGGCAGCCTGGGCTGGTGGTTGGCGACCCTGCACATAGCAGGGGGTTGAAATGAGATGAGCATTGTGGTCCTTTTCAACCCAGGCCGTTCTACGATCTATTCTGTGATCTAAGTGGAAAAGTGCTTTTGTAGGCTCTCGGCCCTCTCACTTACCCTGGAAAACAGCGTGTTGAGGCAGTGAACCTTCTGACGCTCGGTTACGTAGGCATAGTACTGGGTAACTCCCTTCAAGGTCAGCTCCTCCATCAGATTAATCTCATAGGGCTTCTGCAAATGGGAATTCTGAAAGACAAAGAAAAATAAAGCAGGCCTATCTACATGCAAAACAGCATGAAGACACATCCTATGCTCTGGCACACTTAAATTCCTCCAAGGCAAGAATGCAGCACCCAGCCACTGTATCTGCCATGAGATGGAGCAGGTAACATTTCAAGGAAGACGACTTATAAACCCAAGGCATCAGAGCACACTAAGAGCTTCTATCCCATATTTAGGCTGATATATTAAACCAGGAAAGCATGGGTGCATAAATAAAAGAATGCCAACAACCACACACCACTGTGCACTGTGTCACAACCAGGCGTACAGGATGCCAGCTGCACTCACCATGAACTTCTGTACACTCAGAGGGAAAGTGGCTGAGTAGAGCAAAATCTGTCTGTTTTTAGGTAGCGTGAGAATAATGTCTTCCATTATTTGAACAAAATCTTGAGACAGCAACTTATCTGCCTGTAACAACAGAAGTACAAAGTAAGGCATTGGAGAGATGGGGAGGCTGCCAGTCTTCTGGTAGTGCTACACTGCAGGAAGAGAAGATCACCAGGAATAGCCTCCTCTCCAGCTCCACGATGGGACCACTCCCTTTGGAGCAAATACCACACTCTAAGAGAAACGTGATTTAGCTGCTGGGAACAGGATTCACCACTTAAAGCAAGTTTACATTTCCTGGTTTTCAAAACTGTTTTCAAAACAGAATCAAATTAAAGAAAAATAAACAGAACCCAAGAGCTTTCACACCATTATCTTCTCAACCTTCCCACTCAGAGGCCTGTAATCTCTCAGATGTTCATAAATCATATGGCCCATCCCTGCAGGCATTCAAGGCCAGGCTGGATGTGGCTCTGGGCAGCCTGGGCTGGTGGCTGGCGACCCTGCACACAGCAGGGGTTGGAACTGATGAGCACTGTGGGCCTTCTCAAGCCAGGCCATTCTGTGATTCTATGAAATAGCTTATATGAACTCGTGGTAAGCACCACTCATCTGTTATAGACTGAAACTAAACAAAATGCATTCCCTCCATTCAGAAGTGTCTGTTAATCTGCTCCACAGCAACAAAAAAGTAAACAGAGAAGTAAAACCTTCTTAGGTTGCTTTCCTAAAAAGTTCACAAGCAGAAAACTGCTGCTGCCAAAATACCTTCTCAAGACACCAGAAATGAATTAGCTACAACCCTGGTATCCTCAAGCAAAACCAGCTGCTGCTGTGCATAATGAGGTGGCTGTCTCAACACATCACTGCTTAACCTGTTAAAGTGAAAAATGTTTTAACGTGAGCGACTTGCCTCGTCCAATACTATCATCTGGACATGCTCAACTTTTGCTACTCCTTTCTTGATGAGATCCAGAATTCTTCCAGGGGTAGCTATCACCACATGCACTGGGGAGTCAGAAGAGCAAAAAGAGTTAAGGCAACTCAGACAGTGCTTCCAGCATTCAGAGACATGTTTTACACCAAGGGCCTGAGAGAATAACTACAGACAGTGACAAAGACACATTACATTTTCTGACAAGCAAACAGCAACACAGGCATAAGAACACAGCACAAATCCTCCTACCCAGGATAAAAGCCCCAAACACACTGACTGTAATGCAGCAAAGTGCTCCAACCTGTATCATCAAGCCTCATTATGTCATCTCGCAAATTGGTTCCTCCTGTTGTTGCCATCACTTTGGCACCTCCCATGTGTTTGCTGACTTGGATACAGATTTGACTGACCTGCAGGGCTAGTTCACGGGTGGGAACAATCACCATTGCTGAAAGTTAAAAGTATCAGCATCAGTTACTGCTAACACACAGGCTTAAATACTTCCCTGTACAACACAGGAGCTTCACAGAAGCCAGATGTCAAAGTTCTGCAGTTCCACTGCAGATATCCTGACAGATACCCATACAAGTCCTGGCAGCTGCTTACAACAAGGTAAATGCCCCACACGTCCCTTGCCACTCACTCCACACAGCCCTCCCAGCCCACACTTGTTTATTACTCCAAATCTGCTTTTTGGGGCAAGAAAGTAAAGTCAGGAAGGTACCTCCCCATTCAAGTTCCTGAAAGGAACTTTGCAACTCTTAAAACTCCACCCTCCCCCACCATTCCCCATGTGCTTGCTTTACAAGCACAAGCAGACAACCTACATCACTGCATTTCATCAACCAGCTTTAGATTCAAGCCTGGACAGTGAGCAATAACAGCAGCACCTAGACACAGCTAGGGCAGAGCCCTCCCAACTGACCTTGTATGTTGTCCTTCTTTAAGTCCAGCCGTTCAAGTAAGGGAATGAGGTAGGCTCCACTCTTGCCTGTTCCGTTTTTCGCTCTAGCCAAGATATCCCTACCAGACAAAGCAATGGGGATGCTCTCCTCCTGCAATGACAGTCAGGGCAGGAACAATCACAAGCCAGGCTCACTGAAGAGATGAGCAAAACGTACCTCTCCTTGCTAACAATACCACACTACATGTTCATTCTGTGACCAGAACATCCTGCAAGTGTTGTGCACTCACAGTGGGAAGGAGTTAAACCTGTCAGCAAAGAGTTCTCCCACTCCCACACAATGCAATTCTTCTGCTCCCAGTATCCCAAATAAAGTTCTTATCCTGCCCAGTGCTGGGGCCTGCAGGCGTGGTGAACCACACTGACATATCAGCCAAAAGTAATTAACAAAACAGAGAAAATAATTGAGGAGACAGCAGCAGGCACCTGCAAACTCCTCTCAACATCTCTGAACATGGAAATGCATCAGCCCACGTCATTTCCAACCTGCATGCTTCTGTGATAGGCTTTTCTAAAGGGAAGCCTGCTGCTTTTGAGACTTCAGCACAGGCCACACGTGTTCCTCATTTTGCTTTCTTTTCAGCAACATCCAACCCAAGTTCCTGCAACCCTTTTCATTGGGAAAAGCTGATGTGTTAGAATTCGTTTCAGAGCAGAGATATTAAAACTCTTTTAGGCACAGCTTTCTCCATTCCTGAGGGACATGAATGGCCCAGCTGTCAATGATAACTCTCCAAGCAACAATTAAAAACCAAACTACTACCTTGTCCCCCCAGCAATTTCACACACACATCCACTGTTACTCATAAAACAACTCTTAAAAGCAGGAGGAAGGGACAGACAAGTAAACTTACTGACACATTAACCTCTCCCCTATCATCTCCATTATGACTCCTTCTAGATGCTTATGCTAAAAGCCAGGAATGGGTGATAAAGGCACACAGACACCTCTGTAACAACTAAGGATATGCAACCTACAGCAAGGCAAAGCCTTCCAGGAGATGCATAAGAACAGCCCTGCTCTCACTGGGACTGCCATCGCTACTGAATGAGGAACACACTGCTGCCTCCACAGTGAAAAGGAAAATCAAAGGCAGTTACTCTACAATCTCAGTCAATCCCAACCCCTCCATCAGCCAACAGCTGTGATTTACGTGGCCATCAGTGCTTCCTCCCTTCTACAAACAGTCACAAAGTCCTGCTGCTCCAACCCCCAGTTCCCCAAGCCACGACACAAGCGTTGGCCATGTAAGCACAAATAATATCAGTGAGTTTATAACAATTAAGCTGCTGCTTATAATTAGTCTGTTTCTTTTAACAACCTGAATAGGAGATGGTTTTTCCCAGCCCATTTCAAAAATTCCCATCAGCAACTCCCGTTTCAAGCAGTAATCTTCAAACTCATTTCCTTTTGTGGAGGTCACGTCCTGCAGGATCAGAAAAGGCACAGCCATGAGGTGAGGTCACAGCACAGCGCAGCGCTCCGACCCCAGCAGGGGCTGCCTATGCAGGACGATCACAGAGCACGTCCCATGACTAGACAGGAGCACATTTATCTATGCAGTATCATACAGTGAGAAGTAAATATCAATTTTCCAAATACAATCCCGTGAATTTACACCAACAGCTTCTATTTCTGCCGTACAGAAGACACTGGACCCAAGCTGCAGCAGTAATAAGTAAGAAATACACTGAGCTACGTTACTGAGCTCCACAAGAAGCATCTCTCCCAAGGACAAACTGATTGTACAACTTAATTTTACAAAGCAATTCCTCATTTAAAACAGCTGAGCAGAAGTTTCAGTGCTTCTGAATCTCTCACGATGCTGTCACTGCAGCTTCTCCCACCACTTCCATCCCTACAATTCAAGCATCCTTACAGAAGTTTTGATTCTCAAATCCTTTGGAGGGAGTTTTAAAGTCTTCTTCCAGTCATCGCCAGGTCTACAGCAAAAGAAACAAACAAAAACAAAGGCTGGTTTAATAACTTTATTTGCATTCTCATTTTCTTGGCAGCAGTGGTTAACATGGAATATTTTCAGCTCCCGTATGCTAAGAGCACCTACATGTCCAAGCTCAAGGCTTTTCCAAGCAAAGTGGGATGCAACAGGCAGGAAATGGTAAACAAAGGCTCCGAGCAGCTGCCAAGTGCAAAGCAAACTTGGGCAATCTTTATCCTGCTGTGATTCAAGCCCCATTTTGGGGCACTGAATCAGTCCGCAAGAACCCAGATTTCAAACAGGGCTCTGATGGGGTGATGGAAAAGCAGGGCTAAATCCACACAGGTGTATTCCTCTGTGGTGCTAAAAAGAGACCCACATGTTCAGAACTGCCTGTTTTACATCCATGAGTAATATAAGATGAAAATATTTCTGGGGAGAAAACCAAGTGGACACACACTGTATGTTGAACCAGCTCTGAGTTTGACTCTCAGTGAGATTCAGACACTCCTCTCTGCAAAGACCCCACATAGAAGAGGACAAGTTCTCCTCCTCCCCAGTCCCAGTTAGGTGTAAGTTCTGATGAGTTCTACTCCTCAGCTTGGGTTGTAACCCAGCTTAAAAACACCACAGCTGAAAGTGAGTCAAGCAAACAGTGAGAGCTCGAGCACTGCACTGCACTACCTCAGGCTGAGACTTTCCTCACCAGTAACTGAGCAGCAGAACAGAAATCCACACTGCTTGGGAGGAGTGGCAACTATGGGAGGAAAAAGGTGACCTGCTATGGTGACATTCAAGTCTCACAGATGTGAGGGAATTCCCAACCTGTATGCATTATTAGCACACTTCCAACAGCAGTTTGATGGGAGAAGAGAGACAGACAAGAGGGTCATAAAGGTACCCCTATCCTGGCTCAGGCTCTGACTCATTGGAATGGGAGCGTTACAGCAGGGGGTGCACACAGCACCATTTAAGCTCAATGACAAAAGAGAGCCGACTGGAAAGAGTTTCTCACCACAAAAGAGAGCTGCAACAACTAACCCCGCAGCAAGCAAAACTGCACTGAGATTAGGCTGTGCTTCCTCCTTTCTCTTACATTTCTGCTCCTTCCCACACCACTTAAAATGAGCAAAGAAAACAGGATGCTGCTGCTCAGTGGGCTACAAGCAGCTACATGGACTGAAAAGCAAAGCATCAAGTTTGAATTCCACAACAATAAACTGCAAAGGTAAATGTCAGAGAGCAGCTCACACCTGGAAACACAGCTCTCTTTTCACAAGGCACATTCCAGGACACCTCTGTCATCAACGTCATAAAACAGCAGCAAACTTCTAAAAGCAAGTGCCCAAGAAGGCCTTCCCACAAACGCCATGTAAGCACCACTCTCAAGGCACTCGATACCAATACTTACTTAATAGTGGTGGTCATGCTCTGTGCTTGCTGTTGGGTGCCATTGTTAATTGTGTTGGCATTTTTCAGCTGGTTCATCTGTTGCTGAGTCTGTGTGCCTCCACCTCCTGGGCCCCCGCTGGGCTTCACAGGGCCTCTCAACTGCCCGTTCTGACTGGATAGACCCATTATAACAGGGTTCTCTGTTCTGGCCGTGCTCATGTTTCTATGTTTAAAGATGTCTTTTTAGACTTCAAAACTTTGAAAGTCAGTACAGAAACTGTAATAACAGTTTATTAGACTCTCCAAAATGAAGAGATAAATAAGTCTTGCTCAATATATGAGTCCTTTATTGCAATGCAGGCAAGCACCTGTAAGTCACTCAAAAGTAAAGTAGTAACTTGCTCTGATGCACTGTGGATCAACTTTTTTTCTTTAAAAAAAAAGCCCTCTAACAAAGCTGAGTTCTATCAGAATTCACTTGCTTCAACCTGAAAGAGAAGCAGACAATCACAATTAACACACGCGCTTCTGTACACACATCCTCCAGTTTGCCTCTGTGTTCTCAAACAGCCCACGTTATCCAAACATCGCCCCGTTCCAGCAGCACACAACGCAGTTCTTGCTGTTCTGTTTCCTCAGCACAATCAGACACGTATCAAACCTTTTCCCCCCCCGCTGTGAAGCTGAGCTGAGGTCACCAGAGATGATTTGTAAACAGCCGTGCTTTCAGGAGCCTTGCAGGGGCTGCTTGAAAAACCCTACCTAGGCACAAATGATCTCAAGCGCTTCGCCTGTTCTTCAGGCTCCTGCACTGCTGGGACACAGAAAAACCACCATTCCAAGCAACAGTGTGAGGCACAGGGCTTTGACAGAAGGCAAAACGACAGCACCGAATGGAAATTAGCGTCAGACCCCCCTCCGAATGCCCTCCTCACATAAAAAGTGAAATTGAAATGATCTTTAGGACTAAAAAAAGAAAGAAAACCCTCAACCAACTTCCCCCAGCTCTGAAGTTCTGACAGCTTGCTCCCAAACTTTTCTGTTGGGTATTGATTTAGCACCATTTCAAACAGAGAAGCCCATGGTATCATCAAGCTGAACAGACAGCAGCTTCTCACTGAATCCAAGCAACCATGCCTAAATGAAGCAGTTGGTAAAATACATTTATAGCAAGTATCTGAACTCCCTGCTCACACGTTCTGCATGACGTATCTCCCAGCTGACAGCACAAACTGCACTCAGGAGCTAGAAGTAGATCGTCTTCAAAGGTCTCCTCCAACCCAAACTGCTCCATGGTTTGGTACACAACTCTGCCAAAACCAGAGACGACACAAAGCCTGCACCTCACACACAGAAAGCAAGTATGGCCCAGAGACTGACTGCTCCTTACAATGCACTTAAGGAGCCAAGTCACTAGTTCAAAACCTTCCAGAGGAACAGAAAGTGGTGCTGCTGGCCTGGGCAATTTGTCGTCACAGACAGAAAATGCAAAGGAAAAACTGCCTGCCCCTCCCTCCCCCCCCCAAAGCATTTCTCCGGAAAATAAAAGGTGTTTTACAGAGCATTTCAAGAGATTGGAAAAGGAAAGCAAACTCCTCTCACGTTGCCCAGCTGTTTCCATGTACATCGCTTATAATTTCGCAGTGAAAGTTTAAAATCGGGTGCTTTTCCTGCTTACCTTCCTGACTAAAAACAGTTTCTGATTCTCTTTGAAAAGAGGATTCTCCTTCCCATTAACTTGGTAAAAACCATGTGAACCAGGAGAGCAACCGCAGGCACCCTGATCCACGCAGCAGCGATTTCTCGAATATTTGCAGTACAGAGAACCTCTCGGTTCCTTAAGGCTCCCTCACTCATAGTTATGCTTTAAAAGGCCGCAGACCAAAGGAGAAAACACCTCACCAAACGCAGCGAATCACCACACTGCTCGCCAAGAAGCGCCACCATTTCACAAACGGTCCGGCGGAAATAAAGCCCCGCAGAACAACTTTCCCTTCGGGCCGCAGCCCGGCGGCCGCCCCCAACCCCATTCCGTCCCGCTGCGGAGCGCGGATTCCCGCGCCTCGGCGGAGCCATGCCGGGCGGGCCCCGCACAAAGCGGCCGCGCCATCCGGGAGCCCCACGGCGCCCATTGTCTCCGGCGGACCCGGGCCGCACTGCGGCGGCGCCCCCAGCGCGGTACGGAGCGGCG
>JACDJE010000258.1:1053124-1114426 GCA_016647715.1 Pavo muticus
CTTTTTTTCCCCACAAAAGGAAAATCCGTTTGTTTCTCTCATGTGGCGTTTACTTTTCTCTTTGTTCTTTACATTTACCGCTAGTTTTAGATGATTGTTTTATCTCTGCCCTCACAATCAACGTGCACAGAGTATGCTGCTGTTCTGTTTTCCAGAATAGATGAAAATGAATTAAAGAATTAACTTCTTTTGGGGCTGTTTTTCTTCGCAAAGTCTGCATGGGGCTGGGTGATTCCAAGTGGAATCCAACCTCCATCAAAGCACTGAAGATAGAAGCAGAGAATCTTAATAATTTTTTTTTCAGTTATTCCATTTAATTTGAAAGAAATCACACTGTTTCTGCCACAGGCAGCACAATAATTTCTGTCCTGCCTAGCAACCCTTCTCATGTAGTCATTTTGCGGATTCTCATCAAAAACAAGCCTTGTTATTAAGTTATTCACCCCCAGACCACTCACTCTGCTGTGGACCCCTTGCCATGTCAGCCGTCATCCCAAGGCAGGGAGCTCCCCACATCCTTTCTCATCCTCTCTCCCACCTGATGTCCTTTTTAAGCTTCCCTTCCGTGCATGACGAGAGAAGCAGGAACCTGAAGACAGATTTTGTGCCTTCCTTTGCCAGGGGAATGTCTCACCTGTGTCATGCTGCTGACTGGCCGCTGGGCACAGCAATCACCACTGGAGAGGTCTCTGCTCTGCTACATCTGTGCTGCCTGGGTGCTTTTTCTCAGCTCTCAGCAGAGCTAGGCATCGTGCTTTGCAGAGAGAGGTGCAGGAAATAGCATGCACCAACCTTAAAGAGCAAATGACAGCAGTAGTTAACAGATGGGTAAATCTGACTGGGTTTGCAAAGCTTTATTTGTGATGATAACAACAAATGAGATGACTGAAAACTTCAAAGAGAAGATCCAGGAGTCAGAACAGATTTGGCTCAGAAAGTCAGTATAGTGTCAAACTGGTCAGTTGAAATGCTTGGTAGTTATAGAGTAGACCATCCTCAAGGAGTGCATTTTATCATCTTTTTTTGTACAGCTGAGTAAATTCCTACTATCAGGATACCTTATTCGAGTTAAGATTTTTTGTTAGTCATAATATGAAATCAGTTCTCCAGCCAGAGCACGTACCTGTGGCAGAATGTCAGAGTTCAGCCAGGAGCTGCTACACACAGGCACCAAAACAGTCCCCAAGTATTTATTGTTGAATTTAATTATAGTTTTATTCAATTATAGGTTGCTTACCTGCTAGTATCCTGTAAAGTGGCATTGTTTTTAATTCAGGTGTATTTTATCTCCATTTATTTTTGTCACGGGGTTACCTGGACCAGTCTATGCCTGTGACAGGGACAGTGGGCCGAAGGGCCCCCCTTCCCAGCCCCCCCACCCCCAAAAGAAAATGGGAAGGGAAAAGGAAAGGAAAGAAACGAACAGACCTCTAGGGAGGTAAACTTATTTTACTAACTATAATATAATATAATACAATCTAATTAAGATGGATAAATCAAACAAAGTGGAGAGAGAGAGTTATCGGAGCACTTGCCTCTTCGTTGGGAATTGAAGAAGAGACCACCCCCAGCCTGTCCCATGATGTGGAATACTGAAAACCAAAATCACAAAACCGTGACAATTTTTCGCCCATGTTCTCCTCTCTGTCACTTTTCCTACGTTTAACAGTGCAGCAACACATGGATCCTGTGCTTCATCTGTGGTAGCAGTCACATAGTGCAGTATGTACTTGCAAGGGAAATTGTTGCCTGTGACCTCAAAGTGTGTTCCCTGAAACCTGTTCATCCCCAGCCCACTTCTAAGGGCTGGACTCTCAGCCTGGGAGATGCCTCCTGCTTAGAACCACAAAGAGACAAAATCCAATAGTGCTTACCAGAGTAGTGTCTCCTTCCTCACCAGTGTGACTCCTGCCAGGCTTCTTGCTTGAACAGAGGCTCCAGCACGCTTGTGCCTGCCTTCCTCAAATTAGAAACTTTCAGTTAACTTCTCAATTAGTTAGCAGCCCCCTTACCCAGAACTGCAGAGCAGCCACTGAGGCAGCCCTTTCCATCAGCAACCTCTGCACTCCAGCGTGAGTGCAACAAGGGATGAAGCAGCAGGAGGTGACAGAGAATGGCTGTAGGTCCCTGAGGCTGGAGCAGCCAGGAAGACCCCGGCAGAGGATAAAGGTTATGCAGATGTGAGTAATGATGTCTGCAAAGTCTTACAAAGCTACAGAGGGCATCCAGACCTGGTGAGATTTCGGGCGCAGAGCTTTCAGATTGCCCTGGACTAGGACAGTAGCAGCCAAGAGCCCTGGAGGTTTGCAGGATGGAATTTTGGACCTCGTGGATCTTCTCGTTACAGACCAAAGGAATGTGGATTTTTCAAGCTTCACTGTGAAAATCAAAACACTTAAGAAAAAGTGATAAAGCGAGAGGCCAATCTTTACATCATATAGGTCACCCTTCTCTTGGAGCTCATTTGCCTTGCAAATACTCTATTGTTACTTGCTGGGTGCCTCCCTGCTCACTTAAATGACTAACTCCACCCCGAAAAAGGAGAACTTTTGCTGACCTGCTGGAGGAGAGGCAGATCCTGACACCATGGGGCCTGTCAGCTACTCATCAGAGACCTATGACTTGGTGAGTTCGGCCTGGCTTTGCTTGTTGGAGAGAACGAGGGGGTAGAGCTGGCAGAGCTGCGGGTGGGCTGAAGGACCTGGTTGCAATGTCACCGTCTTCTAATGGCTTCTGTTAGAAGCAAGAGGACCTAAGCAGTTACGTCCATGCAATTAGACTTTATATCCCTTAATTCTGGACTTGAGGGATGGAGGAACTTAAAAGTGGCACTTGTGTTTGTGGAGGGCTAATGCAATGCAACCCCTGACAGTCTGGGGGTGCAAAATATTCCCGTGCAGAAACCCTCAAATCCCCAGCTCCTGTGGGAATGGCCAGAGCCTCACCAGGGGAGCCTGACTGATGCCATCCTCTGCTCCATGCTGCCCATTGGTCCGAACGCTTCCCAGCTGGGATCCCATAGGGAAACCCATCTCTGCTCTCAGCACAGCTGCTGGCACGGACACAGCGTGGGGGTAAAGCCTGCCTTCCCTGTGAGCAGGCTGCCTGAGGCTCTGCTGGGAGGGAAATACGCACTTAACTTACGAGAAGGGAATTAGAAAACGAGGAAGATAAATTGCAGACACTTCTTCTAACTGAGACTGATGACGCCATATTCTGTCCTGTAGTTCTTTACCCTAAGGTTGCAGGTGAAAGACAGCAGCTGTACCTTTTAGAGCGCATTGTGCTGTCTGAGGGGAAGTCCACAGCAGTGCTATCATTAGCCGAGTTCTATAACACTGCAACTCAGAATTTCTGTTTTCATATAGTGGCTCTGTGCAGCAGACCTCAGTTTTTGTTTATTTTCTGTCCCAGAGAGAAATGCTGGATTTAATTTTTACCTGTTTTTCTGTCTCTTTCCTATACGTCGGGGAAAAAAGAGGAGAACTTGGTGGGGAGGGGCCTTCCCTACCCTTTTTA
The DNA here is from genome assembly GCA_016647715.1 of Pavo muticus. NCBI lineage: Eukaryota > Metazoa > Chordata > Aves > Galliformes > Phasianidae > Pavo > Pavo muticus. The sequence goes on from JACDJE010000258.1 coordinate 1,056,644, forward strand.
TTTGTCCTAATTTATCCAGCATAGAAAATCCATGGCAAATGGGGCTTATTCCTCCCTGGAACAGGCCATAGATCACACAGAGCAGTGCCACGTGTGGTTTGGAGGTGCCACACATTGCCACACGCAGTGATTGCATCAACAGTGTGTCCAGAGAGGTCTGCAAGAAAGGCCTTAACGCTGTTCTAATAAAGCAGCGACACAAACCTGCACTAATGGGAGAGGACCAGCTGACCAATGGGACAAATGCAGGCTGAAAACAGTTGGGATGTTTGCACTGAGAGGGCATTTATCTCAGTATTGCCCAGTGAGTGCAGCAGGAGCCTCACCATGCTTTGCTGCCCAGTTATCTCTGTAACGCTGTGGAAAAGTAACACAGCAAAAATTATGACCCCGATTCTCCATAGCAAGAAAACTTTGCCTGCTTAACCTTCCTCAGCTGCAGACTACACAGAGAAGAATGCTGCAGAAGGACCACTGAGATCTCCATGTGGTCTTCCATAGTACTGAAGGCCAATTCTTATCACAGGGCTGATGTGGCTCGAGAGGCAAAAAGGCATCAGCACAGCAGGAGCGTGGAGTTTGCTCTTATGTATGTGTTTCTCTCCTTCAGCCCCTAGAGAGCTGAGGAGCAGGATTGCTGTCAGTAGCTTGCAGAGCTGCACACCAATGTGGGCAATTTCTGTTTTAAGGCTTTGGGAATGTGAGATGCTTCTCCTGGCCCTTCATGGGCTAGAAGGGAATGAGTCACTTGGAAAATCCCTAATAGCACACAGACTGCTGCTGCTCTTCTACAGGCAAATGTTTTGACTGCTGGCAGTTGTGCAGAACTGAGAAAAGCAGCTGACGTGCAGAGGAGGCCTGCATGACTGCAGTGTGGGATAGAGGGGATCCCTCAACAGAGTGTAACAGGATCGTGCCTCCCATTGCCACAAATGCAGGCATGCATTTTAGTGCTTAGTTTCAGGAAAAGGCCCCACTTTACTATCGTGTTTCCCCAGCAGAGCACACACACAAATTGATCTGGCTGTTACTACCTTTGCAAAGGTGCCCACATGTGGACTATTGCCAGGTCAGGTGGCCACATGCTTCCAGTCTGAAAGGAGCATAAGCCTTGGCTTGTTGCGTTCGGTGCATCTCCTACAGCTCTGGTCATCTGCCCTTCCAGTCTGAGCCTGGATACACACATTTTGTCCTTTCATGTTCATCTTCAACTCATCTCTGTCTGCTCCCACCCACACTCGTTGCTCGGAGATGCACATGAGAGGACGCCTCAGATACAGCTCTGTGCACACTTCCTCTGCCCGCAGCGAGTGGCTTACAGTAAGAGCCCTACCTGCCATCTTATCTGCAATCAGATGGTGGCTGATAGTGGCCTCTGCACCTCCAGCTCTGACTGTAGGGTGACACTGGAAACCATTTTGTAGCCAAAACCATGTAACAACATACACACCCCTCACCTGCAGCTCCACCATTCTGGCCAGCACACCCATCCACCGCCCATTATTTCATTTCACCCTTTAAAACTGGAGTTGTTGAACCTCTCTCCAGTTAAACTATGCCCATTCCAACATGTTCCCCTTGGGATTCTCCAGCATGATCACCCCAAGTCCTGAGCATCCCGGTTTGGTCATTGTGCCATATTGCCCAGAGAGGCGGTGCTGCCTCGTCCCTGCAGACAGCCAAGGTCAGGCTGGACGGGGCTGTGAGCACTGCTGGAGCTGTGGGTGTCCCTGTGCACTGCAGGGAGTGGCACCAGGCGGCCTTTAAGGGTCTCTTCCAACTCAAACCATTCTATGATTCGACACTTTCCCCAAGGGGCTGCTTACCCTGCTACCTTCCACTACCTGGGGACCACCCAAGCCTTTTACACGCATTCAGTAATGCTCTGTAGACTTCGGCTTCTTCAACACCCCCAGGCTCCCCTCAAAGCCACGCACATGGTTTCAGCAGTGCAGCAGTTTGAGTTGAGCAGTGCCACATCAGCTCCTTACCTGAGAAGGTTGCTTGCAGAGGCACCCAGCACATCACACAGGGAAGGCTTTTAACTGAGAATAAACACAATCACCCTTTCTAATGAAGTACAGTGTAGGACTTGAGGTCACTTGCAGTCACTTGACTTAGCACATGCAGGGAGAGGAGAAAAGGGCAAAAAATCCCCCCAAATTAGCTCTAAAGCTGTCTAAAGCAGGGCTAGTATTTTTAGATGGGAACTTTGGCTGCCGAGTGAAGGCGCAGCAGGTGCAAACAGCCACAGCTGGCAGTGAAAGGTATGAAAGCAGCAAGCAAAGACTTCCTCTGTGGTTGATGCTGAAGTCTCAGGGCTGGTCTCCAGAGAGGCTGTGGGTGGGGGAGTGCACAACAACTGTTGTGGAGCTCTTCCCGTTTTGTAAGTGATGGCTGAGCTTGCCACAAGCCTCCCGTGCTGAGTGTACATCTGAGCCCTTTGCTTTTGTTAGCAGCAAGTTTCTGCCAAGTGCCTGAGGACAGAGCATGCCCACCATCTGCAGCAGCTCTGCCACGCTTTCCTTACCGGCTGTCAGCCCAAGGTCTGAGAGGTGTTTTCAGATTCCCTTTCTGGCTTTGGCTGCGATTAATTCAGAACCACAGGGCTCACCAGCAGAGCAGATTTCCCTCTCCAGAATCACCCCTGTAGCTGTGGCATCCCAGTTCCTCTGATGCATTCACTCCTCCAGCCGTTTTGTACCTGTCAGCAGGCAGGACAGGCTGTGCTACAAGTAGGTGGGAAAAAAGTCAGAGAAGAGTTCTATGTGTTGTAAAAAATCAAATGCCTCCAGCAGGTAGCTCAGCAAAAAACAGAAGTTGAAAGCAGTTCTCTGTCTGGAAGCCAGGATATCCCCAAGAGTGCTAGCTACAGATTAGGGAGTGCGCAGCCCCTTGCAGTGGGAGATCTGGGTGATTGGGTTGTTCTGTTCAGAAACTGCCCTCCTGTAAGCAGACTCTCTGTTCCCCAGAGCCAGGTGGAGCTGAGCGGTTACTACGAGGCCGAGAACACCACTCCTTCTTTGGAAGGCTACTTTTGCTTCAATCCAGCCTCGTCTGTGGTCGGCAACCAGAGTGACCCCTTCAGGAAGGTCTTCATACCGCTCGCCTATCTGCTTATGTTCGTGCTGGGAACTGTGGGCAATGCCCTGGTCCTTGTCATTTTAGAGAGGTTCAAACGGTCTCGAACAACCACTGAAAACTTCCTCTTCCACCTCACCCTGGCCAACCTGGCACTGCTGCTCACCTTCCCCTTCAGCGTGGTTGAAAGCCTGGCTGGGTGGGTATTTGGGACCTTCCTCTGCAAGATCCTCAGTGCTGTCCACAAGATCAATTTCTACTGCAGTAGCATGCTGCTGGGCTGCATCGCGGTGGACCGCTACTTGGCCATCGTGTACGCAATCCACACCTACCGCAAACGCAGAGCTCGCTCCATCCACCTCACCTGCACGGCCATCTGGCTCTCCTCCCTGCTCCTCACCTTACCCGACCTCATCTTCATGGAAGTCTGGACAGATGAGAGCAACCGCAGCATTTGCTATTTTCCGGAGGCTGGGATTCATGGCAACAACGTGTGGCTGGCAACTCGCTTCCTGTACCACAGCGTGGGTTTCTTCATGCCCCTGCTGGTCATGTGTTACTGCTACATGGCCATCGTGCGCACTCTGTGTCAGTCCCAACGCCTGCAAAGGCAGAAAGCTGTCCGCGTAGCCATCCTGGTCACCGGTGTGTTCCTGCTCTGCTGGAGCCCGTACCACATCGTCATCTTTCTGAACACCCTTACCAAGCTAGAAGCCTTCACCAAGAACTGCCTCCTGGAAGATCAGCTGGACACCGCCATCATGGTGACAGAGGCCATTGGCTTCACGCACTGCTGCCTCAACCCCATCATTTACGCCTTTATTGGGGTCAAGTTCCGTAACGACTTCTTCCGTATCCTGCACGAGCTGGGCTGCATAAACCAGGAGACCCTACAAGAGATCCTAGAGGTGACAAGGAAGGGCTGCGGAATCGAGTCTGACAACACCACCTCTATCTCCACTTTCTAACTCAGAAAGGTTGCTGCAGGGCAGAAATGGCCTGGCCACGCCTGTCCAGTAGCATATGCACTGTGTCCCAGTCCTAAGTTTCACAAGTGTCCCCACCACTCTCTTCATTCCTCAGGAAACCGAGGTCTGACAGCCACCCGACACCCAAATCCCACCACATGGCTTCTGTGGTTCCTTCTGGTTCGCATACATACCAAAATCTGTCTGGCAGCTGTTGGCAAATGCCGACTGTCCGCTTGTCACCCTGGCAGGGATGGAGGAACCAAAGCAGGTTGAACCTGTTGTTACCACATCTCTATCACCAAACTGACTGCAGGAGTCCCGTGCACGGAGACAGATGCAAGACTGAGTCACAGGGCGGGGGGGAGGGCAGGAAAAATGCACAGCCAAGTGGAAATGGAGCTGCATCAGTGAGTGAGGACTGAGGAAAGGACAAAGCAGGTTCCCATCTCACCTGCTCACGTCACTGAAGACATGCTCAAAGGAAGCAACGGGGGACAATTACCATGGTAGCTAGAGCAAGAGATGCAGGTAAGACCATCAGGGTACCCAGAGCTCATCCCAGTGACAAAGGCCACACGGTCTCTGGATGGAATATTGCTCCTCCTGCTGCGTGACGTCCTGCCATCCAGTCACAGCACATCGCTTTTCCCAGCACAGCTCACCCCAGGAGGCCTTGGACTCGGGTTTGACTGCTGCCGATTCCTCTCCTGACATCAGCCACATCCTTCCCCGCTCACTTGATTTGTTCACAGCTACAGCTGAAGCAAATGCCTGACTATGCAAAAGCTGTCTTGTAAGGAAGATGACTGTCTGAACAGATGGCTCAGTCTTGTGACTGAGCATGGAGAAAATGAACCACACATCTTTGTGAGGCTGAAGGTGTAAACTGTTTTTTTCCCCCCTTTTCCTTTTGCAGCTCATTGTACATAGCTTTGTGCATTCTGCCCCACAGTACGGTAAAACATAGAAGAAGACCTAATTTGCATCATTTCTGTTTGTTTTCAGTGGGCTGAGAGGCAGCGCTGCATTTTGCTTAGAACTGTGCTTTCAGATATCCTTGCTCCACCTGCACACACGGGGCCTTTAGAGAGGGGGTGCATCCAGTATCCAGGTTCACGTAGAACAATCCTGAGTGCTGATCTTGCCCTGCACCATGAGCATCCAGCAACATCAGGGCTTCTCGATAACAAGCTGGTCCAAAACAAGAGTGGCAGCTTTATAACCATCATTAATGATGGCGCTGCAAGCTGGCACGCAGGGCAGCCCCAACAGACTTGTGCAGCTTGCTGCTTCCTACTGAGTCTTGTCAAAGTAATGCATCAGCATGCACACAGTGTTGCTTCCTTACATTTTTCTCATTAGCCAAGCATTGCTTTGGCCTCCACCTAATGACAGTCACGCACACGCTGTCATACGGGAATGACCCCAACCACTGGAACACATTAAAATCTGCTGTTCTACTCACCTCACTGCTTATGCTTAGTTGGCACAATACCAGTTTTGTCACTGCAGGAGGGATTTTTGTGTCTAAATCCATTCTGAAGTTCAACCCGTTAACAAGAAGTGCAGTCACAGCCTAACCTCACCATACCCAGAGTCACACTGCAGACAGCAGTCATCACACAGTGGGTCACATCAGACTACCCCAGCTCAGGCAGAGGCTGAATGAGCTGCTTACAGATTCTGACGTGACAAGGAAACTCCTGAAATGTGAGGCGTTCACAGAACGAACAGTCAGTCCTCCAGGGCCCGGCCCAGCCCTGCAGAGCATCTCCTACAGCAGCACGCTGCTTCCTATTCCACATGAGGCAACCGGGCCCCCCAGGGGACGTCACCGGGGTGTTTTAGCAGAGCACCCTGCCCCACGCAGCGGCCGTAGGGCCATGACAGGCAGCGAAGCGTGCACAAAGCGCGAGCCAGTGAATGCATGAATGAACGTGTGCCTGGGAGTGCTGCAGAACTGGGGCTCCCCACAGCCCTCGTGCAGCTCGCTGTGACTCACACAGGGTTTCATTTTCCTTATCAAGAAGAGGACCTGCGTCCTCACCCTGATCCCCCAGTGCTTGCAGTTGGGCCCCGCTCCGTCACCCACCGCTGCCCAGGAGGGGTGGCTGGGAGCAGGTGTGCTCAAGCAGCACCGGGACAGGATCTGCAGCAGCAGGGAACAGAGGAAAATGAGGCTGTTTCTCACTGACAGCAGTTGAAGAAGAACTGCTTCAAGCCACAGAGGCGAGAGCAGCCATGTCCAACCCGCAGCCCCACATCATGGTGGCAGCTTTGCCCCACACTGCACCACAAGCACCCTGTGGGCTGAGACCGGGGTATGGGGCTTTGGCAGCACGGTCGTTTGTGAGCAACCACGTTCAGGGATGAGGCACAGAAAGAAGAGCAATATTTCATCAAAAACCTCTGACCAACACTGTGAGACCACTGCCACCAAACCACACGGATGTGTTAGCTTCAAGGGCACAGGTCCCACTAGTTTGATGGCTTTGTTGCTCTTTTTACCATTTTAATAAAAATATTAAAGATTAAAATAAGTTTTGATACTTACACACATTGACTACATCCTATATTTTACGAGGGCTGCTCCAAAAGTAATGCCTCCTGTTTTATGATGTCGGCCCACCAAATCAGAGGCGGATGGTGGTGGTACAGCAGTAGAGGTGGAACCTTCCCACCAATATCCCATTCCATGTTGTTGCCGTGTGACAGATGGCAGCAGAGGGGCAGTCTGACACAATGGTGTCTGACATGGAAGTGCAGAGGGAGCAAATATGTGTCACTGCGTTCCTCCATGCAGAAAAAATGTCACCCACTGATATCCACTGACGCTTGGGGAATGTTTCTGGAGACCGAACAGAATGCACAGCTCATGGTGGGGACTACGTTGAACAAATAGCATGTTGTAGCTGAGAATTTGCTCTATCAAGCAGAGTAGATCACTGTATCAACTGTCGTTTCCATGGAAATATATAGGAGGCATTACTTTCAGAGCGACCTATGTACATGCAGCCCAGGGAAGCCAAAAGGTTGGCCACCCCCAGGCTAGAGGATGGGCTGGCACAGCAGAGGATGGGACAGAACAACTCAGGCAGCAAAATCCTCCATAGGTCAAGGAACCACAGCGAGCTGCATGGTCAGGCCATCCCCTCCATGCAGACTATGGGAAGCACCACCCGGCTGACTCAGCTGAGAGCAGAATTTCACAGCAAGGAAGTTCCAGCCGCGTTGAACAGCCCTGCAGGACAGCACACGGACCACGGACGAGAGGCACGAGGTCAGGTTTTGAAATTTGTCTTTTTAATAAAAAGGCACCTATAAAACAGGTCAATACATTACAGGCAGCACAGATACCCAAAAACAAGCCTAAAAATTGTTTCAAATAAAAACCAATAAGATGTCTTCACATATTGTATTTATATATTTATATTTATATATATATTTATATAATGGTACAAAATGACTGGGGAAGTTTCTCCATGGGATGATAGAGAACAGGTCAGTCACCATTACCTCAATGTGAAAGCTAATTCCAGGTGCTTGATTATTCGACTGAAAGATGCTGTTTCCCAATGATTACTTTTTGGAGCTGAAAAAACATTGCAACGTCATGGTTAAAACATGGGCAAACCTTTTACTGTGATTAGGTGGAGTCAGTACACAGAACTCAAGCTGAGATGCTGAGCAATAAACTACGAGACATGAGAACAGACACAGCTCACAGCAGCGGGCAACCAGCTGACGGCAATCCGCCCCAGCCTGATAGGGTTAGTGCCGCTCTCGGGCACAGCTGGGAGCAATGTCCAGGCAGAGGTGCTCCGCAGCACCTCCGCTCCCCACGGTTCACCCATCACAGCAGCCGGGGTAGGGCTGGCTGGCTTCAGGGCAGCACGATTTTGCAGAAGAGCCCTGACTGCTGCTCTGGAAGTCCGCAGCTCTGAAATAATGCCAGGATTTCCCTTTTGTATACAGGCCTGCTGAGTTGAAAGGCTTTACTTCTTAGTTATTTATCACTGGAGGACAGGTCTCCCTCCTGCTGTCAGGCTGCCCAGGGTCTGCAGGGAACGTACCGGCAGGCAGAGATCTCAACGGGGCCAATAGAACAGACCAACAAAAAACTTTCCTTGTATAGAAAATAGTATGGCTTAAAATTAACTGAGACTAGCCGGTGGGTGATGAGCAGGGCAGGGGCTGGCAGTGGTATTTGGATGTCTACAAGCAAATACCGGCAGCCAACACCCCGAGGTGCAGCCAAGAGAAGCCACAGCCATTCAGGCCACTCAAGTTGAGAAGAAGCTGCATACGTTCAAGCCACATCCTCCCACGTGAAATGCACACTCTGAAAGGATGGAGAACTCAAACAGCTACAACATCAGGTCCAAAGCACGCTGACTTAGCCCTGGGTTGAAGACTATTCCTCTTTGTTCTAAATGCCAAGGCAGGGATGAGCACTTTCCGGGACTGTTCCTTTGAAAATGATGCTCAGTCAGATTGCAAACACCACAAAGCACGAGAACAGAGTGAAGTCCTCCTCAAATCCACAGCTGCACTTCCAACCTTATACTGCTCTCTACAAGATATCCCATTGGCTCAAGGTATTCCTCATTAGATTATGTGGCTACACCTCATTACAGATCTGATCAACACAGCCACTGGGTTGACATCTCAGCACCCGACAGCTTTTTCTAGCAGCTTGCAAGATGACAAAAAGCTCTGCCATTCCCTCCCTACTTGACCATCTCCCTTCTGTGGTGTCTAACAGGGAAAAGTGAGTGCTGCTACAAGAGAGGTAGTAAGCAAAGTCTGGCTTTGCAGAGATAATCCTCCAACTGGTGTTCATGTGGCAATCAAATGCCCTGAGTTCACAGTGGGATACCCATAGGGTACACCATGCTGGAATGGGGTCCTGCAGAGATCCAGAGACCCTATGTGTGCAGAAGGGCACACGCTTAATCCTACAGCCCCTTCAGTGAACAAACACAGGAATAACACCAGTGCTGCGTGCAGGAAGACCTTACAAAATGGAGGATGGGAAGGGTGAAGCACATCCAGAAAAGCCTGAGTTGTTCAAACAGCTTCCACCAGCCTGGGAATAAGAACCTCAGCCTCTTCTATCAGAAATGTAGGGCAGCCTGGACAGCTCATGGCACGCAGCTGACATCGCACAGCACAACTCTGATTCAGAAATGCAGTGCTGCATGCAGGGACAGCACCCTGCAGGCACTCAGGGCCAGCTGGGATGGGGCCCTGGGCAGCCCGAGCTGGTGGGGGGCAGCCCTGCCCATGGCCGGGGGTGGCACTGAGTGGGCTTTGAGGTCCCCTCCAACCTGAGCCATTCTAGGATCTTCAACAGCAGTGCCTCCCAATGCAGTAGGACAGGGCTGCTGCAGGGAGCTCAGGGCAAGGAGGAGCAGAAAACGCCCGTGAAAGCCTGGAGGAGGGCAGTGTGAGGAAGGAAGACCTGGGAGACCAATCGACAGCAGAGGAAGAGGGGATGTGGCGTGCAAGGAGGGTGATGGATGGTAAAGGACTGGTGTAGGAAGGCTGCAAAAGAGCATGGTTCCCAGCTAGCCTCTCCTGGAAGCACAAGAATGAAAGATCCAGCTCAGCTCAGAGTCCCTCCATCCCTACACAACACCCTGCATGAAGGGAAAGGAAAGGCCCAGAGACAACACGGCTGATGGAGACCTTCAGGCCCAGCATGTGATTACCAGCAGAGCCTGGATTGTCGCTGCCTCTGTGCCGGCTGGCTGGCATCCTCTCTTTCACAGCCAAAGCAGCAGTGACAGCTGTATCCTAAGGAGCTGCAGCCCCGCCTGGCCAAATGAGCACTGTTCCAGCGGCCAGGGCCACAGCAATGACCTGCCCAATGGTCCTCAGCCACAGGCTGTGCTCTCGTGCCCAGCACAGCCTCCACGGGGGCCTGAGATCTGCATGGAGCAGTACACCCTGCACGAGCAAACCATTCCAACACAGAGAGTGGCTCTACAATGGGATCTCCCAATGCCCTGCGCACCCTGGAGGATCCTCCTGCCCCCCCCAAGGAAAGCTTTCAATCCTTGCACGCTGTTGCCTTTAGCATTTTTTTTTTCTTTTTTTTCTTCTTAAACATGTTTTGAGGCTTCTATTAAAACACAGAAATACAGAACAATTAAAAACCAGCACAAGTTTTGCCTTTCTCAGCGACCTATTTACAGCTAGTTCCCAAAACCCTCTTACACAGTTTGGTTGCTTAAAAGGAAAAAAAGGGAGAGAGAAGGAAACAAAACGAAACGACAAAAAAAAAACAAAGAACAAAACAAGGACAAGGAAAGAAAAACATCTGAAGGAGGAAAATAATAAACTGCCACAGGGTCTGGAAGTCCCTGGTCACCACACAGGGTTCAAAATGAACGGCCCCACTCCCAGTCACTCCCAGTCCCTCCACCCTCTCCTTCCCCCCCAAAAAAAGAAAGGAAAAAAGAAAAGAAAAAAAAAAACCAATTCACATCAAGTTTACTGCACATCTGGTTTTCTGTATAGAGGCAAATCCGATATGAAAAGCATCCCACTTGGTGTCCTCCACTGGCGTCGGCCCCCAACCCGCCCCCAACGAAAGGTTTAAAAACATCTGTACAATCAGGCCCATGCTTTAGAAAGGCAGGTTAGCCATGTTCCCCGGCCCGGGGATGTAACTCATTTGGCTGTCCAGGGAGACGCTCCTCTGCCTCATCTGGTGCGTGACCATTAGGTTCTGCTGCGGTGGGGGCCCCATGAGAGAGCCCTGAGGTGACATGATGTGTCCTGTCTGGGCATACATCTCCCCCGACACAGACATGCTCCTCTGCTTGGCCTGCATCAGCATGAAATTCTGCTGGGCCATCAGGCTCTGCTGCGGAGACATCATGCCCTGATGCATGCTGTTGCCCATCATGCCTTGCTGGGGCGGTATGCCTGTCCTGCCCAGCATGGGCACTTGTCCAGGATGGCACATGGGCATGCCGAGTCCCCTCTGCACACCCTGCTGCCCCGGAAGGCTGGGGGCATTCATACCTGGCCTCACGGGGGGCTGATCAGCCATCATGTTCTGCAGGTTCATGAGGTGGAGGTTGGAAGGCTGTGATTTGGGTGCTTGGCTGTCACTCTTGGGGAAATACTGCAAGGTGCTGCTTGGCTTCTCCGACGGGATGATCCTGGAGAGGTCAAACTCGGGGATGCCCGTGGGTGTGGGGCGGATGACCTCACTGAGCTCAGGATCGTTCAGTACCGATGCCACCCCGGGAAGCACAGCCGGGTAGGGCTCGCCGATCCGAGGAGGGATGTTCTTGCCCATCATGTGCTGCTGAGGAGGCATCTGGCCGGGCTGCTGGGTAGGAAGGTCCTCTGGTGGCAATGACATTCCCGGTGGGAAATGCTGCTGCATGCCAGGGCCACCTGCCCCACCAGGGGCCATGGGCATGCTTCCAGCAGGAGACTGCATGGCGTTGTGGGGCTGCTGCATGCGGGGGAACACGAGCTGGTTGGAAGGAATCATCTGGGAACTGTTGGGCACGGGGCCGCACTGCTGGTTCAGCGAGTCCTGGGGCCCTGGGGGCAGCATCATGGGGTTCTGGGGGGGCACACCCGGCCCCGGCGCACTCGGGTGCATAGGAATGTTGGAGCCTAGCGGGTTTGGGGAGGATATCATAGAAGTAGGGGGTGGTTCGTGGGAAAGAGGCTGCTGACCAGGCAGGTTAATTCCCATGGGGCTCTGGGAGGATCCAGGTCCCACGGAGTTTAAGTGCAGCTGATTCGTTTGATTCCCTGTCACACCTGAGGAGAGGAAAAAAAGAGAAGGGTTAACTCTGCCCACAGACCTCCACCCTTTGGAGCCCAGAAAGCCCTGAGCTCCAAGGAAGGGGATGCAAAAAGAACTTGAAAAGCATCAGCATCCAAAAGAAGCGCTCCAAACTTCAGCTCCCCGAGCCCACAAACAGCACAGAACTATTCCAGTTTTGCTCACTGCAATGCTGCACAGAGGAGTGACCCTTTAGCACAGCCTTCCAGCTCCTCCTGTGATCACACACTGCTGAGTGGCAAGGAGGAACAAGACAGAAGTGCCAGCATCCCAACACAAGTGCTATCCAGGAGGGACAAACGGGCTCATCAGTACCGCAGAGCAAACTGCTCACAAAAAGGCTCCGTTTGAGAGGCAGCGGGTGCATTTGCATGCTCGTGGCCAAACCAAATGGCTTCTTATCAGTCAAAGAGTCAACAAGTTGATTTTTCACTTTGAAAACCACCGAAAATATTTATCAAATAGCTTCAAACCCCAGCATCAAGTGGTACAGCCTGCTGGAATTCCCCTTCCCCTTCATACCGAGCACAGAATGACGAAAGGCAATCATTTGCCTAGCTGTCCTCATCAGTGCCATCAGCTAACGAAGCGTATCAGGCTGTCGCTTACTGAAATCACAACCGTGCTAAGACACAGCCTTGATCATGCAGCACCTGGGCTACACTGAAAGCCACCAGGCTCCCAAGCCCTGCTCTGAGCATCCCTCTCCCGCTGCAGGTTCCAAGCAGCGGCCTTCTGCCACATCCTGGGCCTGAGATATCTCAACCTGCAGTGAAAACTCAGGGCCAACACGTCCACACTGGGTCAAAGATGTTTTGAAAGCTTCCAGAGCTCGTGGGAGAAGTGTGCCAGACTGGGCGGTGTCCATCCGGGCAGCACAGCCAAGCCAAAAGCTGATGGACACAGGGTGGAGAAGTGAGCCAACTCTTACAAACAAGGGCAAATTTCAGCTGTTTGAGAAGGAAGCTGACGAGGGAACACACCAAACAGTGGCACAGCCCTACAGGCACATACCTGCCATACTTCCAGGTGGAAGCATAGGCCTGTCTGGCAGCAGCTCGTCGTCAGAGGTGGCAATGGTTTTGATGGCATTGTGGTAGAGTGGTGTGGAGCTGGGCATGGCGTACTTGGACATCTGAGACATCATCAGAGAAAGGGGGTTCTGGGAAGGAGATGGATCTGGAGAGGAAGTAAAAGGCATGTTGGGGTTCATGGTGCTAGAGGCTGGTTGGTTGCTGGCTGGTGCGGAAGAACTACTCCTGGGCCCAGAAGGGAGAGAACCTGCAAACAAGAGAGAGCACAGCTTAGCACTGCACACACATGGCAGCTTGCTCCCGTCAGACAGCAGTCCTGTTCCCTCCTCCCAGTGGCAGCCATCAGAGGATGCTGCCAAACAGCTGGCAAGTCCTCAGGACTTTGAGGAGGCTCAAACCCCACAACTGTGATGGACTTCCACTTCAAACCGCCCGTGACTTCCCAGCTCAGACACATCTTTTTCTACCTGTGTCACAGAGCACGAGCTAAACCACAGGCTGCACCGTTTGCCTTTCAGATTATTCAAAAAGGCCCAACTGGGACCCCTGGGGAAAAAAAAAGTACTCCACAAAAATTAGGCATGAGCATCTCCCCACTCCTGTGAGAGCATGCAGACATGGGGAAAAATGGCCTAGCAAAGGGGTGGCAGAATGCAAACACAGAGCACAACAAATATAAATCCTGCATCATTCCAGTACACCACTTCCACGGCATCCACCCCAAGTCCTGCAGGTAGCACTTATCCAGGCTTGTGCCTGACATCTCTGCTGACTGTCAGGGCAGAAACTGCACTGCTGTGCCAGTAGGCAGGGGCTGCAAATGCACTCTAGGCTGCCTGCAACAAGCAGCCACGTGAGCAGAGCAGGAAGGAGAGCAAGACCTGCTTCACAGGGTACAGGAAGAATGAGACTACAGCCAATCCAAGCAGGATGGATTTGGGAGATGGGTGACCAGTGCTGATCCTACGGAGCTCTGATCACAGGGTGCTTGTTCCAGGATTCTGGATGCTCACACACTCACCAAACACACACTCAGGCACACCAGCACACAAGATACCGACGTACCCTGATCCAGTCCTGCCATGGATGTGGAGGAGTTCATGCTGAGTGTCTGCTTGCTCTGGTTGACTCCTGGGCTGGGCATTGTGGGTTTGGGAGACGGCACCCAACCCGGGGAAGGAACAGCCATAGAAGGGGACTTCAGGCGGCTTGGTGAGCCAGTAGGAGAGCGGACGTTAAGTGAGGAGCTCATCACCTGGGGAGACTTCAGGGGCCCAGACTGGTTAGAAGGTGGCATGCTGACCATCTGCGACGGCGTCTGCGGGGACTTGAGGTTGGCAGAGGGCGAAGTGACCAGTGGGGAGTGCACCTGGCTGAGGGTGGGGGACTTGAGGTGACCCATGCTGGGGGAGTTCATCTGGCTGATGTTGATGGTGAGGTCGGAGGGTCGGCGGCCCAACCCCCGGGAAGGTGCTGGGTGCATATTGGCCAGGTTTCCCCCTTGTGCAGGAGCGGGATTGGAGGCTGGAGGCAGAGGGATGTGGCTGAGTCTAGTGGTACCACTGATGCTTCCGACAGGCATGGTGCCCTGCTCAGGGCTGAACATGTCTGAGGCATTGCCCATCTCCTGAGGCATGTTGGGGTAAGGTCCTTGCCCACTTGAGAAACCTTGCTGTCCTTGGCTGGGGAACTGGGAAGGAATCATCATTTTCTGCGGTCCCCCCAGCATTGCACTGCCGTTGCCATTCTGAGCCCTTGCCCTGGCCAGCTCCTCAGGGCTCATACCCTGATGGGCCATCATGTCAGGGCCCCTCATCTTCTGCGACATCATCATCTGCTGCTGGGGAGTCATCTGGACATTGAGGTTCATGTTCATGTTCATGTTGACATTCATGTTCATGTTGAGGTTGCCAGGGCCCATGGGTGCGTCCATTTCCCGAAGGCCTGACTGGCTCATAGGGGGACTCAGTATCCCTCGAGTTCCTGCAAAATCCATTCCCATTGGGTTGCTGCTCAGGTTGTCCCCTGCTATCTGCCCAGCAAACATGGATGGATCCATCTGTCTGTGAGCCTGTATCATCCTCTCCATTTCCATACCCTGGCTCATGGTGTTGCTGGACATCCCCATCGGCCTCTGCATTGCCACCGGGCGTTTCTCCATCAGCTGGTGCCGCAGTATCTCCTCCCTGGCACGTGGATTCATGAACCTTTCAGGGTCCCCTTGCCCCGATGGGTAGGGCAGGGAGCCCTGTGGGAAGTTCCCGGGACCTCCCATCGGAGGCAGATCATCACTCCACCCCATGCCAGGCCTGACCGGCCTCTGCATGGCATTCATGGGACCAAGAGCATCCAAGGGCATGTTCTGCATCCCTCCAAAGCCAGAGACTCTCTGTATCTGATTTCCAGGGAATCGTGGCCCTGGGAAGGGTGGCCCTCCCCTTAGCTGCATAGGGTCCTGCACGTCCATGGGTCCCCGCAGCTGGCTGCCCATGCCTGGCGGCCACTGCTCGCCAGGCTTACTGTGGTAGGGTGGGGGGGGGCCACGCATCATCATGCTGCCCATAGATTGTGGAATCATGATTTCCTGCATGGGTCGGCCATGGATGCTGATCTGCTCCTCTTTCCGGCGCTTCTCCTCATAGTACTCCTCCTGCAACTTCCTCCAGGCCACTTGCTCTGGTGTCAGGCTGTCCTGGTTCAGCCGCTGCATCATCATGTTCATCTGCTGCCCCATGTCAGCGCCGGGGTGGTGGGGCACCTCGTGTTCCAGGTTGGGGCCACCGAGGCTCTGGGTTTGGGAAATCATGGACTGCAGAGGCTCTTCGTACTTCTTCATGCTGGCAGGGGGTGCGGGGGGCTGGGCAGGGGCAGCCTGTGGCTGAGGGGCAGTCCCACCCTCACCCATGCTTTGGGTGGACTTCATGAATGGCTCAGCCTCCCCGCTGCGCAGCAGCAGACGCTCAATGTCCCGCAGGGTCTGCAGAGAGCGCTCTCGGTGCTCCAGCTGCTCCTTCGAGAGCCCTTCTGAGTTCATAGAGTTCCTGGAGCCCAGACCTGCCTGCCCATTCCCCTGCATGCCTGAGCCTGGGCCCTCCCCGAGGAGGCTGGAGCTGGACGTGGCAGAGTCCACTTGCCCAGGCTGCATGGTGGTGGTAGATGCAGTGGGTGTATTGGGGTGGTTACTGCCAGGCTGGTTGCTGCCGCTGTTGTTTCCTAAAGAGTTGGGAGTCAGTTCTCTTCGGACATCTTCACTCGTCCCCTCCTGGGGCAGGCTGTTGGGTGCAGGTAGGGCTGTCTGACTGATGGCCTGAGGTGGAGGAGGAGGCTGCGGTGGGGGAGGCTGCGGCTGTGGCTGACTTGCTTGAGGTGCTGGTGGCTGCGACTGGGGAGTGTTGGCAGAAGGAGGGTTAATTGGAACCTGCTCAGCAACTCCCAGCACTTTAGGAGCTGGCGCCTGATAGAGAAAAAGGAAGACAAAGTAAGGATGAAAATACTCTAGCTATTCTCCCCATACCCTACAGGAAAACAATCTGAAACACGCCACATGGCAGCTCTGCCTTCATTCCTCATGGGGAAGAAGCAGGCCCCATCACATGGCCTGGAAATACACGGTCAGGTATTCTGCCCACATATCTGCGGGGCCACATATCGTGCCCTAGCCCAAATTCTTCACAGCTTACAGCAACCAAGACTCATTCTGAAGTGGCTTCAGCGAAAAGCACTTCCCACACTGCTGAAAGGGAATTCTGATTCCCTGTTCCTCCACAGCTGAGCCAGGAGCTGGGGGAAATAGCCATGTCAGAACGGGATGGTCAGCAGCACTTGCCAACAGGAGCATTTGGTCCATGGCCAGTGTACCTGGTCTAGCTTTGCCCGCGGGACGTTTTGCTGATGATAGGCCAGAATGGAGTCAGCTCGGCCCTGCAAGACAGCTTCCGCAGCTCTGGGGAGAGAGAATCAACCACTCAAGATCAGACATTGTGCCCCATCCCGGGCCCCAGGCACCACTTCCTCTCTTCAGTCCTATGGGAACAGGGAATTCTTAGGTCAATAGGAATGGGGGGATATTCTCAGAGTCCTCCCACCTGTCCTGCACAGGCCACAGTGAGGTTTTCCAACTGAAGATCACCTGCCTTGGAATTTCCCTCTTCCCATGTCCTGTGCTGGGCCTTCTGCTCTGCTTTGTGCCTGCTGCTCCATGCTGCCCTATAGGTGGCTGTTTCCAAGATGCTCTACCACACATGATATACAATCTAGCAAAAAGCCCTAAAACTCAGTCTTGCTAGACTCTATGGATGGGACAACGCAGAACAGAAGTGAGGAACTGAGTGGAGAACACCAAGAGTTACATGGCATTCCCTGTGACAACCCAACCCCACAGATGCCCCCAGATCAGCAACCCATACTGCTTTGGGTGAAAGGACAAGATCTACTGCTTACGTGTTAGCAAGGTGCGTTGTAAAGACGTAGACGAACTGCGAAGGCTGCTTTCCTGTTCCACCACCTCCTCCTCCCACACCATCCGACCGTAAGCCTGGGGCAGTACCATGAGGTGTGCTGGAAGAACTGGTCTCATTCAGGTTTGGCAGCGGGTTGGACCCTGGGCCAAGCTGCGAGGCCGTGGACATTGCAGGATCTGCTACATTACAATCTGTGGGAGCACAGGACAGGAGTTACTAAAGCCAGCGCTGCAAGAGAAGCAGAGCAGCCTTTGCTGAATGGCACTGCTGTCTGGACCAGAATGAACAGAGGAGATGGAGGGAAGCAGGAAGGCACCACCAGATGGCAGCACCCGACCAGCAGTCCCTGCAATCTTGGTGGCCAATGTCCCCAGGCAGCCCAGAGGCCCAACTCCTCCTTTGGTCTCTCCTTCATCTCAGGGTGGCCCCAGGCTCATCTCATCTCCCTTCCCATGGTGCTAACAACAGGCACCCGGGTAGCAGAGGAAAGAGGAGATGCTTTTCACCAGCGATAATTATTAATCATCATTAATTATTGAGTAATATTCCTAATTAATATTAATAAGCATTGTAATTAACAGCAGCATTCATTGCTTTCCTCTTGCTCAGCTCCATACATGCACTACAGCCACTGAGCCAGGCCCGCTCTTCTCTTACCAACAGTGAACACCTGGACTAGCAGTCAGCCTGGGGCAAAGCAGTGGCACTGAGGGATGTGGTCAGTGGGCAACACTGGTGGTAGGTGGACGGTTGGACTGGATGATCTTGGAGGTCTTTTCCAACCTCAATGATTCTATGACTCTAACCAGCTGGCAGGAAAGTCTCGCAGTCTTGCCTTCCATCCTGGTCCTTGTGAACCACACAGAGATGTGGAGATAAACATCTCAGGGAGGACGGCTGTTGCACACTGGCAGGCACTAAGGCCACACGTCACATAGCTTTATGTGAACGTTTGCTGACTCACAGTGATACTGAACTGCCACACAAGGGAGAGTACTTCTTCCAAAGAGAAAGGAACAGCCGTGTTATTTCTAACATCTTGCACTCCGGTGCACAGGAAGAGATGGAAATTAAAGCAACCAGACCTGAAAGTTCACAAAATCTTTTACACCTACATAATTTCAAAACATCAGCCTGAACTTTAGGAATAGCTAGCTGGGCTTAACTAATGGCCGTGGCTGGAAGAACAACTCCCTGCTCATGTTGGCCAGCTCAGCCTTGCCTGAACCACTGTCAAGACACCACGAGCACCTTTAGCCTCATTTGCACAGTTGAAGGTATCTGGGCAGCATGGACATCCAGCCTCAATACCTTCCCCCTCCAGCATGTCAGTGGCATCTCCACGGAACAAATCCCACACCTCACTGTGTGGCTGCAGATACTCTCAGAGCACAGTGACCTGCCTCACTCTCAGGAGAGATCTGGCTTTATTCAAGATTCCGGGCTGGTGAGGAGGTAAGCACTCACTGTGTGCACTGCTGATGGGCTTGTCGTCTTCCTCGCTGTCTGGCCCAGAGCACCATTCGTCCCCACTGTAGGGCTGCTTCCTTTCCAGCACACACCGCCGCTTGCTGCGGGGAGCCACCTCGCCTGCAAAGGACACAAGAGTCAGAAGAGCTAAGGAGAGCTGGCAGGGGGCTGAGGAGGCTGGGGCTCAGCCTGGCTGTGGTGAAAGAGGTTGGGGAAGCACGATGTGCAAGGCCAAGCTCTTCAGTTTGGAGCTCACCAAAGCCCAGGCTCCCCAACCACGTCCTGCAAGTATCTGGGCTGGCACTGAGCCATTAGCCCCTGAGTGGTGGGCAAGGGGCAGCCTGGGGATGGTGTGCCAAGACCCCAGGTGGCAGTGGGACCCAAGCAGGGCTTGGCCGTGCTGTCAGACATGGCCTCCTGTACTCTGAGCACTGTGCCAGAGCTGCAACACAATCCCTTCCAGCACGGCCTTGTGAGAGGCCCGGGATGAAAGCCCTTCAGCAGCAGCACTGCCTGGCCTGAGGCACCGCTCACAGAACATCTCTGCAGCCCACGCTGGGCCCAAGCTGTTACCCTTTGGCTGAGGATGCTGGCAGCTCGCTGGACCCAAGGATTATCCTGTGGGCACAGCCCAGATGCTCGCTCATTGAGAGAGGCACAGCACTGGCTAACAAGAAAGCACAGTCAGTCCTAGATGTCTGCCATTCAGAAAAACTCAGTCTGGCACAAGAGACAGACAGGGAGCTTGTTAGAGGCCTGCTAGGTTCCTCCCCCTTCCCTCGCCAGCTCCCACAAGACAGATCCTGAGAGAAGACCTCCCAGGTACTCGTCTTGCCTGGCACCAGCAGAGCACTAAATCCTGCAGCTCCAGGCTGGCAGTCAGCACTCGAGATCACTGCCTCATCCCTGTCCTCCTCCCTTCCTCCACAAGTGCACTGGCTCTGCTCCTCTGCAGGTCTGCATTCCCACATGCACAGCCGTCCATCCTCCCAGCCAGACACAGGGCTGCACAGCTCTCCTGATGAAGTACTGAGCAAGGCTCTTTTTTGTGGGTTTTTTGTTGCTTTTTTGCCTGGCAGAGGGCTTCAAAGGGCAATCAGTGGTGAGAAAGGTCATTAAAAGACAAGTAAAACCTGAAGATGTTCACATCCTTGGTAGGAAAAAGAGACACGGACTCTGCTACTTGAAGCCATTCATCAGGCAGGGGCCTTTACACCCTCTCTAAACTCAGATGCTCCCTTAATTTCACAGCTCAGTTTCGGGCAGCTTGGAAAGGAAGCAGCTTGCCTGAAGGCACCCAGGAACTCGGGGTTAGTGTTAGGAACAGAGACCAGACGACCTTAAAAAGGTCCCTTCCAGCTCTAAGGATTCTATGATTCTATGATGGATAACTTCCAGCTCTGTGTTAACTCCAATGTAACACTGTCTGACCACTCTTTTGTATATCATCTAGAGGTTTATGGGCCATATTAATGCAACGTGTCAGCGAACTGCAGGAGGATTCAGGCATTCCTGACCATGTTATTTCAGTAGTTTTCCTGTGTCACATGGAGCCATTGGGCACCATGCTCTGTGAGATGCAGGACAGCACGGGGAAGGCTGGCTGGGACAGGGGAGTCAAAGGATTTGGAAGTACTGACTCAGCCCTTTTTTAGAAGCCAAGTGTTTCTACACAAGAGTCATCCACAGCTAACAAAACCACAGAGCTGCTCAGACAGCGACCCTCACAGCACCTCCTCACTAACCAGGCAAGGAGCTGGGCAGCTGCAGGAACACCGCAACGGCAGCTCTTTGCCAGCAGTGAGGAGTCAGAAAACAACTAAACTCTGTCCTGAACTGAAAGTCTGTATGTTGCAAAGCAGAGCTGCTCAGAACAGCATAAGTGAAGCAGGCACTTGTTTAGCAGGCCTCAGAAGCCCATTCAACCCACAGTTCCAGACTCTCGATGTAACCAGCAGCTTAGGGACTGACAATGCTCAGCCACTCTGGTCCCAGAACTGCAGACAAGACAAGTGGTGATGCACAGGCTGCCAGCACAGGTCCAAAGAGAAAGGCAGCATAGAAACACAAGCTGCTCACAGCTGTTCCCATCCCCGCTCCTGCCAGGATGCTTGGAGCAACTGAGAGAAGGACTTCTGAACCACAGTTTACCTTTTGATTCTGTGTCCAGCGACGGGGTGCCGGCTTCTCTCTGCTCTCCAGAGTCCACTGAGATGCTTCGTTCCCGTTTCACCTTGCCTTTCAAGGAGCTGAAGTTCGGGACAGTGTTCTGGCTGTTTTTCAGTCCAGAGTTGCCAGGGGAGATCTGGGTGGCCTTGCCGCCATGGCTGCCCGCACCCACACCCTTCGAGCCCAGGTTGCAGGTGGGTGCTTGGCTCACGTTGTGGTGCTGGGCCGGGGCACCGCTGCTGCCTGCCTTGCCATGGCTGGGCAGTTTGTTGTCAGGGTGCATTGGATTGGCTGAAGCGTCCCACAGCACCAGTGGAGGGAGCTCCCAGGCCCTTCTGTCACAAACCTGCAAGAGAAGAGGGCAGAGGGTGAGCACGGTGCCCCACACAGCAAGGCAGAACACAGAGCTGCTCATATGACATCGCTCAACCTGCAGCTCAGCAGCCAACCCTGGGCACTGCTGTGTGCATCCCTCATGGCTTACGACTACCTTTGACTTCCTGCATGGGACAGGCACTGCAGGACCTCGGCCAACCTCGTCTCGGGAGCACCAGAATGGGCTGCTTAGGGTGCCCATCTCCAACTTTAGGGATGCAGCTCTTGAACAAAGACCTGTAGTGTCATTGCTAAAGCCTCTGACAGTGCTCGTGCAGAATGAAGAGCATCCCAGTGAGAACCGCTCCTCCTGCAGCTCTCCTGCATCAGGGCCTCTCACTGCCCTGCTACAGCCCCATCATTACTCTTCTCCCTGCCACAGGCGAGTCTGGGGAAGGAAAGCAAGCCACGTGTTTGGGGAAGCTGAGGTATCCCTGTCTGCTTGCATACTTCTATGTTGTTTGCATGACACCCCCTCCACACAGGCAAGAACCTTTCCCTTGTATAGGCAGATGCATTTCCCAGCACGCAGGGGTTACTGAGACCACGCTCCTCCCATCTGGACTGAGCAGCCCAGATGCTGAGCACAGATTTTTTCTGCCACCCTGGGACAAGCAGCACCAAACCCGGCAGCTCTAAATAGAACACAGTGCCCAGCAACACTGTGCACACCACCTCCAACTTGATGGTGATGGCCGCGAGGCACAGGATGCATCTTGCAAATGATTGCCAGGGAGTTCCCTGCCTGTAAAATGGACTTCTCCACACCTGCTCCCTGCACCAGGGCTGGCTGGTGTGCAGCAGTGTGCAGCAGAGCCTGGCAGAGCAGCATGCGGCAGAAGCCCTACTGCACAGACCTACTGCACACAGCCCTACTGCACAGAGCCCTACTGCACAGCCCTATTGCACAGCCCAACTGCACGCAGCCCTACTACACAGCCCTACTGCACACAGCCCTACTGCACAGCCCTATTGCACAGCCCAACTGCACACAGCCCTACTACACAGCCCTACTGCACACAGCCCTACTGCACAGCCCTACAGCACAGCTATATTGCACACAGCCCTACTGCACATCCCCACTGCACACAGCCCTACTGCACAGCCCTACTGCACAGCCCTACTGCACACAGCCCTACTGCACAGCCCTACTGCACATCCCTACTGCACATCCCTACTGCACAGCCCTACTGCACAGCTATATTGCACACAGCCCTATTGCACATCCCCACTGCACACAGCCCTACTGCACAGCCCTACTGCACAGCCCTATTGCACAGCCCTACTGCACACATCCCCACTGCACAGCCCTACTGCACATCCCTACTGCACATCCCTACTGCACAGCCCTACAGCACAGCCCTACTGCACAGCCATATTGCACACAGCCCTACTGCACATCCCCACTGCACACAGCCATACTGCACAGCCCGCCCAGGCGTTCCTGCCTAGTTAGCAGCATCATTTGCGCACAGCTTGCCCTATCACCGCTCCCTAACTAGCGACTCGTTAGCTGCTCCCTCCTCCTCCCCGCACACCTCTCTGAGGGCTCCGCTTTAGCCCGGAGGAAGATGGTGAGCCACAGTGCTGATTAATTTTCACAGCACATAAGGGAGTTGCTAGCCCTTTAAGCGTCAGCCAGCCTTGCTCGCGCGCTCTCGTTCTCTGGGGACCTATTAATAGCAGCTGGAAAGATCACATCACTCTCTGGATATTTATACCCCTCATTCCACACCAGGAGAGATTTATGTCAGAGCCGCGGTCCCAGTGCCTGCCCAATTGCTCTGTCAAAGCGCTTGCAGGGGGAGGGGAGCGGAGTGGGAAGGGAGACACAGAGAGGGCAAGCGGGGAGGAGGAGAAGGTCCATATGGCACAGACTGCGGCATTAAGCACACATGCTGCCTGCAATCACAGGCTGGCCAGCCTCGGGGAGCCTTCACCCCGCTGGAAGAGGCTGCTGCCAGACAGCATTCCAGAGAGCGAGCCCTGAAGCAGCTCGTGCCGCCGATGGCCCCCAGCCCTGCCTGCTGCTCCACCAGCTCCACACCACGCAATTTGTGCAACACATTGCAGCGCTGTCCTGAGGGTCACAATCTGATGCACACCCAGATGCCGCTAGATTAGCAGAGAGGAGCTACCGCCACCGCCGCTATCAGTGAGGAGACGCGAGGCCGCCTGCGGCACATCTGCATGAACACAGTATTTCATTCAAAACAGATCCCAAAGTGCTTCACCAAACATGCTCAGCAGCACTGCAGCACAACCCGAGCTGTAGCTCAGCACAGCGCAGATGTGAGCGTGCTGAGGAAGGAAAGAGAAAGCCAGATCCCTGCTGAGACCATGCCTCCAGTCTGATGGTCAAGATGCACCCACCGTCCCTCTGGCTCTCAGGTCAAACCCATTCATCAGTGAGTCAGAAGTCCCTCCCAAAAGGCCCAGTAGTAACAACAGCCTTTTCAGCAGCCAAGGAGCCACAGAACAGCTCAGGTTGGAGGGGAGCTCAAAGCCCACCCAGTGCCACCCCTGGCCATGGGCAGGGCTGCCCCCCACCAGCTCAGGCTGCCCAGGGCCCCATCCCACCTGGCCTTGAGTGCCTGCAGGGATGGGGCACCCACAGCTCTCTGGGCAGCAGTGCCAGCGCCTCACCGCCCTCTGACAAAAGGATTGCTTCCTCACATCTAACCATCATCTCCCCTCTTGTAGCTTAAAGCCATTCCTCCTTGTCCTATTACCATTCCCCCTTGTCCTATCATATAAAAGCAGATTCTTTCCTACAGACATGCCTACCACTCTACATCCCCATCACGTAATCTCTCGTTGCAGCTCATCATGGAAGCTCACCATGAAAGGTGCTTCACTCACAGATACCACACAGATGGCCACCCACCTCGTGCAGCATGGATAACCTCAACCAGACATTCCATCCAGGAAGACAGGCATCCCTCAAAATGCCACGAGGGAGGACAGCTGTCAGCCCTACAGGACCCAGCAGCCATCCCAATGAAACCTTCAGGTGCAGAGCAGCCTCGCTCACTGTGAGGTACCCTACAGAACATTGTGTTCTAAGGGCATCTAATTAGCGTTCCTCCTCCTTTCATTTTGGGTGCTGCAGGGAGGACATCCCATACCTTGTCTCAGCTGATGACAGCACAGAAAGCCACCCAGAGCTGCCTGTGACCCAGGGAAATTCTCCTATTCCGTTCTTAACCGAGCCCAGCCACACCACACTCACAAATCCTAACGGGAGAAAGGCCAGGAGTAACTGCCTGCAGATTCTACTGTGCTCTCAGAAGCAGCAACAGTTGGATCTTGTTGAAGAGGCATGGCGGGACTCCACCCCAGCCTCCCATCCGTCTGGCTGCAGCACGCTGATAGACATCTTGATTGCTGCGAGCTCCTTGCACACACCCCTTCCAACCAGATTCCAGCAGGCATGCCACACATCTGGGCCACAGAAGAGAATTAATTAGCAAGAAGATACACTGACACGGGCAGACAAATGATCCAAAATGTCTTGAAAAGAGCACGAGAAAAAGGAGATTGCACAGAAATGTGGCTCCCTCTGCAATTTAGCAACACACACGCTCCAGCCCAGCAGTTCTAAAGACAATAGAAAATCTAATTCCCAGTGGCTACAGCGAGGAGCCAAGACTCCTGGGTCCTAGCCCTGCTGCCACCAGATCCATGAGTGATCCTCAGCATGATGGGCTTTGTGTCTGGTTGCCTTGATTTCCCCATCAGGAAACAGGGAGCCAACCTACCTGGTGGGGGGGGGAGGAGCACACAAAGCTCAATCGATAGCTCTGCTGAAAGAAGTGCTGTATCTAAATGCAGAGGGAGAATATTTGTGTCTTGTACGTCTAAAAATCTTTAAATCAAAGACTTGGGCAGAAGATAAACCTCGCATGAGAACAACGAGAACTGCTTTCAGCAAAGCTCTGAACAACAGCAGAAGGGGAGGAGGAAACTGGGCGAGGAGAGACCAGGCTGACAAACTCCCGGTCCCGGAATTGATAGCTGATAGTTCAGGAAACCTGAAACCCCAACGCCTTCCCAGAGGACTTTCTGGTGAATCATGCTCCCACTCTCTCCGAAGAACAGCAACAGATTCCCAACACCACCGCAAGTATGCGGAGCCGCACCGCGAGGCGCTGGGCAGGAGAGCTCCCAGCAGCGCTCTGCCAGCCCAGCAATGAAACCTGGATAACTCTGGACTTGCACACGGTGGATATCAGCCTCCTGAGCTGCACCGACATGCCCCACCAACAGCAGACAAGACGAGATGCGTTGTGATGAAGTGATGCAACAAGCAGAGAGCAACCGAGCCCTGCTCTGCCAGCCAACGCAGGAGTAACAAGGGCAGGCTGCTCCTGCAGACAGTGCTGAGCACATCACCTATGCTGGCAGCACAGCATTTGAGCGCCGATCTTGAGACAGCCCTGATCCAAAATGTCCCAAGCATACCATCACAAGCTCAAGTGGGTTTTGAAGTTACACAATCATGGAAAGGTTTAGGTTGGATGGGACCTTAAAGACCGCCCAGTGCGGCCGCAATGAGGTCTCCCCGCAGCCTTCTCTTCTCCAAGCTGAACCAGCCCAGCTCCCTCAGCCTGGCTTCACAGCAGAGGTGCTCCAGCCCTCTGAGCATCCTCCTGCCCTTCTCTGGACCCGCTCCAGCAGCTCCGCATCCCTCCTGTCCTGGGGGCCCCAGGCCTGGGCACAGCACTGCAGGGACACTCATCGCCGGCCTCCACCTGGACACAGAGCCATGATGAGATCCTTGGCAATGACAGATCCTTGGCAAGCTCAGAGGCTTCCTGAATTAAGCGTTCATGGGTCAGCAAGCAACACTCCAAAGAGCTGCTGCCATCTCCTAACAGTCTCTCTTGCCCCCAGTCTGGGAGAGACCACGGCACGCTGCCTAACAGCCCTGAGAGCAGCAGCTGTCCCAGGGTGAGCAGCAAAAAGGGACAGCACGCTTTCAAAGAGATAACACACTACTTCACCAAAGTCAAAGCATTGCACCAAGGCAGGGGCTATGACAAGCATTCCAGAAGCAAGATTTCTGATGTCTAAGATTCCTGAATCATTTCTGATTCGAGAACAAGACCAGATTCAGAAATTTGCCTTTTTCAATGCAAAGATGATTGTTCCAAAACAATCTGTTTTGCAAGACCATCCAGCGGACTTTCATTCTGTTCCAGTGAGAAACAAACCCCCCCAAAACAGTAGGAGAACTGTATAACTGTCATCCCGCCATCTCCAGCCAAGAGTCCACGATGAGCAACAGCAGCCAGAGGAGCCCTGAAAGCCACCCGAGCCCAACAAGCACAGCTCAGTGCCAGCATGCCACGCAGCAACTCTGCAGATACAGGAGTGCCTCACTGTTATCAAGCATCAGGAAATTGTCTTGCTCTTATAGTGTCAGATGGATAGCCTGGAGAAGCCCATTCACTTTTTGTATCCTTTGCATGCCTTTTTCAATGGCAGAAGAGGTGACAGCCTCACAGCCTCTACAGGAGCGTTGTAAAAGACCTGCAGAGAAAACCTAATGCTCTGTCAAATCCTCAGAGCCATTCGGTAGATCCTACTGCTCTCCTGTCATTTGGAGCTTCCTTGGGAATAACGCATTTCAGTAGGGCTGCTTGGCCACAGGTCTCAAAGGTCTCAAAGGAGGATAAAATCTCAGCTTCACCTTCCCTTCCACCTATGGAGAGAAATACCCATGTGAGTGCTCAGGAATCCACTCAGTGAGCTGTGCCTCACACTGCCCTCATACATTGACACTCATGAGCAGCAGGTTTGGAGGTAAGATCCTGAAAACCCAACTTTCCCACAAGTCTCACAAGGGAGTCAAGTCCTGCCTAGAATCATGCAAGTCAGGTAAGGCCTGATGCGTATGCCATAAAACCTCTGAATCATAAAGCACTCTTGATTGGAAAGGATCTTAAAAGACCAACTAATCCAAACTTGCATGGAAAATGGTGCCTAAATGAGATTATCCAGTGCCCTGTCCAGCCAACCATCCCCAAATCATCATGCAATTCCTGAAGTCATTACAAGTCCTTTTTCTGTCCCTGACCTGTAAAAAAGTCTCCTACATTTCTTCAGCCCTTTCACAGATGGCCCTGGTTTTCACCACTTTCTTTAGGACAATTCATGTTTTTAGAGCCAACACCCATGCCATTCTGAGCTCTTAGAAATGCAGATTCATATACCTCCACCCATACTTCACTTCTGCTGCCAAAAGCAGTGCTAAGATACAGGGAGTACTTGGAACCCTGCCCTGCAGGACTATCCTTAAGTAGCAAGTAATCTGCAAAGTAGCCCTGGGACATTGGTGGGTAAGCTAGTCTGTATTCCAACAAAAGCATCATAGAATGGCCTCAGATGGAGGGGATATGGGCACAGCACTGCAGGTGGGGCCTTCCAGGGGCAGAGCAGAGGGACACAACCCCCTCCCTCTCCTCTCCTCTCCTCTCCTCTCCCTGCTGCCACCCCTCTGTTGCTGCAGCCCAGGGGACTGTCGGCCTTCCAGGCTGCAAGCGCACACTGCTGCCTCATGTCCCACTTCCGCCCATCAGGACCCCCCAGTCCTTCTCCACAGGGCTGCTCTCAACGAGCTCTTCTCCAGTCTGTGCTCATGTCTGGGACTGCCCCGACCCAAGTGCAGCACCTTGCACCTGGCCTTGTTAAACCTCATCAGGTTCTCGTGTGCCCACTTTTGGAGCCTGTCCAGGTCCCTCTGGATGGCGTCCCTTCCTGCTGTTGTGCCCACTGCACCACTCAGCTCGGTGTCATCAGCAAACTGCTGAGGGTGCACTCCATCCTATCATCTGTGTCACTGATAGAGATGCTGAAGAGCTCCGGTCCCAAAATGGACCCCTGGAGGACACCACTCATCACAGGCCTCCACCTGGACTTGGAGCCATTGACAACAGCCCTCTGGCTGCGACCATCCAACCAATTCCTTATCCACCGAATAGTCCAGCCTTCAAATCCATCTCTCTCCAATTTGGAGATAAGGGTGNCATCCTCCCAGCCAGACACAGGGCTGCACAGCTCTCCTGATGAAGTACTGAGCAAGGCTCTTTTTTGTGGGTTTTTTGTTGCTTTTTTGCCTGGCTGAGGGCTTCAAAGGGCAATCAGTGGTGAGAAAGGTCATTAAAAGACAAGTAAAACCTGAAGATGTTCACATCCTTGGTAGGAATAAGAGACACGGACTCTGCTACTTGAAGCCATTCATCAGGCAGGGGCCTTTACACCCTCTCTAAACTCAGATGCTCCCTTAATTTCACAGCTCAGTTTCGGGCAGCTTGGAAAGGAAGCAGCTTGCCTGAAGGCACCCAGGAACTCGGGGTTAGTGTTAGGAACAGAGACCAGACGACCTTAAAAAGGTCCCTTCCAGCTCTAAGGATTCTATGATTCTATGATGGATAACTTCCAGCTCTGTGTTAACTCCAATGTAACACTGTCTGACCACTCTTTTGTATATCATCTAGAGGTTTATGGGCCATATTAATGCAACGTGTCAGCGAACTGCAGGAGGATTCAGGCATTCCTGACCATGTTATTTCAGTAGTTTTCCTGTGTCACATGGAGCCATTGGGCACCATGCTCTGTGAGATGCAGGACAGCACGGGGAAGGCTGGCTGGGACAGGGGAGTCAAAGGATTTGGAAGTACTGACTCAGCCCTTTTTTAGAAGCCAAGTGTTTCTACACAAGAGTCATCCACAGCTAACAAAACCACAGAGCTGCTCAGACAGCGACCCTCACAGCACCTCCTCACTAACCAGGCAAGGAGCTGGGCAGCTGCAGGAACACCGCAACGGCAGCTCTTTGCCAGCAGTGAGGAGTCAGAAAACAACTAAACTCTGTCCTGAACTGAAAGTCTGTATGTTGCAAAGCAGAGCTGCTCAGAACAGCATAAGTGAAGCAGGCACTTGTTTAGCAGGCCTCAGAAGCCCATTCAACCCACAGTTCCAGACTCTCGATGTAACCAGCAGCTTAGGGACTGACAATGCTCAGCCACTCTGGTCCCAGAACTGCAGACAAGACAAGTGGTGATGCACAGGCTGCCAGCACAGGTCCAAAGAGAAAGGCAGCATAGAAACACAAGCTGCTCACAGCTGTTCCCATCCCCGCTCCTGCCAGGATGCTTGGAGCAACTGAGAGAAGGACTTCTGAACCACAGTTTACCTTTTGATTCTGTGTCCAGCGACGGGGTGCCGGCTTCTCTCTGCTCTCCAGAGTCCACTGAGATGCTTCGTTCCCGTTTCACCTTGCCTTTCAAGGAGCTGAAGTTCGGGACAGTGTTCTGGCTGTTTTTCAGTCCAGAGTTGCCAGGGGAGATCTGGGTGGCCTTGCCGCCATGGCTGCCCGCACCCACACCCTTCGAGCCCAGGTTGCAGGTGGGTGCTTGGCTCACGTTGTGGTGCTGGGCCGGGGCACCGCTGCTGCCTGCCTTGCCATGGCTGGGCAGTTTGTTGTCAGGGTGCATTGGATTGGCTGAAGCGTCCCACAGCACCAGTGGAGGGAGCTCCCAGGCCCTTCTGTCACAAACCTGCAAGAGAAGAGGGCAGAGGGTGAGCACGGTGCCCCACACAGCAAGGCAGAACACAGAGCTGCTCATATGACATCGCTCAACCTGCAGCTCAGCAGCCAACCCTGGGCACTGCTGTGTGCATCCCTCATGGCTTACGACTACCTTTGACTTCCTGCATGGGACAGGCACTGCAGGACCTCGGCCAACCTCGTCTCGGGAGCACCAGAATGGGCTGCTTAGGGTGCCCATCTCCAACTTTAGGGATGCAGCTCTTGAACAAAGACCTGTAGTGTCATTGCTAAAGCCTCTGACAGTGCTCGTGCAGAATGAAGAGCATCCCAGTGAGAACCGCTCCTCCTGCAGCTCTCCTGCATCAGGGCCTCTCACTGCCCTGCTACAGCCCCATCATTACTCTTCTCCCTGCCACAGGCGAGTCTGGGGAAGGAAAGCAAGCCACGTGTTTGGGGAAGCTGAGGTATCCCTGTCTGCTTGCATACTTCTATGTTGTTTGCATGACACCCCCTCCACACAGGCAAGAACCTTTCCCTTGTATAGGCAGATGCATTTCCCAGCACGCAGGGGTTACTGAGACCACGCTCCTCCCATCTGGACTGAGCAGCCCAGATGCTGAGCACAGATTTTTTCTGCCACCCTGGGACAAGCAGCACCAAACCCGGCAGCTCTAAATAGAACACAGTGCCCAGCAACACTGTGCACACCACCTCCAACTTGATGGTGATGGCCGCGAGGCACAGGATGCATCTTGCAAATGATTGCCAGGGAGTTCCCTGCCTGTAAAATGGACTTCTCCACACCTGCTCCCTGCACCAGGGCTGGCTGGTGTGCAGCAGTGTGCAGCAGAGCCTGGCAGAGCAGCATGCGGCAGAAGCCCTACTGCACAGACCTACTGCACACAGCCCTACTGCACAGCCCTATTGCACAGCCCAACTGCACGCAGCCCTACTACACAGCCCTACTGCACACAGCCCTACTGCACAGCCCTATTGCACAGCCCAACTGCACACAGCCCTACTACACAGCCCTACTGCACACAGCCCTACTGCACAGCCCTACAGCACAGCTATATTGCACACAGCCCTACTGCACATCCCCACTGCACACAGCCCTACTGCACAGCCCTACTGCACAGCCCTACTGCACACAGCCCTACTGCACAGCCCTACTGCACATCCCTACTGCACATCCCTACTGCACAGCCCTACTGCACAGCTATATTGCACACAGCCCTATTGCACATCCCCACTGCACACAGCCCTACTGCACAGCCCTACTGCACAGCCCTATTGCACAGCCCTACTGCACACATCCCCACTGCACAGCCCTACTGCACATCCCTACTGCACATCCCTACTGCACAGCCCTACAGCACAGCCCTACTGCACAGCCATATTGCACACAGCCCTACTGCACATCCCCACTGCACACAGCCATACTGCACAGCCCGCCCAGGCGTTCCTGCCTAGTTAGCAGCATCATTTGCGCACAGCTTGCCCTATCACCGCTCCCTAACTAGCGACTCGTTAGCTGCTCCCTCCTCCTCCCCGCACACCTCTCTGAGGGCTCCGCTTTAGCCCGGAGGAAGATGGTGAGCCACAGTGCTGATTAATTTTCACAGCACATAAGGGAGTTGCTAGCCCTTTAAGCGTCAGCCAGCCTTGCTCGCGCGCTCTCGTTCTCTGGGGACCTATTAATAGCAGCTGGAAAGATCACATCACTCTCTGGATATTTATACCCCTCATTCCACACCAGGAGAGATTTATGTCAGAGCCGCGGTCCCAGTGCCTGCCCAATTGCTCTGTCAAAGCGCTTGCAGGGGGAGGGGAGCGGAGTGGGAAGGGAGACACAGAGAGGGCAAGCGGGGAGGAGGAGAAGGTCCATATGGCACAGACTGCGGCATTAAGCACACATGCTGCCTGCAATCACAGGCTGGCCAGCCTCGGGGAGCCTTCACCCCGCTGGAAGAGGCTGCTGCCAGACAGCATTCCAGAGAGCGAGCCCTGAAGCAGCTCGTGCCGCCGATGGCCCCCAGCCCTGCCTGCTGCTCCACCAGCTCCACACCACGCAATTTGTGCAACACATTGCAGCGCTGTCCTGAGGGTCACAATCTGATGCACACCCAGATGCCGCTAGATTAGCAGAGAGGAGCTACCGCCACCGCCGCTATCAGTGAGGAGACGCGAGGCCGCCTGCGGCACATCTGCATGAACACAGTATTTCATTCAAAACAGATCCCAAAGTGCTTCACCAAACATGCTCAGCAGCACTGCAGCACAACCCGAGCTGTAGCTCAGCACAGCGCAGATGTGAGCGTGCTGAGGAAGGAAAGAGAAAGCCAGATCCCTGCTGAGACCATGCCTCCAGTCTGATGGTCAAGATGCACCCACCGTCCCTCTGGCTCTCAGGTCAAACCCATTCATCAGTGAGTCAGAAGTCCCTCCCAAAAGGCCCAGTAGTAACAACAGCCTTTTCAGCAGCCAAGGAGCCACAGAACAGCTCAGGTTGGAGGGGAGCTCAAAGCCCACCCAGTGCCACCCCTGGCCATGGGCAGGGCTGCCCCCCACCAGCTCAGGCTGCCCAGGGCCCCATCCCACCTGGCCTTGAGTGCCTGCAGGGATGGGGCACCCACAGCTCTCTGGGCAGCAGTGCCAGCGCCTCACCGCCCTCTGACAAAAGGATTGCTTCCTCACATCTAACCATCATCTCCCCTCTTGTAGCTTAAAGCCATTCCTCCTTGTCCTATTACCATTCCCCCTTGTCCTATCATATAAAAGCAGATTCTTTCCTACAGACATGCCTACCACTCTACATCCCCATCACGTAATCTCTCGTTGCAGCTCATCATGGAAGCTCACCATGAAAGGTGCTTCACTCACAGATACCACACAGATGGCCACCCACCTCGTGCAGCATGGATAACCTCAACCAGACATTCCATCCAGGAAGACAGGCATCCCTCAAAATGCCACGAGGGAGGACAGCTGTCAGCCCTACAGGACCCAGCAGCCATCCCAATGAAACCTTCAGGTGCAGAGCAGCCTCGCTCACTGTGAGGTACCCTACAGAACATTGTGTTCTAAGGGCATCTAATTAGCGTTCCTCCTCCTTTCATTTTGGGTGCTGCAGGGAGGACATCCCATACCTTGTCTCAGCTGATGACAGCACAGAAAGCCACCCAGAGCTGCCTGTGACCCAGGGAAATTCTCCTATTCCGTTCTTAACCGAGCCCAGCCACACCACACTCACAAATCCTAACGGGAGAAAGGCCAGGAGTAACTGCCTGCAGATTCTACTGTGCTCTCAGAAGCAGCAACAGTTGGATCTTGTTGAAGAGGCATGGCGGGACTCCACCCCAGCCTCCCATCCGTCTGGCTGCAGCACGCTGATAGACATCTTGATTGCTGCGAGCTCCTTGCACACACCCCTTCCAACCAGATTCCAGCAGGCATGCCACACATCTGGGCCACAGAAGAGAATTAATTAGCAAGAAGATACACTGACACGGGCAGACAAATGATCCAAAATGTCTTGAAAAGAGCACGAGAAAAAGGAGATTGCACAGAAATGTGGCTCCCTCTGCAATTTAGCAACACACACGCTCCAGCCCAGCAGTTCTAAAGACAATAGAAAATCTAATTCCCAGTGGCTACAGCGAGGAGCCAAGACTCCTGGGTCCTAGCCCTGCTGCCACCAGATCCATGAGTGATCCTCAGCATGATGGGCTTTGTGTCTGGTTGCCTTGATTTCCCCATCAGGAAACAGGGAGCCAACCTACCTGGTGGGGGGGGGAGGAGCACACAAAGCTCAATCGATAGCTCTGCTGAAAGAAGTGCTGTATCTAAATGCAGAGGGAGAATATTTGTGTCTTGTACGTCTAAAAATCTTTAAATCAAAGACTTGGGCAGAAGATAAACCTCGCATGAGAACAACGAGAACTGCTTTCAGCAAAGCTCTGAACAACAGCAGAAGGGGAGGAGGAAACTGGGCGAGGAGAGACCAGGCTGACAAACTCCCGGTCCCGGAATTGATAGCTGATAGTTCAGGAAACCTGAAACCCCAACGCCTTCCCAGAGGACTTTCTGGTGAATCATGCTCCCACTCTCTCCGAAGAACAGCAACAGATTCCCAACACCACCGCAAGTATGCGGAGCCGCACCGCGAGGCGCTGGGCAGGAGAGCTCCCAGCAGCGCTCTGCCAGCCCAGCAATGAAACCTGGATAACTCTGGACTTGCACACGGTGGATATCAGCCTCCTGAGCTGCACCGACATGCCCCACCAACAGCAGACAAGACGAGATGCGTTGTGATGAAGTGATGCAACAAGCAGAGAGCAACCGAGCCCTGCTCTGCCAGCCAGCGCAGGAGTAACAAGGGCAGGCTGCTGCTGCAGACAGTGCTGAGCACATCACCTGTGCTGGCAGCACAGCATTTGAGCGCCGATCTTGAGACAGCCCTGATCCAAAATGTCCCAAGCATACCATCACAAGCTCAAGTGGGTTTTGAAGTTACACAATCATGGAATGGTTTAGGTTGGATGGGACCTTAAAGACCGCCCAGTGCGGCCGCAATGAGGTCTCCCCGCAGCCTTCTCTTCTCCAAGCTGAACCAGCCCAGCTCCCTCAGCCTGGCTTCACAGCAGAGGTGCTCCAGCCCTCTGAGCATCCTCCTGCCCTTCTCTGGACCCGCTCCAGCAGCTCCGCATCCCTCCTGTCCTGGGGGCCCCAGGCCTGGGCACAGCACTGCAGGGACACTCATCGCCGGCCTCCACCTGGACACAGAGCCATGATGAGATCCTTGGCAATGACAGATCCTTGGCAAGCTCAGAGGCTTCCTGAATTAAGCGTTCATGGGTCAGCAAGCAACACTCCAAAGAGCTGCTGCCATCTCCTAACAGTCTCTCTTGCCCCCAGTCTGGGAGAGACCACGGCACGCTGCCTAACAGCCCTGAGAGCAGCAGCTGTCCCAGGGTGAGCAGCAAAAAGGGACAGCACGCTTTCAAAGAGATAACACACTACTTCACCAAAGTCAAAGCATTGCACCAAGGCAGGGGCTATGACAAGCCTTCCAGAAGCAAGATTTCTGATGTCTAAGATTCCTGAATCATTTCTGATTCGAGAACAAGACCAGATTCAGAAATTTGCCTTTTTCAATGCAAAGATGATTGTTCCAAAACAATCTGTTTTGCAAGACCATCCAGCGGACTTTCATTCTGTTCCAGTGAGAAACAAACCCCCCCAAAACAGTAGGAGAACTGTATAACTGTCATCCCGCCATCTCCAGCCAAGAGTCCACGATGAGCAACAGCAGCCAGAGGAGCCCTGAAAGCCACCCGAGCCCAACAAGCACAGCTCAGTGCCAGCATGCCACGCAGCAACTCTGCAGATACAGGAGTGCCTCACTGTTATCAAGCATCAGGAAATTGTCTTGCTCTTATAGTGTCAGATGGATAGCCTGGAGAAGCCCATTCACTTTTTGTATCCTTTGCATGCCTTTTTCAATGGCAGAAGAGGTGACAGCCTCACAGCCTCTACAGGAGCGTTGTAAAAGACCTGCAGAGAAAACCTAATGCTCTGTCAAATCCTCAGAGCCATTCGGTAGATCCTACTGCTCTCCTGTCATTTGGAGCTTCCTTGGGAATAACGCATTTCAGTAGGGCTGCTTGGCCACAGGTCTCAAAGGTCTCAAAGGAGGATAAAATCTCAGCTTCACCTTCCCTTCCACCTATGGAGAGAAATACCCATGTGAGTGCTCAGGAATCCACTCAGTGAGCTGTGCCTCACACTGCCCTCATACATTGACACTCATGAGCAGCAGGTTTGGAGGTAAGATCCTGAAAACCCAACTTTCCCACAAGTCTCACAAGGGAGTCAAGTCCTGCCTAGAATCATGCAAGTCAGGTAAGGCCTGATGCGTATGCCATAAAACCTCTGAATCATAAAGCACTCTTGATTGGAAAGGATCTTAAAAGACCAACTAATCCAAACTTGCATGGAAAATGGTGCCTAAATGAGATTATCCAGTGCCCTGTCCAGCCAACCATCCCCAAATCATCATGCAATTCCTGAAGTCATTACAAGTCCTTTTTCTGTCCCTGACCTGTAAAAAAGTCTCCTACATTTCTTCAGCCCTTTCACAGATGGCCCTGGTTTTCACCACTTTCTTTAGGACAATTCATGTTTTTAGAGCCAACACCCATGCCATTCTGAGCTCTTAGAAATGCAGATTCATATACCTCCACCCATACTTCACTTCTGCTGCCAAAAGCAGTGCTAAGATACAGGGAGTACTTGGAACCCTGCCCTGCAGGACTATCCTTAAGTAGCAAGTAATCTGCAAAGTAGCCCTGGGACATTGGTGGGTAAGCTAGTCTGTATTCCAACAAAAGCATCATAGAATGGCCTCAGATGGAGGGGATATGGGCACAGCACTGCAGGTGGGGCCTTCCAGGGGCAGAGCAGAGGGACACAACCCCCTCCCTCTCCTCTCCTCTCCTCTCCTCTCCCTGCTGCCACCCCTCTGTTGCTGCAGCCCAGGGGACTGTCGGCCTTCCAGGCTGCAAGCGCACACTGCTGCCTCATGTCCCACTTCCGCCCATCAGGACCCCCCAGTCCTTCTCCACAGGGCTGCTCTCAACGAGCTCTTCTCCAGTCTGTGCTCATGTCTGGGACTGCCCCGACCCAAGTGCAGCACCTTGCACCTGGCCTTGTTAAACCTCATCAGGTTCTCGTGTGCCCACTTTTGGAGCCTGTCCAGGTCCCTCTGGATGGCGTCCCTTCCTGCTGTTGTGCCCACTGCACCACTCAGCTCGGTGTCATCAGCAAACTGCTGAGGGTGCACTCCATCCTATCATCTGTGTCACTGATAGAGATGCTGAAGAGCTCCGGTCCCAACATGGACCCCTGGAGGACACCACTCATCACCGGCCTCCACCTGGACTTGGAGCCATTGACAACAGCCCTCTGGCTGCGACCATCCAACCAATTCCTTATCCACCGAATAGTCCAGCCTTCAAATCCATCTCTCTCCAATTTGGAGATAAGGGTGTGGTGCAGGACTGTGTCAAAGGCACAGCTCTGGGTAAATGACATCAGTAGCCCTTCCTTTGCCCACTCCATCACAGAAGGCCACCGGATGGGTCAGGCACGCTCTGCCCTTGGTGAAGCCATGCTGGTTGTCTCAGATCACCCCCCCATCTCAGTGTGCCTTAACATCTTTTCCAGGAAAATCTGCCCCATGATCTTCCCATGCACAGAGATGAGGCTCCCTGGCCTGCAGATCCCCAGGTTTTCCTTTCTCCTTTTCGTAAAAATCATACTTGGTCCCTTCCCGCACACTGCCGAAGTCAGGGTTTCTGCTATGCTACATGCACAGGACAGGAGGGCAGTCATCTCCTGGCACCCTTTCACCTTCAACCCAGCAGAATCCAGCATGGTTCCCAGCCACCGGGGAGCAGACCGAGCACCCCAACCCACCACTGCCCCACGCATGTGGGGTGGAGCCACTAGGTGTCACCCTCACCCAGGGCATCCTCAGCCCAACGCTGCCCAACTGGTCCCATGTCCACACCAAGCCCTCCTTCTGCATCCCAGCTCTCAAACCGGGATGCAGACAGCTGTCCTGAAGGCCACAGCCATACAGTCCTGGCAGATGGTTGTTCTCCTTCCTCAGAGAAACACAGCACGGAGGTGGCTGTTGCACACTGCAAGCAAGGGCTGGCGATCCTACTGCACCTTGCAGAAAAGCTCTTCCAAAACAACAGCCCTTGGCCAGGTGATGACCCTCTGCGACCTATGATGCAAATCCCAGCCTGAACAAGGGCACCTCCACCACCCCTCAATGCCTAGCACCCCACTGCACTGCACTGCACAGTGGGACCTGTGCTGCAACAGTGTGCAACAAGCAGGTTTACCTTCAAGGACTCTCCATAACGAAGAAACAACACATGCCACAGGCAGGAAGGTTTGGAGAGGAGCTAATTTGTATTGTTTACATCTTCTGATGCCCTACAGTTCATGGCCTGCTCTGGAAACAGCCCCATTTTCGGGCAGAACTCTTGTCCCCTCACTAAGCACAACGAACAAAGGGCACGTTGGGACTTTGTGAGGTGACAAAAGCAGAGCTGGAGTGCGTGCTGGCTAACAAACAAACTGCCCAAACCACTGCATCTGTGTGCACGCCTCCAAGCAAGCACATGCACACCGCCTCACCTGGGACGGAAAGGCAGCGAAGGGACGGGAGAGCAAGGCTGGCTGCCCCAGCACCCTGCACAGAATCGTTATCCATCTGCACTGCCTTCTGGGAGACCAGGCTGCAGAAGGGATGCAAGAAGTCAGCAAATGCTCCTCTGCGATTATAAATAACAGCCCCAGCACACAGCAGAGCTTTGGCTCTATATTTAAACCTTGGCTGAGGTCACTTCCTTTTCCCAGCAGCTCCCTCAACCCCCACTCCCGCTCGCTCTTATTTGCATGCCATCATGACTCAGGCACATTGGGGTTTAAGGTCAAAGGGGAAGCAGCCTTGCATCTGCCCTGCAGGAAATTCCACCCTGGGAAACCCTTCGCCTTCCCCAGCACTGATGGGGTGGGCAGTGAGGATCCGCTGCTGAGCGGCACCGGGCTTTACCAGCACAGTGCTGCTGGGGGCATGGCACAGGGATTTCCCCTCCAAGCGCCCTGCAAGGGCAGCTGCTCCACCTCCTCACCACGTCTCAGAAGCCTCCTCCACATCCTAAGTTGAAATTTCCCAGCTTCTCCCACGTCGGGGTTGCAGAAAGGCATGGCCTGTCCCACAGAAGCAGCCCAAGGTCCCAGGGGTTGCTCTGCCCTTGTACAAACCCTCCCACAGCTCGCCGAGCTCTTGCAGAGACATAATTATCTAACCCTGACCTATGCTGCCAACTTACAGCAGAAACAGGCAGAAAGTGCCAGAAATCAGCCCATCTCACTAATTGCAGCCCTCTGGAAGGGCTGCAGGATGAATGTTTAACAGCAGCCAAACACAGACACCGCAAGGAGGGGCCAAGCAGCAACCTCTCCTCGGGGCTGCCCCCAGCCAGCCCCTCTTCTCCAACAGGAGAGAGATGCCTCATTGATTTATGGTGCACAGAGTTGGCAAGGGCTTCCAAAACTCCTCCAGCCCTCACGTCTGAAGCTCACAGGAGGCCCAAGTTTTGAGGTTTACAGTGCTCACTGTGGCCAGAGCCCTGTTCTCTGCAGCCAGATAAAGCTCCGGAGCAGTTTCAATTGCACTTGGTACAGCAACTGAGGGCATTAAGCACTCCCAGCTCAGCCCGTATGCTCAGCTCCAGTTATACTGTCTATTACAAAGCCCAGAATGCACCAACAAGAACGGTGATGGCGTTGACAAAGAGCTGGGTACAATTAGGGAGAAAGAGCACAGAGGCTATCTAGTGGGAGAACTGGAAACAACATCACTCTTGCAACTGGGATGGCTGTTTACATGTTCATATAGGCAAATAGGATACAGGGTTTCCAGTAACACTGACTGGTAAGCCGATGCAGCAGTCCCTGAGCTAGCACAAGACAGGCCGTGGTCGACACGTCTGAAGACTGACAGCCAGAAGATTCCCATGCACAGCCTTGGCATTCCAGCCAAATGTTTCTTCCTCTCCCTCATCCCACAGATTCAGGAGAGGAAATCTGGGACAAGGCAGGGGTGCTTGAGGCAGCCCTAAAATCCCTCAGAGTCAGCTTAAGGGAACTGACCAGCATCACGGACAGCAGGGATGGAGACGGTGGTTCCGTACAGCCCGTGCTGCAGAGCAGCTCCTTCAGCAGACAGGCAGCACAGACCCAGCCAGCAAAAAGCAGCACAGAGATGTCCGGTCCTTTTCCAGCCATGAGTTACTCGCGCTCTCCCGACCACAGACAGTGCATCTCTGGCTCTGTCTGTGACCCCTGGACCTGAGCCTGCGTGCTGGCAGTGTGATTTGCTGGGGGGCAGCCCTGCCCACAGCTGGGGGTTGGGACGGAGCGATCTTTAAGGTCCCCTCCAACCTAAGCCCTTCTATGGTTGTATGATCACACTGGTAAGGCATGAGTGCTCCTTCCAAGGCTGTGCATTTACAACAGGAATTAGAAGCAGGATCGGGAGCAGCTCTCTGGCCCGTGATCACGTTACAGGACAGGAAGGAAGAAGGCACTTTGATCAGGCTGGAATCGCTTTACACAGCTTCCACGCCGATATCTCAGCCACTGGAATTAGCATCCCAACTCCCCAAACATCCCATTCCTAAAGACACTTCCTGCTCCAGCGTGTGTGTTAGGGCCGGAGCAGCGCAGCTGCTGGCAGCTGTGCCAGGGTGGATGCAGGATGCTTCCAAACCAAGGTCACAGTGCCTAGCGGCATGGAAGAGTACCTAAAAGGGCTGTAAGAAAGACGGGGACAGACTCTTCAGTGGTGTCTGTTGTGATAGGAGAAGGGGAAATGGCTTCAGACTACAAGAGGGGAGATTTAGACTGGAGATAAGGAAGAAGGTTTGACACTGAGGGCGGTGAGGCACTGGCACAGGTTGCCCAGAGAGGCGGTGCTGCCCCATCCCTGCAGACAGCCAAAGTCAGGCTGGACAGGGCTGTGAGCACTGCTGGAGCTGTGGGTGTCCCTGTGCACTGCAGGGAGTGGCACCAGGCGGCCTTTGAGGGTCCCTCCCAACCCAAACCATTCTATGATTCTATGAAATGGAAGCTCAGCATGGCTCTGGCTCTCCATTTACATCTTCTTGAGACCAGAGGTTCGGTTCCCTCAGCCATTGCCCCTACACATGCTCACAGGTGCCAGGAGCCTTCCAACCCACCCACCGTCCCTTCTGCTCCCCGTGGACTGATGCTGGCAGACAGAGGGTTAAAACTGCCCAGGGAGCTGCAGGAAGCCTCCTCCTTGCCTGCTCAGAACAATGGGGCTGTTGTGGAGGCCGGGCAAGTGTGGGCAGCTCCCCGGGACTGGCAGTTACCAGCCTGTTTGGTGCACCGCATGCTCTCCTCCTCCACACGCAGGTAGAAGGGGAGAGGTGGCTGCTGGTCTTTCCTGCAAGCCTTGGAGGAAAACAGCCAGCCCAGACACACGTGCCATGCAACCTGGCTCCCACCAATCTACCTGGGTGCAAAACACATAGTCACACGTTGGATCTGCAGCTAAGACAGCTGGAAAGGACAAAGTGAGGTTGGAAGGGAAGACACCCATCATAATATACACCACCACCACCTACAGTGCATGTCACAGGAGCACAGAATGGCTTAGAGTGGAGGGGACCTTAAAGATCATCTGGTTTCAACCACCCTGCCATGGGCAGGGTTGCATTTCTTAGGGTAGAGAACAGTTTAAATGTATTCTTCCCTCTGTTCTTTCCAGCTCAGGAACTGTAAAACAAGCCTGAGACGCCAGGAAGATGACAGGAGAGCAAGAACTTTTGGCCATCAAAACCTCTGGGAACCTGAGAGCTCTTCAACTTAACTCACACATGAGCAGTGAGAACAGAATCACACTCAGGGAGAGGCTGAATGGGTGAAGGGCAACAGCAATGGCCTGGAATTGGGATGAATGAGCCCAGACACCTGGAGGTGATGCTGCAGACTTCAGCTCCCAGCGCCAGCATTACTCTAAGCCTTGATGGAGGAAGGTGCAGCTCAGCAAAGACTCAAAATGCATACAGGACTGAGCACAGCGTTCCACACACGCTGCTGTGCATGATCCCTGCAGGACTGACTGCCAACCCAGCACTGTAGCTTTACATTTCCCACCCGAGGGCATCATTTTCTTCCCAGCCTCCACATTGCTCTCCCCTTACTGCTGCTGCTCATCTCAGCCAAGCCCACTTGGAGCTGCACTATGCAAGTTAAACACAAGACTACTCCAGGTCCCAAACAGGAGGCTGACTGCTCCAAGGAAGGGCTACAAACAGATCTGTCAGCACAAACACACAATGCTCTCTACTTTGCAGCCAGCACTGTTCAGAACAGCCCACAGATTTTGGTCTTCTCTAAATATTCAAGAAAGAGAGCCCAAGATGAGGGCAGGTGAGTCTCATAGGGCAGGGTCTAATCTCTGCATCTGTACAGGGCAGCAGGCATGAAACAAAACACACTTTCTCTTTTCAACTAGGAAAAGGAAGGATCTGTGCAATCTCTGCAAAAAGAAGGAAAAAAATCACAGAGCCACAGAATGGTTGGGTTGGAAGGGACCTTAAGGACCACCCAGCAGCAAGCCCTGCTGTGGGCCAGCAGCTGCAGGGATGCTGCAGGCTGCACCCACGGCCTCAGCCACTGCCAGCGATGGGGCAGGATCTCGTGGCCCAGGGAAAGCGGTGACCCCAGGCTTGAGAAAGTGCACCAGCAGGATTTCCAGACTACCCTGACACGCAGCTCACGGACAGGACAGCGCACGCTCCGAGGTCACAGCCACGTTCCCTTCAGCTTCTGTTCCTTTCAGCATGGCTCTGAAGACCACACAAGGGTTAAATCTGTCTATAAATATCTGTTCTCAGCAGGGCTGCTGCTCCGTACCCTCCAGCCATCTGTTCTAGCTTTCCCCCATCTAAGACTCTAACATCTGAACCACGCTCAAAATTCTTAGGAGCGCTCCCAAAAATAGCCCAGCGCCGTGGCTGCGCTGTCGCCGTGTCTGTGAGCACAGCAGTGTGCAGGGGCCGTCTGTGTCAGCACAACCCCAAAGCCGTGCAGATAGGAACACGTCTGTGTGTGTGACGGCAAGCAGGCCCGCACCGGCACCGAGCTGCCTGCACCCGTGTCGGCGTGGGTGTGCCTGCCTAACCGCGGCTCCACGGGAGCATGTTCACACCAGCACCAACCTGCGGCCGCGCGCAGCCCGCCCAGCAGCCAGCAGGGCAGGAACGACGCGGGTTCTCTTCTCCAACGCTTGGCTCGGCGATTCAGCCAACCCCACCTCCGGGCACCAGAGCCTCGCTGCAAAAGCAAGTAAAGCCTGATCTCTGTGCGAGGCCGCCCTGCTGCCATCCAGCCAGGGCTTGCAGGATTTCCCCAAGTGCCGCATGGAGATTTGGGGCAAGGTTTTAAGGGCAGGAACCCTCCAAACCCTGGTGACAATATTTGTGGAGAGAGCTTTAAATCGCAGCTCTTCATGCATGCTCTTCGTGGAGCTCCCCATCCCCCTCAAGGCCAGGTGGGATGGGGCCCTGGGCAGCCTGAGCTGGTGGGGGGCAGCCCTGCCCGCGGCCGGGGGTGGCCCTGGGTGGGCTTTGAGGTTCCCTCCAAGCTGAGCTGTTCCATGATTCTACAATTTCAGGCTTTGCATGGGGATATGCTGGGAAACAGCCTCAGCAGGCAGAGCCAACTCAGCTATACCGTATTTCTGACAGAGAGGGGGGAGAATTGATCCGGGTATTGATTTGATGCAGGAGTTGGTGCTTGTTTAAAAGTTTGCCCACAGGTCAGACCTTGTTACAAGCAGCTTTCCTGGTGATTAGGTTAGAAAGAAACTGTGCCAACAGTGCTAACCAGGACAATGTGGAACTGACAAGTCTTGTTTCCTACTCTCCAGTAAAAACAAAAGCAAACAGGTGAGCAGCTGGGGCCAAAACGGGGTTTTAGAAACCATCCCCAGGTTTCCTGCCAGCATCAGTTATGATCAAACTGCAAATGCACTTTCAGCATAGGACTGAAATGAGGAGTTCAGGGTTTGCATGGATTCTGGTCAAATAGGTACCTACTAATGACAGCTTCCGAAAGTGCAGCACATGAGTATCTGCTCCAGCAGCTCAGGAGCTCGGTGGGCTCTGCATTTGGTGAGAAAGAAGTGTGGCTACATCGTGCTCCATGATTCCGTCACAGAGGTACTCACATATTTGTACAGAGCATTCCTCTGCCCACACCTCCTCGTGCCCACAGGCACAAGCTCTTAAGGGACCGGGAGAGGAGTGAGGAAAAGTTCCCATCGTTTCAATGGAGCCC
Organism: Pavo muticus; assembly: GCA_016647715.1. Classification (NCBI taxonomy): domain Eukaryota; kingdom Metazoa; phylum Chordata; class Aves; order Galliformes; family Phasianidae; genus Pavo; species Pavo muticus. The sequence continues at coordinate 1,100,533 of JACDJE010000258.1, forward strand.
AGTGAACCGGAGCCCAGTCTCCTTCAGGAGGACTGATTTTGCCTTTTACATCTCTCAGCCCTTCTCAGTGAACCAGCTGCACCCCATCCTTGCCTTCGCTGCCTTGGAAGCATGGCTTGCAGCTGAGTGCTGCTAGATGACCGAGGAAGCAGCAAACCAGTTCAGAGCAGTGCAGGTATCCTCAGATAACCGCGTGCCTCACAGCAGCCAAGCAGCTGCTCGCCCTCATGCAGCATTCTCGCTGAAGCACACAGGAGCCAGAGCGGAGCCGGAGCATTTACTGGGATTTGGAAAGAATAAAAATCAACATATGAAGCCCCCACGTCACCCACGTGCTCAGCGCAGCAATGCAACGTCCCCTGCTGCAGGGACCCACGTTAACCCCCAGCATCGACCATTTCCTGCACCCTGCTCAGCTCTCCCTCAGGCACACGAGGTGCTCATGTCCCCAGCACTGACATACAAGCCTGAACCCAGCCCCACACATGGGGCAGAAAATAAAAACCAGCTTCCACTCGGCCCAGCCTTGAGACAGAATGAGAGGTTTGTTGTCAATACATGAAACTGTCACTAAGTGCAGGAAAAAAAATACAGGGGGGGGTTGAGGGAGGGGACAAAACCACATCTCTACTCTGGTGGCCAGCCAGCTGACTGACTCAGCCAGCTTGGTCGCCTGCCATAGAGATGTAAAAACAAAACCGAGCTCTCCGAGAGGGGAGAGAAGGGGATTCAGACAAGCGCGTTCTTCCGACGCGTGATCCTACAGCAGCCCGGTGTGTATTTAAGAAAATGGCTCCTCTGTCACTTTGGCCAGCAGCTCAGCACAGAGCGAGGTGTAGCTCAGGACTTCTGCTGCCCATGCCTGCAGCAGGTGCCGGCCACCAGCAGCACCATCCCCAGCTCAGGGCAGCTGCTCGCTGCCCTCCCCGCTGTCTGCAGGCACTTCCCCACCTCCGCCTGCTCCCTGCTGGAGGAATGTGCACAGGGCTGGGAGGAGCGGGGTTGTTTTGAAACACTAACTGCGATGTTATTTATCTGGATCCCACAGTGCCCGTGGCACAGCAGCCACTCGCAGCGAGCGCTCGCCGTTCCCAAAGCGCTGTGCAAACACTTGCACACTCCCCGCTCCCTTTGCAATGCAGTGTGCTGACACGCTCAGCACAACCGGACTGCCACAAAACCCCGCGTGAACAAGCAGCACTTGGCGCTTCACATCGCAGCAGGCATTACAAGCACGATCTGGCGAAGCCTCGTGAGCCTCCCACGCAGCCATCTCCCCTAGAAACTGGCCGGCCTCCCTGGAGACTAATCCCTGTGTGAGTTACCTAAGGAGCAGACGGCACATAGAGCTCAAACCTGGACTCTTATCAAGGTATCGACATCGAGGCTCAATAGCCATGAGGAGAACCTTTGCACTTTGGCTCCTCAACACGGAGACAACATCACTTCTTCACACCGGAATGTGGTCACCCGTGAGTCACGCTGCACGAGGAATCGTCTTCCTCGACCCGCAGAGCTGCAGATGTGCATCCCACAGGGCAGCAGGTGCAGGGCTGCTCTGAGGGGCTGCAGGAGGCCGGCCAGCACAGTGCAGGATTAGCAGGAATGGGGCAGGCAGACGGGACAGCTGCCAAGGATGGGACCCACCACCACCAGCACCACCCAGTGCCGTGCCCTGTGCTGACCACCCGTCTGCTCCTTCAGCAGTGCTCCTGGTTTGAAAGAAGAGAGAAAGAAGGGGACTGGGGGCTGGGGAGGGGAGTGACGGTAGAGATTCGCCGTGGAGCTAAAAGGGAGATTTAGTAACTGTCGGAAAAAATGGCTGCTTTATTGCAGGCAGCTTGTAAACCCTGGAGCCTGAAGGTCTGGGAGTAATTTCTCCCTCCCACGTGCTGGGCTCAGTTTGTACTGGGGGTCAGGGGTCAGTGCTTTTCCAAAGCATTCTGGGAAACACGCCAACTGGAGCAAGCTGCGAAACACCGCTCCTGCAGCACGGAGCAGGCTGCCCGAGGAGCCGACCCAGCGAGCTGCAGCGCCTGCTTAACCCTTTGCAGGGCAACCGCTCCGCTGCCCCTGCCCTGCCGGGCCGTAATGTGGGCACTGGAGGAGAGGGGACACAGGGGCACCCAGGGTGGTCCTCCAGGGGTGCACCTCCCAGCACGGCCCAGGTGCTGCGTCTGAGCCCTGCTGCAGGTTGGGTGCAGGGAGTCAGACTCTGAGCAGAGGGAAAACAAGCAGAATGAGAGCCTTGTGCCTGGGATGCAGCCTTAGCATGGGAGAAAATCACCTGCTCCGTTTCAGAAGGGAGAATTACTGTCCAGAAGCACAGTCTGTGAGCTTCCTTCAGCCCAGATGCCCACCCTCACCCCCCCAAAGCACTGCTGAGCAGCAGCAAGCACCAAGGCACAAGCACAGCACTGACCATGTGCCAAGGCACCTCTAGAAGGCAGCTCTCCCATGGGCAGGGCAAAGCTGCTGGCACCCCTCTGTGCAAGGGAATGATGCCCTCCTCCCTCACCATCCCTGGCACCGGGGCACAGCAATGCTTTCCTCCTGCAGCTGTGACATGCCATGCTGATGCTCTTCTCTCCCTGTTTGCACGCTGAGAGCCACACAGCTCAGCCTCCTGCCTGGCACGGCCACGGCCAGCAGAACCCTGAGCAGAGCCCACCCTCAGCACGTCGTGTGGGAGCCACGCTGCTCACAGCACTGCTTCCTGCGAGCTGGCAGGGGGTGTGGCTGTGCCTCTGCACTCCTCCACCACAAAGACTGTCACACTGAAGATGATCCATCTCCCTCCAAACAAAGACTTGTGCCTTCTTGTCTAAATCCCTTTGAATTGTGCTCACAGCTTTCTACATGGGTACAAAATGGCAATATTTCCCCACAGGCTCTGTTTATCCCATCTTCCCAAGCTCCCGTTCTCACGTCCCACCTGCAATCCCTCCAGCTCCTGCTTCCTGACTTGCCTTTACACTCAGAGCTACCGAACCCCCTTTCATCCTCCCCCTCCGCTCACTCCTCCCCAACCCACACACCCCAGCCCTCCTTCTGGGCTTTCCCTGAAATCACAGCCCAGCACTGCTTTCACGCTCCCAGCCACTGCTTCACCTTCAGGAAAAGGAGCCTGCCGTGCCCCCTTCATTCGATCCATCCATTTTTTTCACCCCCAGTTCCTTCACGCCCTTCTCTGCGGACACCTGATGCCAGAAGCTCCTTACAGGGCACCCCGGTGATGTGGGAGCCAGGGGAGCAGCTGGCTGTGGGATGAGGATGTCCTTGCAGGCTATCTCCATCCTTTATTGTACCAAACACATCTCCTTGCACTGGAACCCGGCAGACCGAAGCCACCAAAATGCTGCTTTGCAGGGTCTATGAGTCGCTCTTGGGAGCACCAAATCCTCCCAATACCCGGCCACAGCAGAAAGAAACACATTTCCCTTCTCCCAGAAGGGCCCAGAGGAGTACCTGGAACAGCAAACTTTGCCCTCTGCAGCTGCACAGGACGGAGCGAGGCAGACATCAGACCAAAGCATCCGCCCCTGGCACCAGGGCTGCAGCTCCCAGCTGACCTGGCTGCAGCACCTCCAGCCAAATGGCTCCGAGCTCCCTGCCCACACTCGGTGCATGTCTCTGGCCCCAACCGCAAGCTGGAGCCCTGCCAGGCAGAGGGCTGCCTGCCTGAATCACGAGCCAGAGCAGGGTAAGCATCGCATTTAAGCCTTTTCCCTCCATCAGGCACCCTGTTTTGTTGGGTTTTTTTCCAGCTACGGTCTTGTGAGACGGAAGGCTGCTTGGAGCTGAGCCAGCACCAGGGAAACCACCATTTCAAGGTCCTGCGAAGGAGCCTGTAAGAGCAGAAGGGAGCTTTGGCTGGGCGTGGGGGGGGGGGAAATGATGCACAGAGCAGGCTGTTCGCTGGAAGCTGCTGCTGCTTGCCAGGAGGCGGTGGGGGGAGGAGGCAGCAGATGTCCGCAGACAGCATTTGCTGAGAGCCTGCAGCACTCCAGCCCAGGGAGGGGAGGAAGGCGGCGGCTGGTGCCACTGCTGCTGCATTGTAATTGAACAGGACAAACATGACAGAGTCTGCTGAGAAAGCTTACGCTGCCTTTCCCTCTAATAACTGCGAGTTTAGAGATGGGAAGCAGGAGTCCCAGGACAATGACTTGGGGTCAGGATGGTGCTGCAGGGAACGCTGCGCGGCCCTTCCCCAAGCAGCGCCAGCAGCTGCACACCCCTCTGCAGCCAAGCGCAGCCACCAGGGCTGTGTCTGCCCGCGAGGACCACTGGGAAGGTCCTGCTGCAGCCCATGAGTTCCCTCTCCTCCTGGCACACTCAGCAGAGTGCAGGAAGGAGCGGCAGTAAGCATCCAAGGACGCACAGCAGGAAGCAGAACACAGGGCTCAGCCCACCAGCCTCCCCCTTTGGGCACCAGCTCTCCCAGCACCCAGGTGCCCTGGCTCACAGCTGCTTCCCCTCAGCAGCAGCTGGCAGGGAGCGCTCAGGTTTGCAACAGCCCCGTGCAGAGCAAGGCTCTGCGTTTCCCCTTCATTGTAAAAGTGGATGATGGAGAACACAACCGCCGCTGCTGTGGCAGGCAGCCAGCAAGCCCAGACCCAGCAGCGCTGCTCTGTGCAGGCGTGAGGTGTCAGCTGGGCTCTCGGACGGCCCACGTGGCTCCAGTTTCCTGTCTCTGGGCAGAGGAGGTTTGCTTCCTCTCTGCAATAAATGAGGCCGATCAGAGGAGCTCTGCCACCAGCCACGCACTAATGTGGGCTGCCTGGAGCCAGGCTTCTCCCATAGGTTTTGTTCTGCATCCAGGATGCAGAGATGGTGGGTGATGGGAGCTGCACCTCAGAGACTGCGTCCTGTGCCACCAGCACATGGAGGGTGCAGCAGGACCTAAACACACCATGCTCCTACCTGCCCAAAAAGGCCCTGGGACACCCAGAAGCATCAGCCATCACCCATTTTGGATGGAAAGGAACTGACTTAAGCCAGAGGGGTCTTTGGCTCATTAAGCAAAACCACCCTGGGGCTCGTTGTTCAGATCAAATCGAGCAGCTCCTGGTCCCCTCCCACAGCATACTGAGACACAGTCTGGCACTTGGGTCCACTTGAATCCTCTTAAAATAAAAATTAATTGATATGCAAATAAGATGAGGCATTAGATTAGTCTACTGGCCGAGGGCAATGCACAGCTTCCCCACCATTCCAAGCTACAATCCCAACATCGCCGCATCCTTTCTGTGCCTGGGGTCAGCTCTAGGCAGCAGCTCTCAAGAGCAGAGGGTCCCAATAATGTATGCCACGTGCACAAGGGAGCATGGGTGGCACAACATCCTAGGATGGCTGAAATCATTTGGATTAAATAGCATAATAAGCTAAATGAGAAACATTTGCCACTGGCTCCCGAGCCTCTCATCATACTTCAAAATCACTATGTGGGGTGGGGAACAGTTGCTTCAAGTCCTGACCATACAAATGACTAGGAAGGTAGATCACTCGATCCCTCTTGTCACTAAAATAACACAAGCACCTGCAAAATCAGAACACTGCTGAAGTTCTGGATCGAGGCAAGGTAACTCCTTTATAATCAACAAAATGTTTACATCTGATGGAAAAAAACGCCTAGTGGAAGCATGGCAAACAAGGCACGTCTGAAAGATACCACAGAGTCTGTCACCTTGTAGGAAGCACCACAACAGCTGATCCAGCATAATGTTTTCTTCTCACAGCAGTCTCACCCAGTAAGTTGCTTAATGGATGTCTGGAGCTGCCCGGGGTGCTTCAGAGCCAGGCTGACTGAAGGACTACAGCAAACGTCACTCCCATTCTTTAAGAAAGGGAGAAAGGAAGACCTGGGAACTGCAGGCCGGGGAGCCTCACCTCTGTGCATGGGAAGATCATGGAGTGGATCCTCCTGGAAGAGATGTTAAGGCACACTGAGATGAAGGGGTGATCTGAGACAGCCAGCACAGCTTCACCAAGGGCAGAGCATGCCTGACCCATCCTGTGGCTTTCTGTGATGGAGTGATGGCAGTGGTGTGCAAAGGAAGGGCTACTGATGTCATTTACCCAGAGCTGTGCCTTTGACACAGTCCTGCACCACATCCTTATCTCCAAATTGGAGAGAGATGGATTTGAAGGCTGGACTATTCGGTGGATAAGGAATTGGTTGGATGGTCGCAGCCAGAGGGCTGTTGTCAATGGCTCCAAGTCCAGGTGGAGGCCAGTGATGAGTGGTGTCCTCCAGGGGTCCATCTTGGGACCGGAGCTCTTCAGCATCTCTATCAGTGACACAGATGATAGGATGGAGTGCACCCTCAGCAGTTTGCTGATGACACCGAGCTGAGTGGTGCAGTGGGCACAACAGCAGGAAGGGACGCCATCCAGAGGGACCTGGACAGGCTCCAAAAGTGGGCACACGAGAACCTGATGAGGTTTAACAAGGCCAGGTGCAAGGTGCTGCACTTGGGTCAGGGCAGTTCCAGACATGAGCACAGACTGGAGAAGAACTCGTTGAGAGCAGCCCTGAGGAGAAGGACTGGGGGGTCCTGATGGGCAGAAGAGGGACATGAGGCAGCAGTGTGCACTTGCAGCCTGGAAGGCCGACAGTCCCCTGGGCTGCAGCAACAGAGGGGTGGCAGCAGGGAGAGGAGAGGAGAGGGAGGGGGTTGTGTCCCTCTGCTCTGCCCCTGGGAGGTCCCACCTGCAGTGCTGTGCCCAGGCCTGGGGCCCCCAGCACAGGAGGGATGCGGAGCTGCTGGAGCGGGTCCAGAGGAGGGCATGAAGATGCTCAGAGGGCTGGAGCACCTCTGCTGTGAAGCCAGGCTGAGGAAGTTAGGCTCCATGATGATTCTAAGACTAAATGCACAGTTGAAGCCCTTTGCCTGCGTACCCAGTGCTGGAAGTGGAAATTTCTCTGAGTTGAAGCTCAGAGGTCCCTAAGCATCGCCAAAGGCCACAACCCCCAGCAGCCTCCAGCACCTCAAAGGGCAGCAGTGCCCCAGCCATGCCTGAAAAGCAAAAGCAGATGCAGTTTAAGAGGAGACCCAGTGCCTCACTCTGCAAGAAAATCAACAGGAGAGCTACATTCATACCTCTGAGCAGCAAAGCAAAGGAGCTTGGCCTCTATTGTCACATTCAATCTCCACTTCTGCCCATGAGCCCTGAGAAAAGAAGCAGGACTTATCACTCATTTTCCAGGTGGAGGAGGGGATGCAGCCCCAGGGAGGTGCTTTCTCCTGCCCAATGCAGCAGAAAACAGGCGATGGGAGGAGTGACAAAGAAAAGGGAGAGGAGTGCACGGTTCTGGTGCCCGCATCCCACTCTTAGGGCTGCCAGGCCTGCACAGGCTGCCAAATCAAATAGCGATCCAGAGCCACCCTCCTGACAGACAGAACAGGCCAAGCCCTCAAAGCAGGGCTGGCGCAGGGCTCCTTCTACCCAGGGCAATCACTGCCCACATCTGATGCTCATTGACTATGACTGGCAGCAGCTGATGCCTACGGATCACACAGAAATCTCAGTCCCTCCCACTGAAGAAGCTCTACAGCTCCTCAGGCAAGCTGCAATTTTACATATTCCAACCAACACCCCCAGCTCTGTCCCCAAAGATGGATGTCTTTGACCATTAGGGACACAGAAGCAGCAATCAGATCAGAGCACGCAATGAGGAGGCAGGCTAAGAAGCAAACTCGTGGCTGAGAGTAGGGCGAGCCCCTGCCCCACCAACACAGAACCACACAAAACGCCTTGGCCAAGGGCCACAAGTAGATTCCAGACCACAGGATTCACACTGACCCTACGCCTTGGCCACAAGGTTCTGCTGATTGTAAGAGACAGGTTATGATGGGGGTGGGCAAAGTCACAGCCTGTGTTGTGCCCCAGTTTCTCCTACTGTAATGCGGCTCCTCAGCCAAAGGGGGTGAATTCAGCAGGGCTGTCCCTTGCAGATTACATGAGCAAGCAGCACCTTCATTCCTGCTTCCCTGTTCCTCTGGGTCCTGCTCAGTCGTCACCATGCTGCTGCCCTTCCTGCAAGGCCTCGTGCACTGATGTGCAGCACATCCCTGTGCAGGAGGAGCCTCTGCCTGCTCCCACAGCAGAAACAGGCAGTGACATTCAGAAAAATACAATTAGCAAATATTAAATAGCCGGTAACTGCGGCAGGAGCTGGGAGGAAAGATGCAGCCCAGCACTTCCTTGCAGATGGGGCACTGATAGATGCTGGCATGCCAGCTCGGACGCATTGGCCCTCCCAGGTGACAGTGCCTCAGATCTGGTCCCCACACACTCTCCACCAGCAGAACCCTTTAACCAGAGCCGGAAGGGCAGAAATTGGCACTCAGTGCCAGGTTCTGCCGTCGAGCCTGGGGATGGGGACAGCGCTGGGAGCAGGCAGCCAGCAGCAGGGCAAGAAGAGGCTTGGTGCTGCAGGGAGCTGGCCTCCATCCATCACCATTCATGCATGCCACCTCTTTGCCATCTCCCCGTGCTCACAGTGCAGCCTGCAGGTCTCACCCCACGCTGTGCACAGCCATGTTGGTGAAGGACCACACCAGTCTCACACCCATCACTAGAAAGCGTGCGGCGGGGAGGGGGAGCACCCAGCACAGAATTCAAAATCGTTCCTGTCTTCTCTTCCAAGCCCATCTCGGTCCTCTCTCAACCGGGACCCCCTCATAAAAATAAGAAGAGACAGGCCTTTCCTGGCATTTCCTTTTTCTGAAAAGGCTGTAAAATTTTCCAAGCATAGCCAGAGCCAGAGCAAAGTTTGTCAGGAGCTCAGCTCATTAGGCGGCTGCTCAAGGAGCCCCGCGGGAGGCACAGGCTGCATAATTCAAAACAGCTTGGACCCTGGAAAAGAAAATAGAAACCAGGCACTGAGGACGAGGGGGCAGCGCTCAACTCCGAGCATAACCCCGTCAGCAGGGCCCACGAGGAGCCCCGGCCCCACAGAGGTGCTGCGGCAGCCCGAGCAGAGCTGGCACCAGGCAGAGGAAATTCCAAGCCTGTTGCTTCTGGCAGCCGCGCCAGGCCCTGGCTAGGACCTCGGCAACCTGGAAACCAGCTACTCAGCAATTTTCTTGCCATCCAAAGGGCTTGTTCTGAACCACAGTTTCACTTCCCCCCCTCCCCCTTTTCCCCGCACCACAGCCCAAGAGGCAAAGAACATCAGAGGCGAAAATTGTTTGCTCTAAAAGCAGTATGGACCAGAGCCCCCAAACTGCTCAGCTCCTGGAATGCAGTCTGGAGCTGCTGCCGTTCCCCCACTTGCATCTGGAGGCGGGGAGAGCAGAGGAAACTTGCCTGGACCAGCCCTAGGTCTCCCCAGTTCCTTTTGCTTCTTGCCAGGGAAAAGTTCAATCGAGGCTGCGCAGACACAGGACACAAGCAGCTTTCAGCCCAGCCTGACTGCTGTGCTCAAGGCCTGGCTGTGGCCGGAGCAGCTCCGTTCAGGCCCCGTCCGGCCCGATCTCCCATTACAGCCCAGTGCTGGAACACATCCTACCGAGGAAGTGGTGAAAGCTCCAGTGCTGGAGGGGTTTCCACAGCCCTGGCCAGCTTGCTGTAGAGAACAGTGGCCCAGAGACTCATCCCTGTTGTTAGCCAATGCCCTTCGGAGCCTCCCAGCCAACTCCTCGCTGCCCTGTGCCCATGGGCTGCCAGGGAGACCTACAGCGTGGCTACTCAGGACCCCTGCAAATGTGCTTTGTGAGCCAGCACCCTCTGCCAGCAGCCTCACTGTGCCTCTTCAAGGAAGCCCAAAGCCCAGTACTCCATGCACACAACATGAAGCAGCCATCCCTTCACTGATGTGACAGACACTGCTGAAGGTGAGTGGAAACTCTTCACTGATACACAGCTACCCAACTTCTTTTCTAAAGAAAACAGGAAGAGTATATTTTCTGTTACGAAGATTGAAATTAGGAACAGGTTGCCCAGAGAAGCGGTGGTGCCCCGTCCCTGCAGACAGCCCAGGTCAGGCTGGACGGGGCTGTGAGCACTGCTGGAGCTGTGGGTGTCCCTGTGCACTGCAGGGAGTGGCACCAGGCGGCCTCTGAGGGTCCCTTCCAACTCCAAGAATTCTATGATTCAACAGAGTCCCTTTCTGCAGAACTGGGCAACTGATACACACCTGACGAGCCAGAGCTCTGGGCTCCCATGCGCAGAGCAGGGGCAGCAGCAGGGCAAGCTCACCGCCTGCAGTCCTCCTCTGCTGCTCATTTCCATCCTCACCAGAGCACCCTGACCCCTCAATCACAACAGCCATTTCCCTGTCCATTCTACCAGAGCCACAGCGGTCCCTTCGTGGAGCACAGCTCTCCCTGGAGAACCAGGCGCCAGGCACCAGCCAGCCTGCAGCTCGAACCACACCAAGCGCAGCTTTCTGAAATACAGCTGAGCACATCCTTGAAATATCAGATGCTCAGGGACTGGAAAATTCATGAATGCAGCAAGTGCTGAGGATGCTTCACAAGAGAAACTATTTTGCCAGCTTCTGGAACAGCCTGCTTACACCTGGGCTCAAACAAGAGGCTGAGACCCAACACAGCAGCTATGGAGCAGCTGAACGATGAGCAAGAATCGGGATTCCTGGCTTCCATCCCCAGCTCTGCTCCATATTCACTTCCTGCCTTCAGTTAAGTCATTTCCTTTCACTTTTCCTCTTCACTTGGAGGTAAAATAACCAAGTCCTTGCTTCTGCAGCTCCTCCAGTCTGTGATGGTGCAAAACTCTGCTATGGCGGAGGCCGAGAGGCGCAGGGCGCAGAGCCGCACGCCGCCCCGCCGCAGCCTGGCATTTCCTGTGCTTACGTTTCAAGGGGCTCAGAGTCTGTAAACAGCCACCGCGGTGGAGCATCTCTCACACAAACCATATCCTGGCGCGGCGCAGCCCTCCTGCTCCCGGCAGATCGCGTCCCGCGGCCTCCCACGCTCTGGGGCAGAGGGAAGACCAGTAGGCACAGCAGGAACAAGGAGCACTCTGTGGTTTCTCTCGGTATTTCAGGCCATCTCTCGCACAGGAGGAGCTCTGCTTCGCTTTCCAAGTCTCTCCCTCTCTGGCACGGAGCACAAACCTGGCTCCTGGCCCAGGACTTGGCTCCGGCACAGCTCCTCACCAAACAGGGTGCCGCCCCACCTCTGGGAACAGCGCACAGCCTTACAGCCATCCTGAGGATATCTTGCTCCCACCGTTCCCTAGCTGGGATTCAAGGCCTTGTGTGCCAAACTGGAAAGAAAAGGCAAACCAACACAACCTAAGTCCTGCTCTCGGAGGGAGCAAAGCCCACAGCAGAGCAGCAATGGGATTCTTGGAGGTAAAAGAGACCCAGCGGATGGGGATGGAGCAATCCCACCCTTTGGCTGGAGCAGAACAGGTCACATACTGAAAGGTGAAGTCTGCAACTTCTGCACTACAGACGTGAAGGATGAAAGTTTGCAAAGCATGTGGAGAGCAGCTGCCGTTCAATCTCTAAGCAGAACGCTGGAAAAACAGACTCCGAACTCGAAAGGTAAAGTGTGGGGCTGACGGTTCTCCTCAGGGAATCGGATGCTGGAAGGGCAGAGAGCATCGTGGTCCCCTGTGCAGGCAGAGCCAGCGTGTGCAGCTTCAGCATGTACGCCAGTTCACAAGCCAGGAAAAACCTGAGAATGCTTTTTCTGCCATCCTCATCCCTCACCCCAATCTCAGAACCGACTGAAACACAAAACTGAGAAGCGAGGGAGCTGCAAAGCTTCCCACCCCTCTGCTCCAAGGCGCATGTTTTGCCCTATCTTCATCGCCACACAAACCTCTTGGGGCAGCTGTAATCTCATGGAGACCAACAAACCACACCAGGCCAGCAGCAAAGCTCCAGCACCCCCTAAAAAGAATGAACCATGCGTGAGATCCACAGAGCGCCTGTTTGTCAGGCAACGCTGGGAGGAATGAAACAGAGCCCAGCAGAGCTGAGGTCGGACCTATATTAGGGTTTGATTCATGCTAGCAATTCTCCTGCAGCTTGAACAACACTGCCAAAGCACCCTTCTATCTGTACATCACATCTCTGTAGTATCTCCGTCTACCCATACATCCACGTTCCTAAAGCACCACATTTTCTGTTAAAGAGAACAGACAAGGTTAAGCCACGAAGAGCACTACAACAACAGCAAAGAGCCACCTGTTGGGATGCAGCTGGTGCACCCAGGTGTTCCCTTCTGCACCTCGTCCCAAAGCAAGCACTGCGGGGAGGGAGAGCGCCCAAAGCATCTCAGCAGGATGGAACAGCAAAGAGAAGGAAAAGCAAAGTCTTCTTCCCCCAAACCAGCAAGATTTCCTTCTAGCTGTGCTGAAGAGCCAAGCTGCACAAGGACCACAGAGGTTCCAAGCACGCACCAGCAAGGTGCACAGCTCTATGGACCTGAGTTCTACCAGAGCTGTGCAGTGGTTTCATTCCAGAGGCAGCCGCCATGGAACAGGGAGCTCACACGTCCAGCTGCACCACAGCACTGCACATTGTCCCATCACACAGCAGCACGACAGCAGCCAGCGGGTATCAAAGACAGGGGTCAGGGTGGCAGGGAGGCACTGATCACGCTGTTTGCACAGCTGAAATGACAAAATACACGTCAAAACAACACAACAACAAAAAGGCTCCATAGCGTTTAGGGCGTGAGTAGTCTGCAAAGAAACAGAAGAATCGTGGAGAAGGAGAACCGCAGAGCAGTGCGGACGTGGGTGATCTTTGTGTCGGTACCACCCCGGGTGTGTTACATACCCATGTGTGCCACAGGCAGCCTTATCGCGGGCACCAGCGTGCTGCTCAGCACTGACACGGCCTCACGACACGACCTTGTGCAAATCACTTCCTCTGTGACTCAGTTTGCTCTGCGAAAGCAGCAGAGCAGCGCGTGCACCTCTGCAGGGAGCGGGCGGGCGGGAGGAGCCGCGAAGCCGCGCTCGGATGGGGCAGAGCTGAACCCCAAGGTGTGCAGACGTCACCCCGTGCCCCGGGTGGGCAGCAGCCCTTCTCCTCGTGCAGGACGCGGCCAGGTGACAGCACAGCCCTGCGCCCCGTCTGACAGCACTGCCCCCGAGGCGTGCAGACGCTGCACACAACAACACAACAGCGTGCCCCGTCATGCAGCATTACTTATGTGTTCAGATATGCGTCCTTCTCACATTTCTACTCCAGCAAGTGGTTGCTAGCAGCGCAGGGCTGGGACAAGTTCACCACCTGCTGAAGACATGTCCCTAACACGGCACAGCCAAGGTTTTGTTGCATCGATTCCTTCTTTCTCAGGAGGGAGCAGCAGCACCACCAGAAAGGGCAGAGCTCTGCCCTGACACCTCCCGCAGGCTCAGCCTTCCGGGAGCGCTTCTTTCAACCCCACGTGAAACGCAATGACACCAAACGCAGGAATCCCCATTTCGGTCCTCCCCGGGGCTTTAACAACGCCGGAGATGTGGAGCAGCCCAGGGAAAATCGGGCGAAGCGCGAATAAGAAGTTCCTCACACCTGGAGCCCGGCTCAGGCCGCCTGCTCCTCGTGCAGCTACCAGCAACAACGCGACAGAAGGGAAGGACGCGAGGAAAGGCGTCTCTAAAACGTAAAAGCGAAGTCGGAAGGGCCACGCAGAGCGCGGGCGATGCCCGGGACGTGCCCAGAGCGCGCTGACAGCAAAGCAACGCGCACGACCAGGCGGGAACGGGGCTGAGCGCCGGGAGGGAACGGAGCGGTGCGGGACCACCACCTGCTGCAGCCCGGCCGGGCCCCTCCGCGGCAACTTCCACCGCCTCCACGCCGCCCGCCGGGCCCCGCGGCAGCGCGGCTTCTTGGGGCAGCGTGGCTCTTCGGGGCAGCGCGGCTCGTCGCTGCCCGGCGCTCCGCCGTTCCCGCAGCGCG